>CM077249.1:11911524-11954024 GCA_039654775.1 Spinibarbus caldwelli | reverse complement strand
TCTTTATTCAATCAGTCTCCTACACACCTTTATCCAAAACAGCTAAGGTCAAAGACCACTGGTGGAGGTCTCTGATTTAACCCACCATCATTATTTTCCTTTCTCTCACACAACATGTGGTAAGACTGAGGGTCCAATTCTGCTGGCACCTGTTTTTTACTAATTGCTTTGTAGGATTGTCATTGCTAAAATATATTTCAATTTAGTTTAAGTTTTTCCCTTTAAAATTAAAATGGTACAAATTAATTTTAGTTTTTGAAACTTGAAAGTTTTATAGCCCACCTGCATACCACTAGATAGCAATACCCTTGACTGTGCTGTAAAATTAACACTGTTAAAAATTTTTAAATAATAATATTCTATGATAGTTAAATGAGACTAAATGACACATTAACTTTGGAAGCATTTGGAAAATTAAATGAAATAAAATAAATGAAATAACTAAAATACCCAATACCCAAAACTGTGAAAAAAAGTTTTAGCAGTTTTGAAGGGATAGTGTGGGATTGGAAGCGGGCAAAAAAAAAAACAAAAAAAAAAAAGCAGGTTGTGAATTTTTCCCCATGTTATACATATATTGTCAATGAAGACTATGCTTACTAAAAATAAAATAAAATAAAATAATAAAATAAAATAAAATAAAATAAAAAATAAAATAAAATAAAATAAAATAAAATAAAAAACACTATACCGTAAAACTAAACTAAACCTAACCAGAGTGAGAAAAAGAGAACAACTAAGCTCAAGTAATAACCTTGCAGTGATTAAATGGGAATTAGGTCTTCATTATCAATGAAGAATCTGAAAAATAAAATAAAATAAAATAAAATAAAATAAAATAAAAACACTGTGGTAAAACTAAACTAAACCTAAGTGAGAGAAAGAGAACTAAGCTCAAGTAATAACCTTACAGTGATTAAATGGGAATTAGGCCTTCATTATCAATGAAGAATCTGAAAAATAAAATAAAATAAAATAATATAAAATAAAATAAAATAAAATAAAATAAAAACATTGTGGTAAAACTAAACTAAACCTAAGTGAGCTAAAATAATAACCTTGCAATGATTAAATGGGAATTACACCTTTTGGTATAATTAAGACAATGAATAAAATGAATAAACTATTATTATTATTATTATTATTAAAAGCACATTCTCGTACGCAAAAACAGGAACAAAACAGATCAGAATGTATGGTCGAGACACATTTTTCAAAATTAAACAACTATTTGATTTAGTGTCATAAAGATGCTGCAGCCATGACATAAGATGCTAAAAACAGTGATATGCGACAAAACAGTACTACTGATAAGCTTATGTTCAATGATATGAAAATAAAACAGACAACACAATCAATATTAAAAATACTTTGTGTAATGCTGATTCAATGATTTCACAATATCTAAGATTTGGGGGCTCAACAAATATTGCTACATGCAATTAACTGCATTTTTTAATAATTTAATAATAATATTAGAGACAAAGTGTCTAAAGTCATTAGAACTAAGAGAAAGAGTAAGAGCTGTTTCTCATAGATAATGGCTGTGATTTATTACTCCTCTGCACAATTATACCCGAAATCTAACTTTCAAAGGAAGGCGTATCACTTAAGCCCTCTAAGTGGTCGGCGTGCATAAGAGAGTGGGTCAGAAAGTGCTGTGAGGGTGTTAGAGAGGACTCTGAGTGATGCTGGAGGAGGAGAGGTCCTTCCTTTTGAATTATTCACTCCATCACTGTAATGCATCGCCCTTCACATTGAGAGTTCTTATTTCAAGAGTGCATTTACTCTCTACTGCTCCAGATGTGGCGGAGAGCTTGAGTTTGAAAAATGTGACCAATGGGATTCCAGCATGTGTGTGCGTGTGTGTGTGCGTGTGTGTGTTGCTCTCAGTTCAATTTAAGAATTAATATAAAAATCCTGCTAAAATGTTTCTCCTTCTGTAACCTACTTTATGTACAATTCAATTACTTCTCTCAGGACTCCAGCATGAGATAAGTGCACTGTTGGGGTGTATGTTAAAGAAGGTAATGCCCGGAATTTGAAACCATCAATAATGGCCTACAAAAGCTATCCGACTCTTCACGGGGAAGAGAGCGAGAATGACGAAACGGCAGGTAGCTGCGGTTTATATACAGGGAGGCGGGACTCCCTGATCGCTGCAGAGTTGGCAGACGTGGTGTTATTGGTGCTTCCGCGATCGGTCACGCCTGAAGCGTTCCCATAGTGAGATACCGAACGAATGTTAGAAAGAGAACTTAAGCAGTTGAACCCTGTAAGATTTTGACCATTAAAGGGATAGTAAATCCAAAAATTACAATGTTGTCATCATTTACTCACCCTCATGTCATTCCAAACCTGTAGGACTTTCACAAAAAAGGGTATTTTGAAGAATGTCGGTAACTAAACAGATTTGGTTACCAATGACTTCCACTGTATGCCAAAAAAAAAAAAAAAAAAAAAAAACACTGAGAAATATTTCAAAATATCTTCTTATATTTGGTACAGAGGAAAGAAAGTCATACTGGCTTGGAACAACAATGAGGGTGAGTAAATGATAACAGAATTTTCAATTTTGTGTAATCTCTCTAAGTTCTGACTGTGTCAGACGTTTTGGGTAGCAGTCCTATGAAGGCCATCTAATAGAAGCACATGAATATGTAAAAAAAAAGAAAAGAAAAAAAAAAACACGAATATGTAAAACAGACTAAAATAATAACCCATTGCTTTTAAACCAGTTACTGATTACACACAAATTGCAAGCTAATGAGAGAAAATTAACAGAGGCACATTGTTTGATGTGTAAAGCTTGGGACACTATGACGGGGTTTGCTCCAGATGGTCATTGTGCTCAGTTTTTTCATGATTAGGAATGATAAGATCACATCTGCTGGTGGACAGGCACCGAGAAAGAGGGGACTAACAAGACTTTTCCCCACAGACCCTTAGCAGCTGCACACAATATACCACCGATTAAGTCTCCCTGACTTGATGATGGATGAATCTGTAAGACAACATTATACATCAATGTTTTTAAATATGCATGATGACATTAGTTTATAGACTGAAATGGAGAATAAATGTCAGATTGCCTATTTAGAGTAAGTCAAATAACAAACAAATAAATAAATAATATTTGTATATATTTCAGCTCAAAACCTGCTTATTAATTATCTGCAAATACTTATCTGAGCCTCATCTTGCATGTAACAGATCATACAAAATTGTGCAAATAAAAAAAATTCATAGTGAAATGAAGTTACAATCAGTTCAGCTAATTAGCACATGTGCTCATACAGAGTGCTGAAGGGAAGCAGCAATATAATGATATTCTGGCACATAGCCCATTGTGTGAGTGAGAAACATTTTTCCCACGGGACACTGAGGCCTGGCTTCTCTCCAATATAGATACATATTCACACCAGCCATGAACAACTCTATAGACAGGTCTGATCAGTCCTTAAAAGTGTTATAATGTTTCACCATTTGCTGGAAATCACCTGTCACAACTGTGTCACTGTTTTTAGTGGTATTTTATTGAGTTACAGTGAGTGAGTGTCATGTTACAAAGCTTTTTTAGATTTTTTGAAACTTTCTTAAAATCAGTATGAATTTGTTGCTGTTTTCTACTGTTATTTTTATTTATTATTATTTTATTTTTTAAAAAAAAAAAAGAAGTTAGAGACAAAATTAAGTGCAAATAAAACCTATGCATAGTTATGTAGTTATGTTTAATTTATATATATTAAACATAACTACATAACTATGCATAGGTTTTATTTGCACTTAATTGTGTGTGACCCTGGACCACAAAACCAGTCTTAAGTGTCAATTTTTCGAAATTGAGATTTATACATCTAATAATCAAATAAGCTTTCCATTGATGTATGGTTTGTTAGGATCTGACATTATTTGACCGAGATACAACTATTTGAATATCTGGAATCTGAGGGTGCAAAATATTGAGAAAATTGCCTTTAAAGTTGTCCAAATGAATTCTTAGCAATGCATAATACTAATCAAAAACGATGTTTTAATATATTTACAGTAGTAAATTTACAAAATATCTTAATGGAATATGATCTTTACTTAATATACTAATGATTTTTGGCATAAAAGAAAAATCTATAATTTTGACTCATACCATGTATTTTTGACTATTGCTACAAATATATCCCAGTGACTTAAGACTGGTTTTGTGGTCCAGGGTCACATCTATCTATCTATCTATCTATATTCATAAAAAAAAAAAAAATTATACAAATATATTCAGAACTTTGGGGTCAATAAGGTTTCCACAAAATATTAAGCAGCAAGTGTGTTTCCAACATTGATAATAAGAAATATTTCTAGAGCATTAGACTAATTTCTGAAGGATCATTTTTTGTATGAAAAACTGGATTTTTCACACTTACAAAAGAAAATTTTCAATTCCAAACATATTTCACAATATTAGTTTCACTGTATTTATATCAAACAGATGTAGCCTTGATGAGCATAAGAGATGTCATATAATATTTATAAATTTTAAAATATTTAAAAATCTTACCAACCACCATATAATTTTTTCTATTTTTAAAATGTATGACAGCTTTGTCTCCTGAATAAAATATTTACCCAGCAATATTCACTCTTAAAACTGTACCTGACATTATACATTAAGTTTATAGCTTTCTTATGTTTATAGCATGCATCCACCACTGGGTACCAAAATATCTATTTACCTATTTGTCTATAACTGTCATACATATTTAAAAAAAAAAAAAAAGGACTTGATTCAAATTTCTGCATAAAATGTAGTACCACACACAAAGAAGATATAACAGCCCAGATTAACATGAAATGGTTATATGTACCATGATAGGGAAACATATTTTATTTAAAAAGTAAATAAATAAATAAATAAATAAATCATATTCTTAACAGTGCAGATGTAAGTCTATGGGTGCCATCTGGCAGTCCCAGGTGTGGTAAAGTGCAGCAGTGTATGCTTTGTTTAGACTGCAGTAAATCTTCTACAGTACAACAGCCCGAACCGAGTCTTTATACATGCATGCAGTAATGGATTGGCCATGCGTTGGATAACGTCTGCTGGCCACACTTCTCATAGGGCATCTTTGTCCCACATAGGTTGACAAACAAGTGGAACGTGTGAGGGGAACAAAACCACACACACATACACTCCCAAAAGAGGCCCAGTGTCTGTGATAAAGGTCTTTCATGGCCAATTAAAGCAGCTCGACTTTCCACCTCAATAACATCTAAGCATCTATTAGCGGAAAGCCCCTCCCGCACACACACGTGGCTCCCGCTGAGCTCAGCTCATTGACTGTATGATTAGGTCATATCGTTCTCATCTGTCTCTGAGAACAATGAAACAACAGCCGAGAGCATGAAGAGCCAAAGCCCGCTGTCTAAAGTCTGTATTACCTACTCTCTAACAAACTGTAAATCATGTGTCCTACTGCTGGGTGATTTCAATAGCGTCTGAACAAGCTCCAGGGTTACAAAGGCCAAAATTTGAAAATTAAGCTCAAAAGATCTCTAGTAAGGCAAAGTGTCAGTCATTATATAGACATTAAATGTAATTCACAAACCATAAACTTCCAGCTAAACTCACAATAAATGTTCTTTATTGGCATTTATAGTTCCATGAAGAACCTTTAACATCCATTGGAACCTTTTCATTGCACAAAGGTTTCAAAAGAGCGTTTTCACAGTGATGCCACAGAAGAACCATTTTGGGGTCCCCAAAAAACGTTTAGTGAACAGTTTTTGAAAGAACCATGTTTTTTTGTTTTTTTTTTTGTGAGTGTGAAGAACATTTTAATAATCTGAAGAAAACTTTTTTCCACTATAAAGATCCTTTGATGAATGGAAAGGTTCTATGGATGTTGAAGGTTCTTCATGGAACCATCAAATCCAATTAAGAGCCTTTATTTTTAAGAGTAGAGTTCCAATTATTATCTAATTATTAAAGTGTTCTTCACACTAAGAAAATAAGTGTTTATTTTAAGAACCAGAAATGTATCTATGGCGTCGCTGCAAAAAAATAAAAAATAAATAAAAATAAAATAAAAACAAGAGCATAGTTGATGGATTATTCTAGAGGCCAAAAGTTGACCAGAGATAGAAACATATATTTGTAGTAAAATGTTCCAATCAACTTGATAGGGATTACATATTTTGTATTTTTTTTTTTTTTTTTTTTTAAATGTCTGTTTGCTGAGATGGCACATTTTATATACTCCTCATATATCAGTAAACATATTCATCATTGTCCCACTTGATTGGGAACTATAGTCCACCTCATTAGTTTATACACTGTTACAAAACCACAGCTCTTTCTCAAAAGAGTGGGCCGGTTTTTTGGAGAAAAAAAATTATAAAAGAATCATGTGAGGAAAAAAGTATTTTTGTAAAAATACATGTATAGTTGGTGGATAAGGCAATAAATAAATAAATAAATAAACAAACAAATAAACAAACAAACAAACAAACATTTAAAAATATATTAATGTGATAAATTAAATAATTTAATTTAAAAATAACAAAATAATTTAATAAAAATTGTTTAAAACTTACTATTTTAGTCAGTTAGAGATTTCTTATTTGTTCACAGTAGTCATCTGGCACATATGACATCAGTTGTCGGCGTAGCCCAATTGAGAACTGCATCCAGCTGAAGATGTCATAAATCAAAAATGGTCCTACTCTGAAGTGACCAGTAAGGGTCTATGACATTATGCATATATGCATATCTCATTATTACACTGCTGCCCTCTCACTTTCATAGCAAGATACCATATTAAACAACAATTCCTCTGGGAACTCCTAGACACTTAAATCCACATTCATAATTTAAAGAAACGTATTCAACGTGCTGTCTGTGAACCCTGTCCCGAGGGGCCATAGCCGTAGACTGGGCGACCTTTGATTCCTCACACTTGCAAATGTGCCAATCCATTGTCCATGGCTATGGCCTGTTTTTGCATATTGATTACATTGATCCCTCCACTAAGCACTTACAAAGAGCATCTGAAGAATCAATACCATGCCTTCTGCTGCCGTCTTGCCAAATCAAACTTCAACCCCAAAATAACATCTTGTCGGGGTGCAATGAAATTAATACTCAGAAGGATGACAAAACCAAAAAGTGACAAAAAGTATTTCTCCCCACGTTTAGCTTTTAAAATGTTTTGCTAACTCCAAATCTAATGCTCCCTCCAAACAACACAACTCTTCCAACCTTGGTGTTTTGGACAAAGGGATGCATCTGCAGAGTTGGGATAGAGTTTCACAGCCAGACTGATTATCTGAAAGTCTGCCTTTTTTGTTCTGGTCCCCACGGTGCTGAATTTGCGCTTCAGATGAATGTACACAGATGCAGAAACTTGGGTGCAGAGCAATAGCTGTGCAGTGGTTTTTATGACATTGAGTTTAGTCTTAGATATTTTTATCATTTTCAGAGACAGTTGTGACAACTTTAGAACAAGAGTTTAGAACAATTGTTGGGAAAAACTGCTTATGATAATTTCTTGAAAATCCTTGAACAGTCGCAAAAATAGAACTCACATGTAGACCCAACAAACAGACTTAAAACAAATGTGCTGAATTGAATTTATATTGTACAAACCTAAAATTAACATTTGAAGTGAATATAAGCCAGGGTTTTTGTCTTGTTTTTAAGGGGGGGAAAAAACATTCTAGAACAAGATAAAAGTTCAAATATCGTAAATAAAGACCTATTGTAATCAATTATTTCTTATATTTACTTTTCTTACTTTTCATAGATAGATAGATAGATGTTATAAACTTTTTATTAACTTACACAAGTAAAGAAAAAGTATGTCGTTTTAAGGTAGCATATATATATATTTATTTATGTATTTATTTATTTATTTATATTTTTTTTCTGGAAAACAAAACAAGAATACTGATTATGACAGTGTTATTACAGTGTCAGCAGCACTGACTACTTCCAAGCCAAAGGACCACTTGTGTTTGACTACTACAATTAGAAAGTATCAAGAGGGTCATTTAAATGTGTTCCCCTGCTTTTGAAGGCTATTAAAATATTTGACCGCTTTGGCATTTTAATGTTAATTTTTACAAACAGAAACATCTGCACAAAAAGACACCTTCTGCACTTTACTGCAGCACACTTCTTTTTGAGAGGCAGTTAGAGAGTCATTTATTTTATGGTGTAAATGTTGCACTCAGCCTAAATAAATGTTCGAGCTCACTGAACCTCAAACAAAACAGGCACACTTCAGTAGACAAAGACACAGACGGAGGGAGGGAACATCAATCTCTTCTTTCTTTTCCTGGAGGGGTGTTTGTTCAGAGTGGGTGCAGGGCAGTTTGGAGAGGAGAGGAAAGCAGCAAAGGGAGCCAGCTGGGAGAAGTGTGTGTGTTTGTACAGAAAACAGTAGTGTAAGATAGCTGATAAAAAATGAGTGAGAGTCACAAAAAGCTCAAAGTTGTGCATATGTTTGTGTATTATGATAATCTTAGAGTGTTAAGGTGTAAGAAAGAGCGGGAGAGAAAGTGAGCGTGACAGAGGGGGGCACACAGCTCATTGTAAGCAGCAGTGAGTTAATCTCTTTAGCGGCACACGTCTTATGTAAAGAGGTGTAATGGTCTCTGCCCCCTCCTTGCCCCAAGGGACCCCAAGGGACACTGGGGTCCCGTCTCCCAGCAACATTTGCATGTCGGTTATTCCAAAAAAAGATACGAGGGGGGAAAAACTGGTGAATGGTGATAAGATCCGCCCCCTTTGCATGGTAGACTCTTGTCTACAAGCAGACTATAGAGTATTCAGTGGTTCACTCAAGGACAAACACATTCTGACTCGCCACAGAGAGCATGCGAAGGAGATTTGATTCAGATTTGACAAACACGGCATCTGTGGATTTATTTGTTTGGAGAGTAAGTGTCATTTTGTCATCTATTTTATTCCGGTAAGCCTTTAAACTTGATAGTGAAGAGGTGATTTCTGGTTACAGATGCCAGACAGACATTGAGACGCTCCAACTGAGATTGTTTACCTGCAGCACATGGGGGGAAGTATTGTCTGTGCATGTGACAAAGCACAATGCAATGTTCGACTTGAGTTTTGCTGATTGTTTTGTACCTTTTATGTGAGCAAATAATGCAATAATAATAATAATAATAATAATAATAATAATAATAATAATAATAATATGCAGAGCACACAGATTGCTAAACATTGCTTTTCATAAATGTTCATGTTATTATTTAGCATACAAATGAAAAGTGCAAACTCATCACAAAATATACCCTCCGTGGGCTAACAAAAAGAGTTTGCTTGTTCCAGGGATTTATGGGAGTTGTTTTAAATGGGATTCATTGTATTTTTATGACAACTACATACTAGTGCGTGTGAATTGATAATAATGTCAAGCATCGTGATTAATTTGCAGTGCTGCATAAAAGAAGAGTATTAGCATTACATCATTGCTTGGCATGCCTCGAGGACAAAATATGTGTGACTCTCTTAAACAAAGAAGCTGATGAGATTGCTTTTCATTGGAAGGGACTGCCAAAGGGCTGCCTGAAGCCATTAAGTCCTTCTGCTGAAACAGATGTGTTTATTTATAAGAATGCAAAAGTAGTATTGAATAATCTTGTTTAATTATTTGAAAACCACATGAATGATAATTGAGTTGTTTGTGGAATATCACCCTTCTGGTAATGTAACAGTTGAATCAGTGTTTTCTACAGTGTCCGTTTTATTTGACTTTGAAACAGCAACTTATTGAGTAGAGAGAGATTAGAAAAAAAAAAAACACAGATGTGGTTGCATATATGGTTCTCTTATCTAAAAGCAGCTGTGAGGCAGCAAATTTACAATGAACTAACATAAAAAGAAAATTTCTTTGGTATGCAATGCATGAATTCATAATGTGATTTTAATAATTAAGAAACAGCTGGCATATTTGCTGTGTTCTTTCTAGCTAATAAGCCTTTAACATATCAACCATCACAATTAGGCCAGTTATACAAAGCCACATGTGATGATTGTGGCAGGTCTTTTGTTCGTAAAGCCCCTCGCTATCTACTCTGAAAGACAGATGGAAGGCATGATGTGTTGATTATGGATGTGTAATAGATGATTTAGGCACATATGAATCATAAAAGAAGGTTGAGTAGCTGGTGACAGACCTTTGGTACTCTTGAACTGTTGTCAGGTGACTGACAGGTCCCATCTCCCTAGTGGGACCCCATATTATGTCCAGCATATGGAACCTTATATATGGACACTAATATGTACTGTAAGTTAGCTTATTTATTTATTTTTTAAAATAATGCTTGTTTGATGTAATGAAAGATGCAAAAATGTTGTGTGTTTACATGCACCGTTATTTGAGCTAAAGTCTAACTACACATGGCGAATCAAATATTTTGTAAATTATTAAATATTTTATGCATATTTGAAAGATTAAATAAACAATGCACAAGTGCACAACACAGAGGCCAGCTGTAGGACTTTTTTTAGTCTGGCAGAAATTAAATTCAAAGTGTATGTAAACATTGTTTTTGGTAGCCTGACGAAGAAAAAAAAAAAATAAAAAAATAAGTAATTGGCAGGTCATTTGACCTACTGACCAAGTAATATGAATAGTTGTTTGACCTAGTCACACTAATTTCAAGCTTGCATTTGCCTTTGTTTGTCAAGGAGGAGGGTGTTCTTGGTACTTGTTCAAAACATGCGTTCAATATGGTATTCATATTGTAAATCAGGATATTCAGAGTAACTGCCATTAGGGTCTACCCCATTGTATCCAATGTGGGCAAAGTGCCAACAAAAAATACTGTAGTTCCTGGTTTTGTAGGACCTGTTTGCTGACCTAGTGAACGTTAAGTAAAGTAAACATTAAGAAAATTCTGCATGCTCTAATGACAACAGGAGTCATCTCACTACATTTCTTAAAATCCATGTTTTACCAGGTTTCCCAAATGGGAATAAGAAGGATCTCCACACAAGTCTATGAGTCCATCAGACCTTCCTCCATCATTAAAATTCTGTAATTACACACCTGCCACCACCAAGACCACCACCTGCTTTCTCCAGATGTCCCAGGAAACATGGGTAGTGTCAGCAGTTTGATATCAGGCCATAGCCTCCACAGCAAACACTGCAAAGCCTCTGAAAACAAAGTCAAAAAGGGGCTTCAGTCTAAGAAAACAGGCCATAGCTTGGATGGCCTTCTGAAGTATGGCTTCTCTCAGGACCATTGCAGCACCAACAACAACTCAAAAGTCAGCTATCATTCAGGCAAAAATGATGACTTCTTTTACATCAAGGTCAGCAACAAGCCCCGAACTTCTAACATTAATACAGCTGAAGACAGTCAAGGAAGAACAACTGAGATGGACAATGAGGTGGACAGGAGAGGAGGGCCACCAGAATTAGTTCCACTGTCTGGAAAACTAGAAAAGGTAACAGAATTAGAGTTAGCCAGAGAATAAACAAAGCAAGGCATGGGCTACAAAAAGAACATTCTTATAGGCCAAAATAACATATCATCAAAAGTTTAATTTATTCTCTGCCTATATTGTTGTGTAGTATTTCAATCCTATAAAAATTCAGCACAACTCCATTTTAAAGCTTGTACAAAAAGCAAAATGTTTGCTTAGGACACATGTTCAGTTCAGATTAAAGGAGCCAAACCCAAAAGACGGCCCATCCCCCAGACATTGTTATCACACAAAAATCAAACAACAGTCAAGTATAGTTGATGTTAAGTAATCCCCACCAGCCCCTGACACTTTCACTAAGAGCTTAGCGGTGTCTGCTCCATTTAATTAAACCTCCAGATTGACGAGGTAAGAATGCCTTGATCTCTCCAGAGATTCGGTCCAGTGGGGGTGTGGCACTTGCAAGCAGGCAAGCACCTCTTTCCCTGAATAGACTCATTTATGAAGAATCTAGCTAGGAAAATGAGTCCAGTTTCACTAGGTCAGGAAGTTAATGCTAAACCATGGGGTAAACATGCTACCATGAGTAAGAGGAAGTGACTAGGGAAAAGGAATAAGGGAGAGGAATAAGAAAAAAAGGAAAGGAAACTTGAGATTGTCTTGTGGATCAATCATTTATCCAAAATGTTTTGTTGTAATGCCCTAGCATGTTATGAGAGTAATTACTTTGAGCGCATCTGATCAATAGGTATTAAGATGAAGAGTGTCCTGCCATAAACATGAGTGAACGATCACTTGATTGTACTACACTTCAAATCCCAAAAACACTCATATATCTGTTTTGTCCTCTCTCTTTTAGAGTATAGAGAATGCTTTAATTCGACCCACCGCCTTCAAACCCGTTCTTCCTCGAAGCAGCAGTTCCTCGGTGGAGACTCATAACAACTTGAGCACTATCCTGGGCAAGAGAATTAGTCCTATAGACAGGCTAAAAGATCTTCAGGACCCCAAGCTGGAAACAAATTCTGGTACCTTCTCTGACTCTGGAAGGAACTCTATGTCCAGCCTGCCCACCCACAGCAGCAGTGGCAGCAGCCAGATGGACAACCTAAGCACTTCAACTAACCGCATGGCACGCCATGGAGGCCTTGCCCAAAACATGGACACATCTCAGAACCCACAGGGGGGTGTACCAGGGATGAATGGAAACTCTGGATCCAGTTGGATTTGTAGTGGAACTAACGGTGGAAACAGTTGGGCCAATGGATTTTGTGAAACAAATAGAAATAGTGAGTCGACGAATGGCAATACAAGATCCATTGGTGTCCTAAGTGAAAGTGTGGCAGCAGCAATAAGTATGAACAGAGAAATAACTGCTGCAGCACTGACAGTTTCATCCACTGAGCCAAAGATGGATTTATCTGGAAACCAAGAGCTGCTTCTGGAACATAGATTTACAACTTCAGAGCAAAGCCCAACAAAACCATCATCTTCTGGGGGCTGTGTCCGATCACCAATTTCAATGGATGAATCACTGATACAGCAACTGGAGCAGAAGCTTCTAGAACGTGAAACCGAACTGGCGGAGTTACAAACGAGCCTTGATGAGAAGGAGTCAGACACATGTAATCTATTTGAGGAGAAGCAACGCTACTGTGCTGAGGAGATGGAGGGGTTGAAACAACGCTGTTCTACAAAACTCCGTCAAGTAAGTTGCTTACAATATTCATAGGGAATATAAAGTTTAGTGTGACTCCAAAGCCAAAAAGGTATCCTTATCTTACCTTGACGGTCAAGCAAGCTATTCACCTTTATCCAGGCAGATCTTAATGATGGTTTGTGTAACCTGCAGGTGTCTCAGAGGGCTTTGAGAGCCCAACAGTTATTGCAGCTTCAGGTGATACAACTTCAACAGGACAAGGAACGTCTGCAGGAGGAGGTGGACCAGCTTAATCATGACCGGGACACTGCAGAAAGCCGACTCCGAATCTATGAGAGCCAGAAAAACCTAGTACCCACTCTAGAAGAGACTCAGTGGGAGGTCAGTCTATAAGACTTTATTGTTGTATAATGACAAATGTGGATACAATGAAAGTCTAATGTGCATTGTGTTTTATAAAGAGGTCAATTTAAAAAGCTGAACATTGGTACAAAAACATATTCATCATTTTTTGTTGTTTTTGTAGGTGTGCCAGAAGTCAGGTGAGATTTCTCTGCTAAAGCAGCAACTTAGGGACTCCCAGGCCGATGTTGGAAACAAACTTGGTGAGATTGTCAGTCTCAAAGCCTCTCTGAAGGAGTCCAGATGCAAGATGGAAGAACTGAAAAAGAAGATCAAGGAATATGAAGAAGCACTTCACCAGCGGAGCGCTGAGGTTGAGGTAAGTGTTCGGTGATGTTAGATTAACTTACAGTTGCTAATGCATGCTGTACTGTCACATATGCCTGACTTTGATCTCTCTTTTTAAAAAGGTGTCTAAAAATGAGTTTCAAAGAAAGAAGAATGAAGCTGACCTCCTCAGGGAGAAGGTGAACATGCTGGAAACGGACATCAAGGGCATGAAGCAGGACTTAGCAATGGCCAAAGAGGAGCAACAGCAGCTAATGACCATGAGAGCCAAAGTTGAGGAGCAACAGCTGCAACTGCAGATAAGCCAAGCCCGGATGGAGGCCTTTGGAACCGGTCAAGCCAAATCGAAAGGCCAGGATGGAACAAGTGCCAGTAAAACACTGAATCATAATGGAGGGACTGGAGACTTGGATGCCCTACAGAAGGCGGTAGAGAGCCTGAGAGGGGAACTGAAGGAGGAGAAGCAAAAGAAACATAAGATGATAAATAGCTTCCAGCAGGAGAGACAAACGTGGAATAAAGAGAAAGACAAAGTGATCAGATACCAAAAGCAGTTGCAGTACAATTACCTACAGATGTACAGAAAGAACAAGGACCTGGAGAAGATTCTGAGGGAGCTAACGGCTGAGATGGACAGTCGGACAGAGATGGACATGGACAGCCATAGCTCTGACCTGAACTTTGAAAAAATTGTAGCCACAGAAATATGAGGTCAGAGGATGAATGTTTTCACAATTAACCGAATGGTCTTAAAAGGGTGAATGTTCTAGAGGGCGGAATTCACAAAGCAAAATTTAAAGGGAAGAAACACGATGTCACTGGAGGTTTTCAGGAGATGCTCGAAACTCAAGAGTATAGCATCACTTGTACATACCACCAAAAGCTTTTCTCCTTCTAGATCTACCACTTAACTTAAAATTTTAGGATGTCAACCATGTGCATTTTTGAATAAGTTCCTATATTAAAGGTGCAGTAAGCAATTTTGTTTATTAGAATGACACTCTTACTTGACATTTCTCACTGAATTAGTGTTCCCATAAACCATTACATCTGTCTGTGGCAGCTGTATATTCACAGTCAGATTCTTTCTTTAGCCATTTAAGCATTTTCTGCCTGTCAGTCATTTTGTGCATTCATAGGGCAGCCAGTGAATAGGAAGCAGGTGTCTAGGAGTGTGGCAGTTGAAGACTTGAATAATTTAATTTAAATAATTCCAGTTAAGCACCATATTTGTTGGTTTGTCAATGCAAGGATACTATTTTGTTAGCATTTAGCTTGACGACAATGAAATGTGCTACTCTTTTCCTGCTAATCTTTGATTACCATGGAAAGTATGCGCGTCTAATTTAGAGGTTATTTCTGTGGAAGTTCCAAAAGATCTAATATTGCTTACAGCACCTTTAATCTGTGCACATCCAACCAAATGCTTTACCTCCCACTAATCTAAACAATCCAGCGCTTCTTGCCTAAACCTCAAGCAGCTGTACAGTTTCACTACAGGTTGACAAAGTGATATGAATGTTTTATTTGCTGTAATTGCTAGTTTTGCACTGTCTTTTTCTTTTTATATGACAAGAATCTTTATCACCAGTGTCTTGGCAGACAGGCTCATAGAAATAATCTGTGTACAGGAATACAGTAGCTCATACAGTGAGATGAGGTCATGTTGAATGCAAATGCACTGTTCGCAAATGTCCAGATACATATTTCATTGTTAATCTAAAGTATTCCACCTTTGCAGCTTTTTAACTGAACACTTGTGCTACCAGTACTATACTTTCAACTTTGAAGCCTAGACATTGTACAGTTTCTGTTGGAGTTTTAAAAGTATGGTCAAGTCACTTTCACTCACAGACACATGAGATTTGTGTGGAACAACAAGGGTTAATTGAAACAATACATTTGTACTACAAGAACAGATCATTTTGAAATGAAACTTTTATGATTTACTCAGTCTTTTGTACCAAAATATTACTTTATTTTATCTTTTCTTCTAAAAAAAATAATGTCCTATCTTTTGTTTTCCATTCAAGAAATTTTTTTTTTTTTTTTACTGCCAAGCTCCAAAAACCACAAAAAGTCGTTCACTCATATATTCCTTTTGTCAAAACTCTCATATCTCAGTTGTGTCCACCCCCTTCATGATGTCAATCCTAGCGCAGTTCCTTCTAACTGAAAATAAGCATGAATGAGATTTGAGAGTTCTGTAAGGGAAGGTTATCAGTGAATAAAGGCTTAAATTTTGGTCTGTTCCTCAAACAAAACAATTGTGTGACTTGAGAAGAACTAGAACATAGCTCATGTGGACTACTTTTATGTTTTGGGGAAAATAAGACTTTGTTAGAACAAAGAGAGTGAGTACATGATAACAAAATGCTCATTTTTGGACCAGTTCTGGAATGGTCCAGATGAATTGTCTTCCTGGGAAATAATGGGTCTTGACATTGACTGGAAAAAGTGATCCATTTTACTCTCCAATAGAAGTACTGAATTTTAATTAGTTATCACTCCAAAATGCTATCTACGAAATTATTTATCTAGCTAGAAGAAGCCTGACGGTACAACAAAATGTTATAGAGAGATGAAACAAGTTTTTTTATTTCTACTGCAGAAAACGGGTGATAAAACAAGATGGCAATAACAGAGTAGTGTGTTCAACTTTATAGGACTTAGATGTAATACAATACTATACTTAACCATTCACAGGACAACTTTTCCTTGCAAAGATTGAGGTGGGCAGCACTGAGACTGTTTCCGTTTTTTCATTGCACAAATTTGTTACCCAATGTTTCATCATACAAAAGCTGCCTTGTAAGTTTTCATCCATAGAGCTTCCAGGAGTCTTGATTTGATAACAACAAACTGATAATCATATTATTGATGGTGCAGAGTGGTTGTGAGGTGTAAGGCTGTCTCTAGATGTCTTTGAATGCATGTATGTTGTATATTTCTTATTTATTTTAATTAAATAAATTAAGATTTTTCTGAATACTATTTCAGTTGGTTTTCAATTAGCTGTTTTATAGTTCATCAAGTGACATATGGGACAATCCCTAAACAATATTTAAAACCAAAGTTGGTAAAGGCAATGTAACTGTTAGAGTTGGTGGGGACATCAATCTGCAACACAGGTGAGTAAGTTTTTTTTTTTTTGGCATTTGATCCTGTACTTAGCATTCTCGTGCTACAAGAGAGAATAAATGGAAATGAAATTATGTTGTATCACCTCGTAAAGCAGCTAAATGTAGTAGCAATTTCTAGCAATCTTCAACACTATTCATCATCAACAGTACACAAAATAAGTACAAAATAAGTTGTACAGCTATAACAAGCAATTAGAGGTTATATTATATATAAAATTAATGATGATGAGATTTTTGTCTAACACCTACGTCTTCTCCTTTCATTACATAGCTAAATCAGCGTATAAACCTTTATTTGATATTGTGTCGTCGACCTCTTGTGGCAAACTTCTGTTATTACACAAGCCCACTCTGAGAATCTTATTGCATAAAATCTATTTTTTGCTCCATCTCCTCCAAAGTGCTGTTCAGGTATGATTCATAGCAAGAGACATGATGAAAGCACACGATTTGTAAACGCAGCTACAATTCTGCCCACTGCAGTCTGTATTAATGTAAACATCTTTGAATAAAACCAATGGCCAAAATCAAAGTAGAATTGCCAAGATGAGCCAAAATCCATTTTTATCTCATTCTCTAACTTAAGTATTTATCTGCATGAATACATGATTAAATTATATTAACTAAATAAACACGATTGGCTAGTCTGAGGTGATTTCTTTACCGTTTATTTGGAAGCGTTTCCTCTTTCCCGTTTTTCCACGTGGATGTGGAAAACGTGGCGGAATCCAAACATGCCGCCAAATCAAAGACAGGAAGCTTATATGCAAATATTGCTTCCGCTTCTGTAAATTGTCAAAATATAAGTAGCCTACTATCATGACTGAAAGAAAATGTTATGTATAAAAAAAAAAAAAAAGAAGAAAAAATAACAAGAAAAATATTCCAAAACATTATTATTATTATTATTATTATTATTATTATTATTATTATTATTATTATTATTATTATCGATGTTGTTGTTAGGTCTTGTTTGCTTGATTTTATTAGTAGTAGTAGTATGTAGCCTAACAGTTTATCAATGTTTTTGTACCAAAGGTGAAACATATTTCAGTCTTATTATTATTTAGTTATATTATTATTATTATTATTATTATTATTATTATTAGTATTTAGTCCATTAAGATGAAAATTTAATTATTTTCATTCAGGTGTTTCTTCCAGTTCTAACTCTTCCACTAGAGGGAGCGCTAATCCACTCGCATTCTCTGTGAATTTCTCTCTCTCTCTCTCTCTCTCTCTCTCTCTCTCTCTCTCTCTCTCTCTCTCGTTGACATTTAAGGCAACTGCCAGAACAAACTTTTCAGAAGTATGTCATAAGTAATCGTATAGGCTTTTGACGAATATACAAGCAATGTTTACAGAAATACTTAATGAATTCCAACAACAGCATCTCGTTGCTGCCCTCTCGTGGAAGAGAGAATAGAAACGAAGCAGGATCCCCTCTGACATACAGTCTCAATGAAAGTACACTATATTAAAGTATTTAAGACCCCTCATTTAAAACACACGTACATTCAGTGTCCAAGTTCAGCAAACATTTAGAACTAATTTATTAAGACTTAGTTTGCATAGCTTATATTTTTATCTTTATGCATAGAAATTCACAGCTATATTATAAATATATGGTGTACAGTAGTGTCTTTTTACCCACACAGAGAACAGCACTGTTCAGAGCTACAGTGCACTATATATTTAAAGCAGTACTGTGGCTCATACAAGTCCTCCTCTGTACACTAGGGTACCATGTGGTTAACATGCTAGAGAGGTTGGGTAATCCTGTAGTGATCGGTGATGGGGTCACATGTTGAGGTGTGTGTGCGTGTGTGTGTGTGTGTGTGTTTATGTGTGTGTGTTGAGAGAGATTAGCCATGGTTGGCACTAATTAAATACTTAAGACTCAGCCATAAGCAGTGAACATGCTGACTAAAACCTCAGCAACACTTTGAGACTCCATGAAGAAAACAGCAACACAATAGCTATGAAATTATATCTCATACAAATATTATTACTGGTTTATTTGTATATTACGCAAATTCATGTGGGTGGGAGAACAAGAGAATTCCCAGCAAAGTATTTGCATGTATTTCAAAATAAGCATTTTATTGTATATAAAGTTATACTTTTACAAGTATTGTGAATATATTTTAAAAGTTTAAAATACTTTTTTAACTACTTTAAGGATTGAAATAAAAATTTGACATTTTCAAATGCCACAAAAATTGGAGCAACTTTAACATCTACATTTGAAGTCTCTTTTGTTTTGCATAAAAACACTAAACAATTTGATATTCCAAAGCATGTATTACATTCTTCATAATCAACTATACGCTCTGTCCCAAAAGCACGTAACAATAATTTAATTAGAAAAGACGTTCTTAAAATTCAAAATCTTTTGATAAAATACTACACAACCTATACTTATTACTAATGTATTACTTATGCAAACATTACTTATCCAAATTAAACCTTACTCTTTAAAATCCACCACATCAATAAAGTTGCTCTTTTCCATAGACTGAAACCAAAACAAATCTTTTAGTCAATTACAATTTACATTTAGTCTCTTCTGGCTTTTGACTTCAGAAGACCTGGACTATAGTACTAAAGTTGCTCATATGTTACTTTTGAGGTTTTTATGATGCTTTTATTTGGTGGTCCTGACCCTGGTCCCCATCTACTTTCATTGTATGGAAAAGAGCAGCGCAAACATTCTGCTAAATATCTCATTTGCTACTCCAAGGTGGAAAGAAAGTCTTAGGTTTGGACTGACATGAAGACAAGTAAATAGTAACAGCATATTCATCTTGGGGTGACCCTTTGAGATAAAACACAAATGGAGACAACATCCACACTTGCTGAAACAGAACTGATACAACCGTATGCAACCAGCGAGGATTAATGTCTTAAATTCACAATGTTGGTACCATATGTTTATGTTCCGCTCTAATTATATTTGTCCACTGCAGGCCCTTGAGTGTGTGAATTAGATAGAATGAGTGCTATGAGTGGGGCAGACAAATCAGGCACATAAATTCACACAGCCAAGCACCGCTTACCCACAATCCTATTATGACATATAAATCTCCAGAAGATCTGGCTAGTTGTAGAGAGCCACTAGGCAATGTGCAGTGGCCTTTTACCACCTCTCATACATGTCAAATTAGGCCATACGGCCAGATAAATCTGTATTGATCTAAGATGGCCCCCAATACCACCTGCTCACACTGCACACAGTCAGCGCTTATGTCTTCTTCACAAAAGAACACATGGATAAAGGACAATTTGAAAAGATTATACTGCTGTGTCTTGTATGGAGAACTGAAATCTAACTAAACTAATCAAATGTATTTTTAAACCATGTTCTGGTTTCAAATAACAGGAAGTAGAAATAATGTGTATCAAGTCATGATTTTCATGGCATTTATGTTTCATGTAAAACTGTTAATGTTTTTAATGAAATGCATGATAAAGTGTGACTGAAAATTATCTATTTTTATACTGGGGGTCTCTGAGTTTGCTGAGAGTCTGGGTGGGGGTCACTGGATCTGTAAAAGGTGAAAACTCCTGCTTATCTGCACCTCTGTTTGTGAAATTGTTGTTATAGTGATGGTAATATGCTGTGCTGATATGGGCTTCCCCTAGAGAGAAGGTCAGAGTGGACTGTGTTTCCACCAGAGCAGTTTCATGAACAAGTGTCAGAAAAAGAACAGGTGTCAGGAAAAAGAAAATGGCATAGATAGAGAGAGAAAAAGATCAGTTTCAGAGCAGCACTGCTGAACAAAACCAAATCACAAAAACTGATCATACCATTGGGAAAATGAAAGTGGAAATCAAAGGAACCTGGAATGTTACTGAGAAACTAAACAGAAGGTTTGATTTATCCGAATCAGAGACAGATCCTCATAGGAAACGCCAAACACACACAAACAGGAAGAGTGTGACACTCGTGATATTGCAAATTTCCAACTTCATTGTTATAAAGTTAGAGATATAAGAGATATAAGAATTTTTTGGAAAAAACTCTCAACTTTCACTCTTTGTTTTCCTAAACTGTCAGAGGAGGGCATTTGTGCATAATTTTCATATTAACATTTCATTGTTATTTATATTTTGTCCATTGTCTGTTAATGTTCATTAATGTCTTGCTGAAAATGTGTTATTATTATTATTATCATCATTAATGGTAGGCCTACTCTATTCTTATTGTATTATTGTAACTTTTGTCTGATACATTTGGTATTGATGCTTTGATAATTTTGTATGTATTAAACTTGTCATTTAAGTACTTTGAAATTAAATTTATTTAAATAAAAATAAACAAACAAATAAATAAATAATTTTAAAATAAATAAATAAACAGACAAACAAACAAATAAACAAATAAATAAACGTTATATATATATATATATATATATATATATATATATATATATATATATATATATATATATATATATATATATATATAAATGATGTTCACTAGTAAATAAAGCAATGTTCACAAACAAACAAATAAATAAATGTTCTTTAATAAAATGATTCTTATAATGATTTAAATAAATAATGATCAGTAAGTCGGTGAATCGCTACAATCAGACACAGACTGTCGGCTTTAACAGTTAACGTGATGCCGAATCGTTTCAGTTCTGATGTCGTCCTCATGTCACGGAGGAAGGTAATGCACTGACCCCCGGTCAGTTCTCGAGGGCTCCCGTGTTTCACGCCGGGACTGGACCAAGAGAGAGGTGGAGTCTTTGGGCTTTGAGCTCTAACTCACCCCATGCCGATCCCCCTCTCCACACTTTCTGCCTCCTTTCTCGCACCGTACTCAGACGGGATACACAGCCGCGCAATGGAGTCGGAAGGCAGCCAAAGTAACCTGTCCTCCTCGGACTCTCCGCACGACCCCTGGTAAAAAAATAAATAAATAAAAAAAACCTTCCTCCGATCTCAAAACTTACAAATAGATCTTAATCAATTAAAAAGTAACTCAACAAAGAGGGGAACGTGTTTTGGCGGTGTCCAGCGCACCTCTCATCCGCTCGGATGAGTTTGACTGAGAATCACTGCCTTTATTGAGTCTCGGAAGATCTTGAAGCGGCTCTTCTGTGTCTTTTCAGTCCTTCTGATTTATACGCAAACGCGCAGCACTTGTTGATCACTTGTTTGTGTTGTTTTCACAGTAAAATGTTCATCGGTGGTCTAAGCTGGCAGACTACGCAAGGTGAGTAGCACTTTACTAAGTATCTGCACATGTCAGCCAAAGAGACAGATCTGATTCATATAAAACACTGAGTTACTGTGTAACTACGGTATAAATAAATCTCAATAGCCTTTTCAAGCAGCTACAAAGCTACAAGTTACAACCTGCAATTTCAATGCACTTTAACTATATAAGAAAATCTCTGAAATTGCTTAAGATTGAGTAGAAATGTAAGAAATACTGCGACAAGTGAAGTAGATGTGATGAAAACATTTTTATAATGCATAGTGTTTCACCGTGTGCATGCAACTAATAAGCAAGTAGCTCTGGATGAGAAAAAAACTGCACCGGGTTGCTCTGTAATTTGGCTTGATCCTTTGTGCACAGCTTATACAACAGGTTTAGCTGAGAGAATGGAGAAAGTTTTACCAACTGCTGTCATGCTGTAGGCTGTCCTCAGTATGTAGGACACATTGTTGTTTTGAATTACGCTGAGGTATTGTTCATGGCACAGAACTCTTAATAGCCTTGCTGTCATCTGATTCTGCCAGCTATTTAATAAATGAACATTTTCATTAGGCTTTATCAGCTTGTCAGGCACCTACTTTTCACCAAAGTCGGTAACTAAGGATCGCATTTGTGGCTAATATCTATATTTTAGACATTTTGTGTTTTTAAAACAACCATTTAGATTTAGAAATCAAAAATACGTCATTAGATAATCTAAATTTACATGAGAAGCCTTGTATATTTCGCTACGTGATGATGACCTCACCTTGTATTTCACATCAGGCTTCTTAGATCGTCTCCATTGGTGATGTCATCCGTTCACTGTTGATGTCATCGATGAATAATCGTAGTTTTCCACTGTCTTCCAATCTTGGTTGGCTTCTCATCTATAATGTTCTGAAATAATTCATCTTCTCCTGCTTTCTCAGAGGGTTTGAAGGACTACTTCTGCAAGTTTGGTGAAGTGAAAGAGAGTATGGTGATGAGAGATCCAGTTACAAAACGCTCGAGGTAAGGGAACAGCCAACCTGACTGGGAAGCGACAACAAACATACAAAAGCTTTTATTATTGAATGCATTGTCCGTTTTATACAAATGGGTGGAGGTGTTGTAATTTTGATCTCTCTTTCCACAAGGGGTTTCGGATTTGTCACATTTGTTGATCAAGCTGGTGTGGACAAAGTCCTGGCTCAGTCCAGACATGAGCTGGACTCGAAAACTGTGAGTTTTCACATCATTTAACTGCTGTGCTAACTAAAACCACTTCAGATACACTTTTTTATTTTATTTAGCTTTAATGAGTATTAGTGCAGCATCAGACTGACTGAAATGCCAATGTATAATTGTTCAGAGTCACAGATGCTGTGTATGCATGTGAGGATTCATGCCTCTTCACTTTGGGTTTTGGTCAAACAATTCGGGAAGATTTGGAGAGAGAGAGAGCGAGAAAAAGTTCCCATCTCAGCCGTTCCTCAATGAGGTTGTCAGGGAAGCATTCCTACTCTGTGTCAATTGCTATGGTAACTAGGGGACCCGAACAGGGTATGCTGGGAGTTGCTGGGAAGCCTTTGTGGTGCCTTGTCTCAAGAGTGCTCACCAAACACATTAGACTCAGGCGGAATTCAGATTTTCCCCCTGTGGAAACTAGTCCTGTGATGCTTCAGTGCTGTTTTTCTAATAGGTATACGAAGATTTTTAGGCCTTGTTTATGACCGACATTCATCTGATGAATAAAATAAACATGATTTTGAAACAAAACGGATTCGTAGGTTCACTAAGAGTGCTGGAAATAGGAAACTTTGATGCGAGGTTTTGTGTCGCGGTGCATCTATTTGTGAGAGCCTTTGTCGTGGTGCAGAGCAGGAGGGTCCTGGGACAATGGTGCCCATTGGTTGTCATGACAACAGTGGAGTCACCCCCCCAGGGGGTCAGTGGGGAGGGAGCGTGAGGCCCGAAGGAGAAGAAAAAAAAACTTTCTCATCTCTCTCTCTCACTCTTCTGAAAGTTTGCACCAGTTCCTCATTTGAGTGAAAAACTGCCTTGCACTATGACAACAGGTAGTACACAGCGAACCACAACGAAACTGTGTGTTTCTGTGCTTCAGAAATCCTCAACACTTCAGGTAATTTGTTCAGATTTTACACCAAAACAGGCAACCAAAGGAAAGGCACTGGAAAAGCCCATCGGACTCTTAAATGAAACTACTGCAAGCATTTAGAAAGCGTCTCTCAGCTCCAGTCTTCCACAGCCTGGCCGCTTGTGCTGTTTTCTAAGTGCCTCACCCATGAGAGAGAGACAGGCAGAGCCAGGGGAACATGGAGGCCTTTGTCCTGCTTTACCTCTATGACTGTGCCCCTGTGAAGGTGCCTTATGGCTGCTCGCCTGGGCCGACTTTAAACGGGAGATTAGCTTAACGAGCTCAGCGATGGAGTGGTGGAGGAGGGGAGGCCAGGAAAGAGAGAGAAACGTGTGTGGCGCAACTCATAAAAATCACAATTTTAAGTCAGCGGTCTTGGGACCCACTGTGGAGTGTTCTTGTGGACGCTGTGGTCGTTTTGTGTGCTTGCGTGTTTGTCTGTATGTGATTGATATACACTGCTAGGGTTCTGGCGATTGACCCTAAAGGATTGACCTGGTTAGTTAAGTCCATTGACTTAAAATAGTTTTGATAGGGATGGCAATTTTGGCCGTTTAAGGACACAATGTTGTCAGATACTATTCAGATATATACTTTTTATTGTATTTCAGAAATTATGTGTTTCTATATTAAAGAAAGCTGTCACTCACTGGATGTGTTTGTTTTCCTAAGTTGGAAAATTTGTGAATCGAATGGTAATGTTATTCCCAGAGCCACAGAGAAGTATTGACAGCATCTGAAAGCACCCTTAAAGTAAACACACAAATCACAATCTCCATACAAAGTTTGCATCTGTTGTGCACACTTTAATACTGAATTGTACTAGTGTTGGTAGTCAAACTCAAAACATGGTTCTTACTGTAATATCGACCTTTGGGTCAAGTGAGAGTACAAAAAGAGCACATAAGAGTGTCCAAGATAAAGACAAGAGAAAATCTTTCAAAAATCTATTTTAAAACATGTCAGGTTCTTAGAAATGTGCTCTTTGTATTCATTTTGGTTTCAGATGGTTTTGAAAAACTTTTATTAAACAAAAGTTTTATTTTTATTTTATTTAACATAATTTAACATGTTTAAATTTAAAAATAAAAATATTTTCAAAGTTAGAAAATAAGCTTACGCCTTGAATACATGTGAATATACACATCTTAATCAGTATTTTTTTTAAAAAAGGTACAAATATTTTTATTTAAAGTAAGTTTGTACTTTTTTTAAATTTTGGTCGCACCACATTTTTTTTAGTGACACCACATTTTTGATTTAGTGGACAAGCTTTTTAAACATATGCAGCGAAGCAGATTTTTAAATATTATGTAAATAATCATAATAATAAGAAGAATAAAATTGTATTTCAAGAATTGCTTTCTTTTTAAATTTTTTTGTTTTTTATTCATTTTGATATTAGGACAGGTGTATCACCCTGCTATATATATATATATATATATATATATATATATATATATATATATATATATATATATATATATATATATATATATATAAAATTTTATTTTTTTATTATTATTTTTTTTTTCCATTTTTTGACTTCATGGACCCCCAAAAATATCAAAATGCATTTTAATTCAGAAACCATGCTTACATTTGAAATGGTCTAGTAATTGCACGAATCGTACTTTGATATGTTTAATATATATATGAAAAAAACTGAAGACGGAAAAAGTGTAAAAGTTGAAGAGTTGAAACCTCATATTGATCTACCACTAATGTAAATTTAGTGAATATCTATATTGGTGAAACTTAAAACTCCTTGCATGTAAAAACATACTCGGAATAGAAGTTGTGTGTATTTTAAATAATAATTAATAGACAAACAGCAATTGTCATTTCATTGAACCATTACGTGATAAAAAAAAAAGTGTAAAAGAAAAAAACTCACATTGATCGTCCACTAATCTGAATGTAGTGAATGTCTATGGTGGTTAAACACACAAGCCCCTACTGAATCCATTACTTTTCAGTGTCTCTCCACTCTCCACCTGGTCAAAACCAACTCTAATGACAATAATCTGTTTTATGTGACCATACATTTTATCTTCAGCTTTCCTCTCATGTGAGTCGGTGGCTGTATGTTGATTTTGTTTGTTTGTGTGTGTGTCTGTTTGTTTGTTTTTGATTGTGCACAGGAGTGGTGCGGCCTCAGCAATGTTGTGGACCGGAGGTGACTATCAGAGTAGTCTAGAATCTATAGACATACTGTAAACCGTAGCCTCTGCATCAGATCTCTGTTCAGATTAGCTTAGCCTCTTCATTTTACTCTCTAGATTCACAAAGAAACTCTGTTACTCGTAGTCTGTTGTATGAAAACAAACAGGCGACTCTGGTAAACTGGTGTAGTTTACCTCAGAGCTGCTAGCTCTTTAGCATAGCTCTATTCGAACCCTCTCTCGAACAGACTAATCATTATTGCTGCTAGCGCTGTACTGCCTTCACTGTCTTCTAGAATTTAACCTCAGTACAGCATGACGTAGACTAGCATTTGGTAAATAGACGGACTAGACTATAGACTAATATAGAGTATCTTGAGTATCTGTAATCTAGTTTGTATACTGTTGCAATGGGTGCTAATCAACATCAAATTTTCTGCTCATGGTTCATAAATAAAAAATCTAATGGTATATCAAAATGTTGTTGCTACATTTGCACAAGTTTAGATTTTGAGCAACTTTAGCTCTGTTTTAATGCATTTAAGTGCAAATATACAGTAGTTGGATACTATTTTTGATGTTTCACAGCTCATTTTCCAGACTTAGACACCAATATTCAGATTTGTAGAAAAGAAATAGAAAGAAAGACATGCAAAAACAAACAAACACAAACAAACAAAATATTTTGTTTGGCTGTCAAAAGAGTGTGTGGGTCAAGGATGCTTTTCTGCTTGAGTTTCTGTGCCTTCTTTTGTTTTCCGACCACTCTTCTTCCAAGGAAACATGGTTGTGGTGTTTCCCTGAGTGTTTTTCATGTCGTCCAGTGATGTTTACAGGAAAGCTGACCCTTCTCTGTCCAGTCACAGGTGGCCATGACAGCCTCTTCTGTCTAGTCATACTCATCCATTTCCACTTGCCTCTCATAGAAACCTGTAAACTTTTCACCCTGTTTCTCTGTCATCTGTAAACATTAATACACTCTCTGATTTAAGGGGTGTTTGCACTGACAGCAACAAAGCGGCTCCAAGTTTGCCAGTCACATGAGCGGCAGTGACCGTTGGCGATGACTAACAATTGGTGTGAAGACAGTGTAGCACATTATATTTTTTGAAGGAATTTAATACTTTTTTTGAGGAAAGACACATTAAATTGATCAAAAGTGACAGTAAAGACATTTACAATGTTACAAAAGATTTCTATTTCAAATAAATACTGTTCTTTTGAACTTTCTATTCAACAAAGAATCCTAAAAAATGAATTATGGTTTATACTAAAATATTAAGCAGCACTTCACGTTTCAAAATTGATAATAATAATAATAATAATAACAAATGAATGATTATGATATTATAATTATAGAAAAAGGATCATGTGACACTGAAGACTGGAGTAATGATGCTGAAAATCCAGTTTTGCCATCACAGGAATAAATTACATTTTAAAATATATTTAAATAGAAAAGAGTTATTTTAATTTGTAATAATATTTCACAATATTACCATATTTTTACAAATACATGCAGCCTTGGTGAGAGTCTTCTTATGTCTTAAAAGACATCTTTTAAAAACATTAAAAAATCATACCAAACCCAAATATGACCCTGGACCACAAAACCAGTCATAAGGGTCCATTTTTTGACCCTTAAGATTTATATGTCATCTGAATCAAAGCTGAATAAATAAGCTTTTCAACAAAATTGAATTTGTTAGGATAGGACAATATTTGGCAGAGATGCAACTATTTGAAAATCTGGAATCTGAGGGTGCAAAAAAATCAAAATACTGAGAAAATCGCCTTTAAAGTTGTCCAAATGAAGTTCTTAGCAGTGCATATTACTAATAAAAAATTAAGTTTTGATATATTTATGGTAGGAAATTTACAAAATGACATATTATGCAGTAGTGCAGTTCATACAAGCACTTTTCTTCCAAAATAACAATTTTTGCAGCAAAAAAAAAAAAAAAAAAACTGAACAGGCAAAAAAAACAAACAAATGAATTGCCAAAATAGAGTCTTATTTACTTTATTATCTGTAATCGGATGTCCAAAAACTATGGCTAATTGTGCAGCCCACCAGTAATAATAGGAAAGCGACCAATAATACAGCAACCTGGAAACATCTAGCAATAAAATCACTGTCAGTGTGAATGGAGCGTTATTCTCTTCTTAATAGTTTTCCGCTGTCATTCTTGTTCTCTCTTTAGATGAATCTAAGTTTACTTTTCATTTCTCATCACTCTTGTCCTTCCCTGAACTCTGCATGTATGAATGTACCATCATTCTCAGACAGTAAAGTTAATGCAGGGTGCAGTCAGAGCCTTTAAAACACACAGGCAGATGTCCCTTCAAGGGCCAAGAGACACCAACTGAAACCAGAGCTCAGAGGATGTGATCTTCTGACTGATGCTCTCATTTATAGTCATGGGTGTGTTGGTGTCAGTCTTCCTCTTTCTCCAGAATTTCTAAACTAGACCTTCTCCTCTCAAACTCTCCTCTAGATTGACCCGAAAGTTGCCTTCCCGCGACGAGCGCAGCCTAAGGTATGTGCCTGACTGGTCAACGTGGTCAAGGTGCTTGATAATATCTAGCTTTTTGGTATTTTTGAAGATCATCTCGTGATCCTCTCTCTCTATTTTTCAGTTGGTGACTCGGACAAAGAAAATCTTTGTTGGAGGTCTGTCGGTGAACACTACTATTGAAGATGTAAAGCAGTACTTTGACCAGTTCGGAAAGGTAAGTCGCCTTTGTGTGAAACAATCGAAGGCATTATGGGATAGCAGGGTGATAAAATAAATATACTAAAATGTATTTGAAGTACATTTATTTCATGCTAAGTATACTACAAATACATTTACATATTAGTTTACTTAAAAAATACCCTGCAGTTGTACTTTTAGTATACTAAACTGGTATACTTAAAGTCTGCCAAATTGGAACAACCAATTTTGTACTTAATGAAGTATACTGAAGTATATTTGATTGTGCTAAAGTGAAACTATTGCAAGTATACTTCAGATACACTTAAATAACTTGAATTTAAAGACTGATATTGCTCAAAAATCATACAATCCTCATCAATAGTGCCATTAAAACACATTTTAGGTTTAATATCAAGAAATGTGCATTGTGCACAAGCAGTACTCCAAATACAGTTTAATTATAATTTTTATTTCAGTAAGTCTCAAGCGATATGTCTGTAAATATGTCAATAGAGTTGAACTATACTTAGTATGAAATAAATGTATTTTAAATATATTACTTTTTTACTAGGGTAGGTAGTGTTCTTAGGCTTAGAAAAAGGAATATTATTAGATATGATTAAATACAAATATTACAAAATATCATATAATAAAAATAAAAATCTGAATAAACTATTCTTTGATAAATTTATGGTTTGCAATCAACACATTCTTTAATGTACGTGATCGTTCAAAAGTTTGGGGTTGGTAAGATTTTTTAATGCTTTTGAAAAAGTCTACTATGCTCACCAAGGCTGCATTTATTTGAGCAAAAATGTGAAACATTATTACAATTTAACTAAATGTTTTCTATTTCACTGCATTTTTAAATTTTAATTTATTCCTATGATGGTAAAGCTGATATGCTGATTTACTGCTCAAGAAACATTTCTTATTTTGTATCGGGTCTTAATAACAGTTGTACAATTTTTGTGCAAACCGCAATATATTTTTTCAGAATTCTTTGATATAGAAAGTTAAAAAACATAGCTTAATAGTAACAGAACTTTTTTGTAACATTATACATTTGTTTACTCTCACTTTTGACCAATATAATGTATCCTTGCTGAGTAAAAGTATTATTTTCTTTAAAAAAAATCTGGTGACACTTTACTTAAATCTTTTATGTATAATGCATTATAAAGTGTTATTAAAGGGCATAATGCATTATAATTAATCATAATGTGCGTTGTAATACATTACAACATTACATCTCGTCGTAAATAATTATAACCGAATTTAAAATGCATAGTGTAACAATTAATTGATGAGTGTAATGTAATGTAATTGATAAGTGTAATGTATTAACTGTGGCTACAATTATTCATGAGATTGCATTATAAGGTGCATTACAACGCATAATTAATGTATTGAAACTACTTTTATAATGCATTCTACATAAAGGCTTTAAGTAAAGTGTTACCAAAAATCGGTAGTGTTAAATGTACAGTCACAGGTGTTTTTTTTTTTTTACAACATCAAACATGACTCATCCAATCAAAACCAGGGGAAAGAGTCATTTTAAATAAAAATGTAAAAAGTATAAATAATATACCAAAGTAATCATTCTGAAGGTTTTCCAGAGGTGGACTGAGTGAAATCTGAGCCAGTTTGGTGGGGAAGCATGAAAGAGGGAACAAGAAAGGCACAGAGAGACTGAGAGAAAGAGTTGGGGTAGAGTTTGAGAGTTTTGTTTGCAGTGGAAGGTGGGGGAGATTACTTGAATCTGAATTAATTTGATGGAACAGCTGCTCCTGCCCTCAGCCCCCCTCCTACCCGGTTACCACGGTGACCCTGCCCATCCATTGTCCCCAAGTAATTTAGCGGGCAAAAGGTTTTGTGTTTGGGGTGTGTGTGTGTGTGTGTGTGTGTGTGTGTGTAGGAGAGAAAACGAGGGAGAGACTGTGTGTTTATGGAGAGGACAAATGTTCATAACTGAAGCAGCACAACAATACATCCCAAAATCTGACAGGCTTCTGTAATAGATCATCTAACGTTTCTTTGCATCACACTTCAGTCACACATTGTCAGTGCAAAACTTGGGCAGAAAATAATTCATCATTCTTGAGCCATACTTGAGTGTGGAATGCAGACAGAGAGAGAAAAAGAGAGAGAGATGATACTCGCAGCCACCCGGGGAAGTTGCAGATTAGTTTGCCTCACTGGTCACTTTGTGTTCTGGCCTGGTTTGAACAAGGGATGGAGAGAGGGAGCGATGGAGAGAGAAAAACAGACCCCATGATAAGAAGCACACAGAACAAGAAGAGACTCGATTTATAACTCAATTAAAATAGATACTAGTTAAGATTAGAATATCAGAAAGGGTATTAAATACAAACTTGTGAAAAGTGAGAAAATCCCTCAGATTTCTACCTGATCTGACCTTTAAAGGTGCACTCAGGAATTTCCTCATGTAGCCAGTTGCTTTTGAAAATATTAACAGATTTGAAAACGTGATAAATCATGTACGCTCACGTGAGATGAAGACTATAGTCAGTAATAACAGCTGTTTTATAGGGGCTGCCATATTAGTATGACAAGCCCGGACAAATATCGCCGTAACTCTCGTCACAGTTAGATAGGCACTATCCAAAGCTACTTGCATTGCATTCAGGGTAAATATTTTATCAGCGCTTTCACTCCCTAGGAATCGAATCTTTGTCCTTGGCATTGCTAGAGCTTGCTCTACTGTCTGAGCTACAGGAATTCTGTTCTGTTGTTTAAGAGTTTTGTAACTTAAACTGTTGATTTTTCTTTATGTTCAAGACAGCCATATAGGCAAATACAAAGTAATATAATGCTGAATGACAGAAAATTAAATGTACATAAAATTGATGAAATTAAATGAACACTAATTAAAAAAAAATATATATTTACTTCAAATTCACATTTCTATGATAATACTGGTAACTTAAACTGTTGATTTTGCTTTATGTCAAAGATTGTCACAGGCAAACAAAATATAATGTTAAATGAGAGAAAATTAAATTCATATAATATTGATGAAACTAAATGAAAACTTATTTGAAATAATATTTACTCAAAAAACACATTTCTACAATAATATTGATAACTTAAACTGTTGATTTTTGTTTGTCAAAGATGCCATATAGGCAAATACAACGTAATATATTGCTGAATGACAGAAAATTAAATGTACATAAAATTGATGAAACTAAATGAAAACTTATTTGAAATAATATTTACTCAAAAATCACATTTCTATAATAATATCGGTAACTTAAACTTGATTTTTTTATGACAAAGACTCATATAGGCGAACACAACATATGTAATACAATGCTGAATGACAGAAAATTAAATGTACATAAAACTGATTAAATTAAATGAATACTTATTTAAAAAAAAAAAAAAAGTATTTACTTTAAATTCACATTTCTACGATAATAATGGGAACTTAAACTTGTTTTTTCTGTATGTCCAAGACTGCCATAACAACAGAGACGAGTGACAGAAAATGAAATGTGCATAAAATTTATTACATGAACACTTATTTTAAACAATATTTACTCAAAGTTCACTAACTATTTTGTATAGTGATCCACCAAAATTTCGGCAAATGAAAAAATCAGCTGAAACAGCAAAATAAAAATAAAAATGTTTCGGCTGGAATAGTTTTGGAGGATCAAAATCAATGCCTGGAACCAATTAGCACTTTTTCAATTACACATTTTGACTGTCAGTGTATTTTTTTTGCGCACACAAAATGGATAAACTACAACAGGTAAACATGTCAGCAGCGTGGACACACTTCATCGTGATCAAAAATGATGCGAGAGTAGCAAAGTGTAAAAAGCTTTTTGCTGAATAACTTTAATAGCACTGGTTTTAATTTATCACCTGTGAACATAACACCCTGAACAGCATTTAAACAGACTTCAGTTACCCAAATTTAATTACTAAAACTTTGTTTTCTATTCAAGTTTTCCATAAAATTAAAGTGAAAATAATATTTTCAGTCCATCACTAATTTTAAAACAAATTGTTTATTAACCATTGATAAAAATGCAAGGCTGCTAATGCTGCTAATCTCAAAATGACAAATATCACTTAATTAATAACTAGTAATATTAAACCCTACTATACTATTAGGCAAGTTCTTTTTCCAGGCAGACACATTAAAAGAAGAGTAAAAGGAAATGGAGAGAGAGCACAGAGAGTGTTATTGGTCTTTTAGTTAGTCTTCACCAAGAGACTGTGAGCGTGTGCACACATCAAGTGTTGATTGGTCAGGCTGTCCACTTGTGTTTCATATTCTAGATTAAATATGAAACAGTTTTTCATCCTCTCTTTCTTGCGCACACAAAGACCTCGAAGTTTGACCTTCACCTCTGACCTTAGGTTGAAGCTGTCAGCTGTCTAGTGACGCACTTTTGAACACATACAGATGCTAAAACACAAGACAAATATACTTTCGCCCTTCTTACTTCTAACAGAAACCCTATGATATTGTAGTTAGCAATTTTTTAAATGTGCACTTGTAATGTACTTCAAATTTTACAGTATATTTAAAAAATACTTGGAGGAGATCATATAACATTACTGAAATTCTAGGCCTTATAAGTGTCCACTTTCATGACTATATTTCTTGACACACTTAAAGTTATAGTTCACCCAAAAATGAAACTTTTGTCATCATTTACTCGAGGTTGTTCCAAACCTGTATGAGTTTCTTTCTTCTGTTGAATACAAAAACAAAAAACAAAAAAAAAAGATATTTTGAAGAATGTTGGTAACCAAACAGTTGACAGTAGCCATTGACTTCCATAGTATTTTTTTTTTCCATTCTATGGAAGACAACGACTACCATCTGCTGTTAAATGCTAAAATGCTAAATTGTGGTGACCCTTAAAGACTCCCTTAAAAGTTAGCAGATATATGCATTTAATATTTGCACATCAGGAAAACCGACCAAAAACTTTGATGACTCAAACTGCACTTCTCATATTTTTATCCAGTCAAATTCCACTAAAATCAACTGAAAATGACCATCATGTATCATATTATGGTTAGTGACTATGACGTAGCTAAAGCCTATTGGCCATTTACAAAAAAAGAGACATGCCCTTGTATGTGTTCCCCAAACATCCTGTTTCCGTATGATACACATCATCACAAGATTGAAAACTGTGACTAATGCTAGATAACAACTGCATTAATCTCTTTCTCTTCCTGTCCTACAGGTGGATGACGCCATGCTTATGTTTGACAAAACCACCAACAGGCACAGAGGTAAATTTCCCATTCTCTTTATTTCATTAAATAACTGTGCAGTCGTTCTCCCATTTGCTCCTTCCTTCCTGAACCTGGTCCAATCCGTCTCCGTCTCCTCTCCATGGCCCTCCATCCTGTACTCTGTAGGATAAGCGGTAGGTGAGGAGAGAGATTGAGTAATTAGTGTGTTCGTTAATCAGGGTTTAGGCTTAAACCTCGTTAAGCGCCCTTCTCTCCCCCTCGCCGGTTCGACAGCACATCGATTATGACAGCTTGCATGGCTTTACCGCAGCCTTTCAACCCAGCGGAGAGGTGGAGGAGATGAGACACACGGAGAGACAGACAGGAGACCAGAGCAGCACTTGAGAAGAGAGAAGCAAAAAAAACTAGTATATATTTTTGTTGAGAAAATCTAGCACTGTTTATGGAGACGTCTATGACTTTATAGGTTTAGTATAGAATACAGGTCACAGGAAATCTGTGTAATTACAGTATTAAGGGAGAACCTTAAGGACACAAGGACATTCACAAATATTTAACCTCAAAATGGACAGGTTACAGGCACAAGGAAAAAGCACATGAAATTACTTTTTACAGATACTTGGAGGAGTCCAAACGCCTGAGACCACAATCTGGGATCATTTAAATGTGAATATAAATAGAAAAATAGGATTTTTTTAGAACATGGAAATGCTATGATTCTGCCTTAAACAAAGTGACAGTGATTTTGTGATTTTTATTTATTTTTTTATTTTTTTGTGACATAGACATTTTGTAATTTATGTACACTGCCGTTCAAAAGTTCAGGGGTCAGTACATTAAAAAAAAAAAAAAAACTTTTATTCATTAAGAACTTTAAATTTTAATTTGCTACAAAAAATATATTTCAAATAAATGCCGTTCTTTTGAACTTTCTATTCATCTTATTCATCAAAGAATACTGACAAAAAATCTATTGCAGATTGAACATTGAAGAAATGTTTCTTGAGCAGCGAATAAGCATATTAAAATGAATTCCTTTGGATCATGTGACACTGAAGACTGGAGTAATGATGCTAAAAATTCAGCTTGTTCATCACAGGAACAAAATATGCTTTACAATAGATTAAAATAGGAAACAGTTATTTTAAATGGTAATATTACTGCTTTTCTTGCATTTTTGATCAAATAAATGTAGCCTTGGTGAGCATAAGAGACTTTTTGCAAAAACATAGTAGTGTACTACATAAACAGAAACTGAAATTCAAGTTTAAATTCAAACTTTCACTCAAATTGTTATGCTGATAATATAATTTTGTAATGGTCTCAGACTTTTGGACCCTAAATAAAAAGTATAATGGTGGCACTGTGGTACAGTGATTATATCAGTGATTATATTTCATGTTTACCATGGTGCATGTTCAAAAAAAAAAAAAAAGGTAGTATCATGGTATTTCAGTGATGTCACAATCATTCTGGTATTTATTTAACAAGGTTTTTGAGAAGGGAAGTAGAATTTGTTGGTAGCTTCATCTGAACTTCTCACCTGAAGCTGAACTGAAGTACATGAACTTTAGACATTGTTTATAATGTTGGTTGAAGTGGAAATCCAAATGTAAACTGTGGTCTGAGCGTCTGGACTCTTTCTTGCCTCAGGGTTTGGGTTTGTGACCTTTGAGAATGAAGATGTGGTGGAGAAAGTCTGTGAGATCCACTTCCACGAGATCAACAACAAGATGGTGAGAATTCTTATTCTGAGACACCGTTTCGTTTCAGATACACCGCTTGTGTTTGACTGACTGATATCTTCTCTTTCCACTCACAGGTGGAGTGTAAGAAAGCCCAGCCCAAGGAAGTGATGTCACCCACAGGCTCTTCAAGAGGTCGTGCTCGTGTCATGCCCTATGGGATGGACGCCTTCATGCTTGGCATAGGAATGCTGGGTAAGAGAGTAGATTACCAGCATGATTAGAGTTTAGAGCATAGAATGGACTCTTCTGCCCTCTGCTGTTCAGAGTGAAAAATGCAGTCTGGAAAAGGCATAAAATTCATACTGAAGACATGCTATACTTTCATTCTATTATATTGACTAATAATGATAACTGTTAATAATAATAATAAATAATATTAAAATTATTAATAATATTCAGATTAAATATTATTTTACTCATATAATTGTTTAACAAAATATTATATATTATTGTTATTTACTCACAATACTTTATGAAGAGATATTAAATGGTGTCATATTTTTTCCCAGGTTATCCAGGGTTCCAGGCAGCAACATATGCGGGTCGCAGCTATACTAGTCTCACACCAGGATACACATATCAGTTCCCTGGTAAGACTCAATGTCCAGCTCATGCATTCTGTAGACCTTTTCACACACTGGTTCACTGGAATTAACTCCTTCTTGGGATAAGTCTTTGCAAACACTCTATTAAACATATTATTAAGTATTGGGTTTTTGAATCGGGAAGTGATTGTTTATCATGAGTAGCCATGCGATATGGTTGTATATCGGTCGTAGGCACGACTACAACTACATTCTTGCCCAAAAAACTCTTAAAACTACATTCCATGATACAAAAACAGTATTATTTATAAAATTGGAGTTCTGTTATCACTAGAATATCGCACTCCTCTCAGCCAATCAGATTCGAGGACCAGAAATAACTGTTGTATAGTTGCATATACACAATTCAGTGACCATATTGTAATGGTTGTCAGATACAATTGCCAACATGTAGTTGCTAAATGCTTTTGAACATTATCTGGCAATCTTGGTGAAACATTTGATGTCACCCAATTTCAATATGCACAAAGTAATATACTAATAGTCATCAAAAATGGAAATTCCGCATTTTTTTGTTTAGATTTTATGTGCAAACCACATATATTAGATTATACTCTATGTATTGTATGTAAGAATTTACAAGTCTTTAATGCACGCCAAGGCTGCATTTATTTGATCAAAAATACATAAAAAACAGGAATAATGTGAAATATTATTACCGTTTAAAATAACTCATTCTATTTGAATATATTCTAAAAAGTAATTTATTCCTGTGATTGCAAAGATGAATTTTCAGCAGCCAGTCTTCAGTCATAAAAGCATTCTAATATGCTGATTTGCTGCTCAAGAAACATTTCTTATTATTGTCAACGTTGAAAACAGTTGTGCTGCTTAATATTTTTGTGAAAATCAGTCATTTACACAAAAATCCATAGAGACCGATGGCTGCTTGTAAATCTCAGAGAGGCGGTCTAAGACTGTGTTTCTGTGTGTCTTGCCACTTATAGGCCCTTTAGTGCTCGTCCATGTGTGTAGTGTGAACAGCACTTGTGTGTATGTTTAAACAGCTTTCTGTGTTTATCTCTATTCTAGAATTCCACTTAGAGAGGACCCCCCTTCTGACATCACCCCACCCCCCTGAGCTCACAGGTTAGTTCCTCTATGAGCTTTACAAGCAGCTATTGCACACGCCATATTCCAACGCACCGCATAGTGTGATCTGAATGCTATAAGCTTACGTTGTGACAACATCACCCAGGAAATCCTGCATAACCGCTTACAAGTGTTACCACACATTATCAGAGCATCATTTCTAACTCAGTATGGTGCAAGCACTTTTCCCACTGCTTTCATACTGCTTGATACTGATTAAGTTCTCTTTCCTGTTTGTTTGCTTGTTCTGTGTGTACGCGGATGTTTTCGTAGCCATTCCTCTAACGGCGTACAACCCCATGGCGGCAGCCGCAGCAGCAGCAGCTGTGGTCAGAGGTGCGAGAATTTTGTTTTTTTCTACATCCCACACACGACCCATGCTCAGGAAATGAGAGCTCACTCCCCAATGGCTGGCCTATATAGCTTGAAGATTTTCTGTTAATGAAAATTGATTGAGACATTGTGGAATTTCATGTTCTATAGGCTCAACTCCTTCTCGCTCAGCTGGGTTTTTAGGTACCAGCAGCCCTGGGCCGATGGCAGACCTGTATGGAACGGCCAATCAGGACTCAACCGTCAGTAGCTATATCAGCGCTGCAAGTCCAGCTCCCAGCACTGGATTCAGCCACAGCCTCGGGGTGAGTCAGTGACATGCAGTGCTGCTACTGTAAACTAAAACTAAAACTATGCAAAATCATTTTCAGTCATTGAAAAAAACCCTGAAATTAAAAAATAATAATTCAAATTAAAAGATTTAAAAAAAAAAAGAAACTTAAAAAAATATCAATAAAAATGCGAAATTTTAATTTAGAATTATTTTAAATTAGAATTTAAAATTAGAATGCCAAAGCAACTATCTGAAATAAAAATCATTTTAAGCTGAAGTTTTAAAATCACTCAAATTAAAACTGAAATTTAGAAAATAAAGCTAAATAGAAGTATTAAAAACTAATAAAAATGACAAACACGTGGCAAAATTACTAATATTAAACTTCATTTAAAATGAAAACTTTAAGGTTTAAAAAACACATTTATACCATTTAAAAAAAAAATATATATATATATATATATATGTGTATATATATATATATATGTATATATATATATATATATATATATATATATATGTATATATATATATATGTATATGTGTGTATATATATATATATATATATATATATATATATTTATTTTTTATTTTTTTTTTTGTACACTTTGAATACGTGTACATATGTTAATCATTTTCAAAAAGTTTTTAAATATATTTTAAGGTAAAAAAAAAACTTTTTTTTCCTGAACTAACCTTGCCATGTTATGAAAGATTAAATTATTGACCCTGACACACAGTCATGAGTGTCTGCAGGGTATGTCTTCAAATATTAGTAGTAATTATGTGCTGTAATATTTCTAGGAAATAATAATCACTATTATTTATTATGAATTGTTATAATAATTCACAAAAAAGTCATTAAAACATTATTTTCATATAAGAAGTGTATTCAAGTCATTGTACATCTGAATTCTCTTTTTATGTATTTTTTAATTTAACAAAGTCATCTGATGAACACGAGTTTTATAAATAACTGAACTTCAAGTAGTTAAAAATAAGCATGTTTTTCCAGTGGATTCCTTCATGCTGCATTAAATTTCATGCCTTATTTTTATCTTTACAGGGCCCTCTGATTGCTACGGCATTTACTAATGGCTACCATTGAAATGAGTGGCAGGTACAATAGTATTCATGGTTCTGACGTCTTCCCTACATCTTAAGGAAGGATTTTTGAAGTATGTGGTGATTTCAATCGAATATACTGGATGCACTCTAAGTGGCGCAGGGTTTTATTATTTTCTCAAGCTCTCTGTTTTTGAATGGTTTTGGATGAAATGAATCAACTCTAAACTGATGGAATGTCGGCTGCAACACTATTAATGTGAAGTGACATATTTCGTGTTTTATGAATTACTTCAAATTACATCAGTCTCTAAACTAACCTCCTGCTCCTCTTATATAGAGCTCTAAACCTGTAAATAACTAGTTCATTTCTCAGTTTAAAATGCTAACAAGTGTATTTTTTGTCTTAGTTTTATTTTTCTCTCTCAGTTCTTGTTCAAAGTTTTGTCTTTTTTGTGATGACATTATGTACATGTAGGTTTGTAACTGTAGAAAAGCCTTTTCATTTTAACAGCACAAGAGCAATAATCTGTGTCAAAACTATGTGGATCTTTGTAGTGTATTTAAAAGACTAAATCACTTTCAGACACATTTGGTACATTTTCTACTGAAGAATATAGTGCGATGGGATGTCAAAATGTATATTTTGTTCGTTTTGCAACTGGATTTATTACATTGATCATGAAAATAGCAGTAATTATAAGGAGAACATATTTCTCAGACTTAGATTCGACCTTGTTTGTGTAAAATATTGTACATACTATCTTTTTGATCTGGTGAGATCTGTCAGCGTGATTAAGAGAGTTTTTTACACTCGAGAACGCAAACACATGATATTCTGTGTCCAAATTTTTTTTTTTTTTTTATGATTTGATGAACTTGAAGTTTTTGTTTTATCTTGTTCAGTGTTTTGTTTTTAGTTTTTTTAGTTTTTTTTTTGACAGAAGGCAATGTGAATGATGCTACTGTTGAGTGAGTGTGTGTCTGTGTGTGTTTGAGAGTAAAAGCATGTCTGGTGCTGTCATGATCTAATGTATTATCTTCAGTAAAATGTTTTAAAATGTGAATTGTAACTCTTATTGCTGTTATGTTGCTTTTACCAAGTTTATATCCATAACACAATTCTTTTAATCTCTTTTCGAGGTTTAAAGTGTTGTAATAATTGGAGTATAAATATGCTTCAATTAACTGAAGATTCTGGTACTGGTGAAAAAAAAAAGTAGCAACACTAAAATAACACTTTTTATGAAGTAAACAGGATGGCTGTTATTAATTGAAAGTTTTAATGTTTCTTGTTTGAAGCTTGACCCTCTCTGAAAAATGAAATAAAAATTTTAAAAAGTAAATTTGGAAATGGCAATGAAATTATTTCAAATTTCAAAACTCCTACATGATTTAAAACTGCATGACTCACTTTACACCAGACGTTGCCTGTTAATTTTGTTAGTCTTTTTTTATTCACCTGTGGCTTCAGGGCATGTCAAATCGCCTACAGCGTGTTACTGATTCTGTCTTCTGAAAGCATGCACTGAACTCTCCCACACAGAAAGCTGTATTCATGGGACATTTGTGAAAATATATTGAAACTAAAGATTTTGGTCAGGATGAAACAGCGTTATCTTGTTGTTGAAGCACGTCATATGACTAGGGCTTTTACCGTCAAGTCGCTAAATGGGGTTGTGTAGGCGGTAACACGTATTAGTCTTTTTTCATAAACATCTCTGTTCTGTTATCAGCACTGTAAAAAGTGGTAACCTGCAATTGTTAACTGGGAAGAGCTATTTCTACCTGATTTAACTCAAAATAAAATACAGTTTTGTTGGTATAAATTGATTGATTCAGTGGTGTTAATATTTTTTAATTGAAAAAAAAAACTTAATTTAGATGATAATATTTTAGTTAATTTTTGTGTGTGTGTGTGAGATATGGGCTGTAGCCAACATATTTTCCCTCTTTTTAAATATTTTAACAACTGCAGTCTAATTCCTATATAAATTCATTTCATACTGAAACGGTATCTTTTCAGTGCACTTACAGTCTTAAAAATAAAAGCACTGACAAATAAACCACTCGCAAAACATCATTTTGCAATTCCAAGAGGTTGCAAATCAGTTTGACAGTCACCTTTTAAAGAAGGCAATAAAAATATGTTCAAGCGTCAATCACTCGGAAGACACAAGAAAATGTGTTTTATAGTTTTATCTTAAATATATACATGCACCTTGAGCACAATACAGCTTAAAATAAACTCAAATGTCAGCCGAGAGCATTTAACAATTCAGTCTTCATGAGTATTACATGAAGAAACACCAACAAATCAGAAACTATGTAAAAGTATTTACAGAAATACCCTCACGAAACTGGGCCAAACAGGACCAGAAGCCATTGAAAGACAGTAAATGACACGCTGTCTCATATGCAAGGTGAAAGAGATTACAGTGTGAATAACATTCAGGCAAATAATGCTTAACCTTCATCTTTTGGTCCTTTCTTTATGTGGACCTCAGAGTATGTCACTGATTCCTCGGTGCAGGTCACTGAAGTGGGTGTCAGAGCTGGACAGTTCTAAAAAACAAGTCATGACAAAATGACAATTGCATGTGGTTACATGCAAGTGCAAAAGAAAACAAAATGGTCCATTTGCTTTCTAACATAAGCATTTGAATACTACAGACTACCAAAGGCTCTTGATGGCCATTACTTACCTCATTTCTTGATTCCGCACTGTCTCGAGGAATGTTTAATGTTGCATAAACAACAGTTTCACGCACGTCCGGGCTGTGTGACCCACGGGTAGCATCAACCTGAGAGTGAAATAATAACTTATTTGAAAACTACAATATTACTTTTCTGAAAGATCATCAGCTCTGCCAATATTCACAATCAAATGGAAAAATAAAATAAATCAACACACTTCACTCACCAGGGCTTTTCTTGCTCTAGGTTCTATTCTGCAGTGTCCTACTTAAAAAA
>CM077249.1:11401524-11906524 GCA_039654775.1 Spinibarbus caldwelli | reverse complement strand
GATTTAATCCATTAAAATATTTTTTTCTCTCACTTCATTCATGAAAAAAACTTTTTTGTAATCAGTAGTATTAAAATATATTTAATCATCCTTAAAACAAGATTTACTTGAGATTTACTTTCACATTTACTTAAAATGCATAAAATAATATATATATATATATATATATATATATATATATATATATATATATATATAATTTTTTTGTTGTTGTTGTTGTTGTTTTTTCATGTTTTAGGCATACATCTAACAACATGTAGTGATGTTTACCACTAATAAACAGCTTTGTCTCAAATGTTATCCAAACCTGAAAAATTCTGGTTTTAAATTGCGAATCAGCTTAGCGAAGTCAGATCATCTTTGTCATCCCAGTAAATGTGATTTAGTGCGAGTGAGCTGTATGTCCAAGTCTCAGTTTGCTGTCTGATCTTATTAAGAGAGCCGGAATGAGGCTGGCATCTTCACTATGCCCCTCATTGCTGTCTGCTTTATGGGCTACATACTGAGAGGTTTAGTTTTCACTTGGAGACCTGTCACTGATGCTGCTATTAAAATAGGCTACAAATGTACAATAAGCATAATTTCTCTTTGAGTTTTTCCATCCTCAAATTATTTATTTTGTGAAATCTAGTCACGGTTATGATTTCTCTCTCATTCAGTCTCAAAGCAGTTATGATGCAGAAGACTATGAAGGAGCTCAGCGGTTGGGGAGAAAGGCTCTTCACATGGGAATCGCTTCCTTAGTCATTGGCCTTGTGATCATAACGATCTTCTCTGTTGTACACTTCACCACGGTACTCATTTGCTCAAATATATTATGAATATGGTTTGTTTAAAGAATAGTTCACGTAAAAATGAAAATTCAGTTATTATCCACTCATGTCTCAGTCTTGCCAAACCCGTATGAACTTCTGGAGAAAATCCTAGCCACTGTTTTCAGTATAATGAAAGCGAAGGACTGGTCAAAATTACAAAAAACACCATAAAAGTATTCTAAAAGTAGTTCTTATGACTCATGCGCTATACATGTTCTGAAATTATAGGATAGCTGAGAAACAGAAATTTAACTCATTAATCACTGAAACTCTTGGAGTAATCATTAAAGGAAGCCAGCAATGCTTAATTTGTGAACGAAGTGTTCCTTTAAGTTGAATCTTTTATATGAATCAGTTGATTCTGTTCACAAAATCAGTGTAAATTAATTGCTAACAAATTGGACTAATCTGTTTTTTGAATTCTCTCACTGACTTGATGGTCCGATTGCGGTGGTTAAGATTCAGCTAGAGGGGAAGACTATCAGTGAACTTAAATTTCAGTCTGTTCATCACACAAAGCCTTTACAGATAAATACAAGAGATGTACTCACTACTTTTAGGGAGCTTTTTAATCTTTTTTGAACTTGAAAACTCCTATTACTATTTATTCACCAGATTTTCTCCTTTTCTGTTTCACAAGAGAAAACTGTGTTTGGAAAAACATAAGGGTTACTAATTTAAACATTCATTTTTGGGTGAACTATTCCTTTAAATTATCAGTTGTACATTAGAGTCTCACTTGCATGTCCTGTTATTTAAGTAACATGATTTCTTCATTTAGTAAGAAAATATTTTCTACTTTTTTATATCAACTAAACAGAATGCAAGCTGAGCTTGGAGAAACCAGTTCGACAGGAAGACTACACTGTAAATTGGTGGTGATCAGTTCCAGTGAATGCCAGAGGACACTGTGAGCTACACCCAGAACGTGGTTTCACTGTGGTGGCACTATGAGCTTGAACCATCCCGGGTTTATAAGTAATCAATATTTTCAAATGGAATGTATAAGTGGGTCTGATTTGCTCAAAGCATGGCCAAGAATCCAAACTGCAGGAAATCTTACACTAAAAGGCATTTAATATTCATATCATCTCAGAATGATGTTGTTCATTTCCGCAGGCAGTACAACTGCATTTGTACGTCTGTATTTGCTGAGTATGTTGACACATCAAATATTGTAAATGTGTAGTTTAGAGATGTACATTGTATTTGTCCTGAAGCATACTAAAAGGATGCTTGAACCCAAATAGCTGATGCACTTACAGAACAAAAACCAGTGTTATGTTTTTGGATGAATGTAAAATTACAGGAAGTATGATCATTTTTTATGAATATGAATAAATGTGCAATGTATGAAACTACTCAAACTAAACACTTAAGTGTTTGTAATAGTTATATAATGGATTATAGCAGCACTAGACACTCCCTCTCCACCTCTACACCCAATGCAATCTGCAGTGTTTGGAGTATCCTGTATTTTGATATGTAATATTATAGCCAGCTATGGTTAAATATAGCAAAATCTGTCTCGAGTCTTGGCAATCATGGCAAACAAGCTAAATATGCAATGGTATACCGCTGGTAGTATTTACTTTAAGTGTTTCATTGACAAGTTTTCAGTGTACGGGTGATTATAGTAATCAGTGTGTCACTACCATCAATCTCACTTGAGTTACTAACTAATGTTTTTCCAAGATGTACTGGTGGTCCGTCTCACTACTGTTGCCACCCATGTCTGTTTTTATTGAAGTGTGCTTCACGGATACAGTTCCACTCATCTCAGTACCTCATTGCCAGTCATGTCATGACACTGAGAAACTGGACAGCCGCGCGCAAGCTTCTGATGACCACGTGTGTGGACAGTGAAACACAGCTGGCTCACTCCATCACAGGACACACCCAATGGCACAGTCCCTATAAATAAATAAATAAATACATATTTTTTTTAAATGAAATAATTATGAAATATAATTTTAAAATTACTAAATTAAAAAAAAATACTTAAAATACTACTAGAATATTTTAAATAAGATATATTAAATATAAAAATAATTTTAAAAAACAGTATATGCTGTTTGAAATAAAATACTTCCTTTATTATTTTAATTAAACCACATTTAATCAAAATACTTAAAATCAAATAAAGCTGATGGTAGGCTAAGTGGCCTATATCTGATTACTATAATAAACTCATGCATAACATTAAAAATGTTTCTATTCCGTAGGTACGTAATCAAAACCTTTTGCACTTTTTACGCAGTTTATGAATAAGTAGCTGATTTCTACACTGTATTAGTTTGTAGCAAACAAATATGTGAAATATATAAGTTTGAGATAGACAGAGCAAAAAACACCGTGTTACAGAAGCAGTAAAAAGTGTTACAACAGGCCACCGGTTTAACTTTAAGCAGAGCTCGCTGGTTATTTCCCTGGTCCCGAACACAGCAGGCGGAAGAGGTGTGCTTAACATTTAACCTTTTTGTGAAGCAATGTGAAAATGGCGTTATGAAAAGTAAAATAGTCGCGGGCCACAGGCAAATCAAGTTTTCAGAGGTAAGCTGTTTAATCTTAAGGGAAATTACCACAGTCCGAGATGAAACGGAGATACACTGTGGTCGTTTCTGTAGGCGAGACTTACACGCAAGAACAGGAACAAAGAAAACCCGATGTCAAAATACGATCAAAAAACAACATCCCAGTTTTTTTACTTCCTCCGTATTTCTAGGTTATTCAACTTTTGAATCGGCTGCAAACTGCACAAAAACGCCGCGTAGGTATAAAAATACGTTTAGGTGATTTCCAAAAACAATGTAAACAGCGGTCAAGGGTTAAGTTACTTTAATCGCTTGTACTGCATTGTTTGAGAGCCGTGTGCGTGTTGCAACAGCGATTTAGTTTAAGGAAATATACGTTACATCTGTCAAATTATTTAATCTAAATATAAAGGTAGTTTTCGGCTGCAATCTGTTGCAGTTCGTCTCGTGTAACGCAAAATATCATTTGGCGCCTCTCTAGCACATTTTAGCTAAACGTCGATTATAGGAAAAAGCAAAATAGCAAGGGTTTTGCATATTTGTCTTATGTAAAAAGTTAATAAATTGATAAATAATGACATTACTTTTCTTGTTGTCGATTTACCATCCGACGCTAATCGCAAGCATGCGTCTGTTGTTATGGTTACCAGGTGAACACGATTTTGAAATGAACAACAACAACAATTAATAATAATTTTATAGTTAGTTAAACTTTGGAAAATCTTGTACTTTGGAAATTCTTTAATGAAAAGAACATTATTACGGTACATTAAACATGAATAATTCACCCAAAAATTAAAATGTTGTCATAATTTACTCATCCTCAAGTTGTTCCAAAGTTGTATGAGTTTCTTCCTCCTACTGAACACAAAAATATATATTTTGAAGAACATTGGTGATCAAACAGTTGATAATAATTGGCTTTAGTTAAAAAAAAAATTCAAACTGTAAGTCAATGGCTACCGTCAGCTGTTTGGTGACCAACATTCTTCAAAACATCTTTTGTATTTAACAGAAGAAAGAAACTCGTACAGATTTGGAACAACTCGAGGGTGATTAACTGATGACAGAATTTTCATTTTTAGGTTAACTGTCTCTTTAAAAAAAACTTTTAAGCTCCAAGTGAGATGAATTGTGAAGAAAGCTCTTGTTCAGAATATGAAGTCTCATTAACATGCATGTAAATAAGGAGCAGCATGGGCAACACCAGCAGTGAGAGAAGCGGAGCGGAGAAGACACAAAGACGAGAGAGCCGTGGTGGCAAAGATGGCGCTCGACCCAAAATCCTAATGGACACTGCGGAGGACGGAGACCTCTTCCAAACAGATGATACCAAGGTGGTGTGGTTACATTGAAACATTAACCTTGAAAACATTCCTTAACTTATTTATTGCAGCAATATCTGACTGCTCTACTTCTATTAGCTGTACACACCTCATCCATCTTTCTCTCTGTCTTAGGAGTTTCTAGCCTGGCGACAAGATCAGGAATCAGATACTAAAGCCCCGCCTGAGGAAAGGCCCACTGTGTTCCGCTGGAACGGTCCAGGGAAAGAGATCTACTTGTCTGGCTCCTTCAACAACTGGTCCAGCAAAATCCCCTTGACGAAAAGGTGAGTGCTGACAGATCATTAGCATGACATGGTAGACTATATTAGCACAAGAAACACAACAGGAGGTATTTGCATCATCTTAAAAATGATAGAGCTAAACATTCTACAAGTCAGCTGGTCCTCGATAGTGGGTCTGTTCAGATAGACCCACGGACAGCAGGGGGAAATGAGAAGCTAAATGCAAATAGTAAAATGCATTTGAAGGAATAATCCATGTTTAATACGTTAAGCTCAACTGACAGCTCTTGTGGCACAAGGTTGATTTGCACAAAAATGAATTTCAGTGTGACGTGTAATGCCTAAATCCCTAAAACGACTGTAAACAGAAGTTTTAACATAAGAATTAATGTACACTAGTGTTCAAAAGTTGAGATTGTTTTTAAAGAAATTAATACTTTTATTCAGCAAGGAGGCATTCAGTTAATCAAACTGGACAATAAAGACTTTTACTTTGTAAAAAATTCTATTTCAAATAAATGCTGTACTTTTGAGCTTTCTATTCATCAAAGAATGCTGAAAAATATATGGTTTCCACAAAAATATGAAGCAGCAGAACCGTTTTCAACTTTCATTATGTATTTCATAATGATTTCTGAAGGATCATGTGACACTGAATACTGGAGTAATGGCTGTTTGAATAAAATATATTAAATTAGAAAAACAGTTCACAATATTACAAATCTCACAATATTAGTTTTTGCAGTATTTTTTGATCAAATAAATGCAGCCTCAGTGAGCATAATAGAATTTCAAGCCCATTGTAGAAAATCTTACACATTACAAACTTTTGAACAGTAGTTCAATAAAATTATTTTTCTTCACATTTATGTTTTTATTTTTGTTTTAAGAAAGTTATTTTGTGGTAATTAACTTTGTGCCACAAATGCTGTTGATTGAGCTAAACTTGCATTGAACCCAGAATATTCCTTTATCTCTGTTATTGTACATAATTGTCTAGCTTCACAAATTTTGAAAGAGAAAAGAAACACTTCCCATATCTTATGTTGATGTAACATTAGGACACTCTCCCCTGGTTTCACAGCCAAGGCTTAAGCCTAGTCCTAATCCTGTTTCAACTGAAATAAACTTGCACTGACTGATCTCAAAATATATCAGTGCCTTTGTTTTGTCTGAAGATGCACCCCAGTAATGTTTTTTTCTAAGCATGTGTATAAAAATTACTTAAATGTCCTAATTGAACTATGGCCTAATCCTGGTTTAGTCTAAGCCCTGTCTGTGAAACCAGGCCTCTGACTTTCTGATATTGTATTTTGGCCTTCTTTTTTATCACTCAACACTAGAGGTCAGTGTGCACTTAAAAGAAACTTGACAAACAACAGTGGACACTGGTGGTCTCATGTTGAAAGCAGAAAGGCATCTTCCATAAATTAATTTAATAAATTTTGTAGCCATTCTTCACTGTTATCATGAGTAGAAAAAGTAAAGAACCTTTCATTTGCTTTTCCTAACTGTTTTGTTTTCTATCTCTTTTTAACAGTCATAATAATTTTGTGGCCATAATTGACCTGCCAGAAGGAGAGCACCAGTATAAGTTCTATGTGGACGGACACTGGATATTAGACCCCAAAGAGGTGGGAGAGTCTCTTATAGTGTTTATCTGATAATCCTCATTCTAAAACATATTTTGAAGCCTGTTATTTTGATGTTTAATTAACTGTATTTTTTCTAGCCTTTTGTGACTAATAAGTCAGGTGTGGTGAATAATGTAATTAAAGTGAGGAAAACAGACTTTGAGGTTTTTGATGCACTAAAGACAGACTCTGAGAAATGTGCCGATGTGTCAGGTAAATATAAATCTATTCACTGTTAAGCAATTGAGATATGCTACAGGTTCTGATCTTCTGCTGTTATTCTGTCAGATTTATCCAGCTCCCCACCTGGACCGTACCATCAGGATCCCTACTCAACCAAATCAGAAGACAGACTGCGCTGTCCTCCCATACTCCCACCACACCTGCTGCAGGTGCTCCTCAACAAAGACACTGGAATCTCTGTAAGTACTGCTCTGCTACATCCTGAAAATACATTTGATCACCAAATCTAATGTCAGAGCTGCTCACTGTTTTTTAAAGATGTCTCTTATGCTCACCAAGGCTGCATTTATTTGATCAAAAATACAGAAAAGCAATATTGTGAAACATTATTACAATTTAAAATAACTGTTTTTCTATTTTAATATACATTCTATTAATATATATAAAATATAATGTAATATATATTCTGTTTTAAAATACAGTGTATTCCTGTGAAGCAAAGCTGAATTTTCATCAGCCAGTCTTCAGTGTCACATGATCCTTCAGAAATCATTCTAATATGCTGAATTATTATCAGTGTTGAAACTGTTGTGCTGCATAATATTTTTTGGAACCTGTGATACTTTTTTTTTTTTTTTTAGATTCTTTGATTAATAATAAGTTAAAAAGAACAGAATTTATTCAAAATAGAAATCTTTTCTGACAATATAAGTCTTTACTATCACTTTTTATCCATTTAACACATTCTTGCTGAATAAAAGTATTAATTTCTTAAAAAAAAAGAAAAACAAATGTACTGATCTCAAACTGTTGAATAGTAGTGTATATTGTAACACAAAAATCCTGAAAAAAGTATCACGGGTCCCAAAAAATATTAAGCAAAAAAAAATATTAAATAGATTTCTGAAGGATCATGTGACACTGAAGACTGGAGTAATGGCTGATGAAAATTCAGCTTTGCATTACAGGAATACACTGTATTTTAAAGTATATTAAAATAGAAAACCGTTATTTTAAATTGCAATAATATTTCACAAAATTACAGTTTTTTTTCTGTATTTTTGATCATATAAGATACAGCCTTGATGAGCATAAGAAACTTCTTTAAAAAACATTAAAAAATCTTACTGATCCCAAACCTTTGAACAGCAGTGTATATGATGGCAAAAGCACATGGCAAAATTACTAAAACTTGAACTAAAATTTAAGTTTTAGTTATTTTAACTGATAAAAAGTGCATTCATAATATTAAATAAATCCTATAATAGTATTTAAAAGAAATGGAAAATCAACAAGAGTATATATTTTGGCTGTTTTGGCTATTTATTTATTTAGCTAGCTTCCTTTTTGGAAAATTAAACTATTTCCATTACATAAACACAAATTGATATTAAAGCTTAAGCATGTAAAATCTGCAACCCAGGGTCATGAAAATACGTGCCCCTACATACATTTCTGCAACACTGTAATTACGTACCTTACTGCACGTTTCGTGGCAGTTTCAAAGTGAAATGTCCAGAGAGTGGCGCTAAAACACACGTTCAATACGTGACCGTGGCATGTTTTTATTACGTTGGTACAAGCACCTAATGCTGCGTTTTTATTAGACTGCTTGAGGTACGTATTGCAGCCGTTCCAAATTCAAATATCCAGGGATTGTCGCTAAAAGTTAATGCTCTATCGTGTTGGAAATATCCCCTACACCAAACCCAACCCTAAACCTACCCGATAGTGTTAACAAATGCAAAAGTGATATAAAAACGCATTTGTTGATGCAGCCCGGGCTATTTTCACTTGCTTATACAGATTTGAGCTCTTTTGTCGAACTGTAGTTTCACAGGGTTCGTATCGGAGCTCTTCATCGCTCAAGTGCTACGCCGTATCGCATGAGCTACTGAGCAAACCTACTGAATTAGAAAACTCATGCGTATGAAGCTGTATATGTGACGACAACGTTCAAAAGTATCAGTTTTCAATTTGCGTTTTGAAGTCATAACATAATATTCTGCAAGTAACTGTGTGAAAATGAGGCTTTATTAATCAAAACTCTGTACCTGTAAATCATATTTTGTGTGAAAAGGAATAAAAGTTGTCTTTACTGCCTCTAGTGTTCATTTCAACTGGAAACTGCAGTGAATCGTACATATTGGTATGTTTTTTTTTTTTTTTTTCAGTTTTGCAGAAATGTATGTAGAGGCACGTATTTCCAATGAGCCTAGGTTGAAAAAAATGATGGAAACCGAGTAAATGATTTGAGAGGAGGTCGATTCTTTGTAAATACAGTGCTGCAGTTAAAGCGTTTCCTTTTTGGGCTTAAAGAGATAAGAAAAGATAAATAGCCTGTGGTTGGAAATTGCTGAGTGCGGGCAATTTTAGAAAGCAGAGACTTTCCCTAACTTGTTCCCATGTGATTTTAACAGTGTGACCCAACCCTGCTGCCTGAACCAAACCATGTGATGCTCAACCACCTGTATGCCCTTTCCATCAAGGTCTGGCAGCAAACTACACACACTTTAGAAAGACACTCATAGAAAAACTTCTCTAATAATGTCCACACCCTCAGTGATAGTTCACCCAAAAATTAATCTTTTGTTATTTAATAACCCTGTATGACTTTTTATTTTCTTCAGTGCAACACAAAAGTAGATGATTAACAGAATGACAGTGCTGCTGTTTTTCAAACAATGAAAGGCTGACAGGCTCCAAAAATGACAAAAGCACCATTAAAGTATCATTACTTTAATAGACACGAGTGAGTAAATGAGATATTATTTTCGGGTGAACTATCCCTTTAATCATTTTTATTTTGCATATGGTAGAGGTGACCAGCATTTTCAGTTGATATCACTGATTGTTCATCTGTTTGCTCTCCTCACACAGGATGGTGTGATGGTCCTTAGTGCGACACACCGCTACAAAAAGAAGTATGTGACCACACTGCTGTACAAGCCTATATGATCTCAATCCACCAACACTATTCTCTCTGGTTTCTGCCTTATACTGCTCAATGTTATTCATCAAAGAAAGGGACCATACCTATCAAACATCACCAAACGCATGCGTCTCTGTGAATTTATATTTGTGTGTTTCTGGATGTCAGCGTCCGATCCATAAACCAATATATACAATGTTTGCACAAATAATGTAATGCGTTTGCCAAATGTAAAAATATCAGGCTTGCAGACGTGTTTTGTATGTGGCTTTTCAGTTTATCAATTTCAAAATACTCCTAGATCATTCGAAGGACATCTGTGATGTCTGGTCATCTTTTCTTAGAGATCTTGATTCTAGGGATGTCACTAAAAGACTTTTGACATTTAATGTGAACATTCCCATCATGTTGATCTGGATTTAGAAATATCTGCAAATAACATTATGAACCATAAAATAACTTGAATGGACCATTGTGCTAATAAAATGCACACTAAAACATTATTTCGTGTCATTCTTTTATAAGAAACAATCACACACTGAACGCTGAATGTGTATTTTGTTGGATAAGCTGTTCTGTTCTGCTGCTTTAATATGAGAACTACATATCTGTCTATATCGGTATGATGCATTATGTTTTTCTTAATGCAAGGTTTTCTTTGTCACATTTTGCACAGAGGTAATTGAAGGTTGCAGATAAAGATGGTTTCTGTAAGTAAGTCTATATTATCAAAATCCCTTCACAGTTATCATGGCAACAGTTTTGGTCAGTACTAAAATATGATTAGGGTTGGCTGAGACAGTTGTGTGTTTTTGTTGTGATGTTACCAGGTGACAATGTTGAAAGTCCTGCTAAACTGAATTAAATAACTGTGGTGTTTTCTTAGCAAGTGTTTTTAGTTTGCAGGAAATCTCTCATGTGCAACACACCAGCCTGGCATGAGCCTTGAAAACAAGCTTATCAAAGTTAGTGTGATACAGTTTCATAATTTGGAATCCATCCTAAAAGATTTTAAAGAGTTTCACCAAAACAGATCTTTTAGATAATAGTTCTCAATAAGACTGTTATCATTTGACATTACATAATACAAAACTGTGATTACACAATATCCAACAGGACACTGAAGATTCTTATTTGATCTCAGTAGGCCATTATGGTACAAATTCCAATAGGACTGTCAAGCAAAAAAAAAAAAATATAAATTTAGATACCTTATGAACGCACTTAAATTCAACTTAGCTGATAACAGTTTCAGTGTAACCTCGGTTTTTGCATCAAAAGTGGAGCATATTGGCAGAGAAAGGAAAATGCCACCTGTTACTGAAAGGACTTGGCAAAATCAGCTGATAAATTTACTAGCGGCTTGCTTTAATCTACTTTGAGATGTGAAGTTCAGTTAGTATTTTTTCTCAGTCATAAAGGTATGTGAGTGGTTTAATGAAGAATGCAAAGTATGTAATGCACCAAACGAGTCGACAGACTGGTTGACTTAAATAACAAGCTGCTCACATGTACAAATAAGAGAAAAAAAAAAAAACCTGTCTATAAAAAGAAGGCTTTTAATTAGAGAAGAGACAGTGATTTGTCATAGTCATAGTGATTGGCATAGCGCTTTAGCTCGCTGTAGTAGAACTACTACATTGGAAAACTACAGTATTTATTGCTTAAATCATTTAACCGAAGGGGAAGCCTTTGGAAATTGGAGGTAAGATAGTGAAATAGTCATTGTTGTATTGACTTTATATTGACTTTAACATTACAGTAATGATTGAAGGGTAGCATGCAAAGGTGTCACATAATACAATCAGAAATACATCTTTTCCATCTGCACTGTTATTGAGAGTAATGCACTGTGTACAGTAAGATCATAAACTATAATTATTGTACATATTATTTTAGTCATTTATAATAAATGAAATTAAGTTGATAAAAATTTATACTATCAATACTTATACTACTTGTTATACTATCAATACTACTATCAATATTTATACTTTCAATACGACTGCATTTTGATGCACATACAGTGTTTTTAAGCAGATAAAATGCAAAGTAAATGGAGCAGCGGTGTTAAGTCTGTATTTGTTTAAAGCAGTTTAAATATTCATGCTCCTGAGGTCTTAATGTGGGTTTTGCATCATATAGCTTAGATAGTTTGTCTCATGAGAATGGTTATGTCATAGTGTTTTACTGCATCAAGAGAAAGGTATGCTTTAGTTGACACGTGAAGCCATAAGCCTTCACACCCAACCAGCCTCAGTTCTCCAACATGCCTTTATTTATTCAGAAGACAGGATGACAAGGGAGGAATAAAACTGTACAGCACAAGCATTGTGCCCAAGAAGAATTGTGCCTATAGTTAGAGGTAAAAGGTTGTAAGGGGTGTGAAGTTTAGAACAATGTTTCATAAGCGCAAGACAGCTTGTAAAAAGAGAGTTTGGGCTGGTATATTTTCATTTTTCATGTAACGTTTAAAAAAAAATTAAGAGACTTTTTTTTTTTTTTTTTTTAACTGATCCTCATGGCTTTTTTGAACATGGTTAGCACTAGTTAAGCTCCAGATCTCAGGCAGGAGACAAAAAGCTGCTGCAAATTTCTAATCTCGTAGAAATCTCTTTTTTCTAATGTGTGAGAAAATAACAATAAAATGAGTAGATTTACTATAATATGTACAATATGAAGTTATTTGCTTCTTGCAGTGGGATGGCTGTCTGTCTCACACTCTTGATCCTTACTGTGACTCTACCAACATGTAAGTATTGTTAACCATATAATTAGCTCAGACATACTTAACAATGACATATTGATGCATTACAACTTTTCCTAATTTTCTGTGAACTGATTTAAACAAAATTGTCACATTTGATCAATGTAATGCATCACTGCAGAAAAAAAGTATTAAGCCTTACAGACCACACATTTTTGAATGGTAGTGTAAATGATGCAACAGATTCTAACATGCTAGCAGTTTGTTCCTGTCAGTAGATTTGTTTTATAACTCAAACTGATTCAAAACCACATTTAACACTTGACTTTAACAGTAATACCTTCTCTGTAGCACATCTGAACAGCATAAAAAACTTGCTGCAGTTCGAGGACATGATTGAGTGCACAATACCTGACAGTACACCACTGTTGGACTTTGCAGACTATGGCTGCTTTTGCGGTTTAGGTGGTACAGGGACGCCTGTTGACCAGCTCGACCAGTTAGTTGATTTTATTTTATTCAGTGAGAATGTATTAGTGTTTATCACATGGAGTTTATTCTGAGTAATTGTGTATTATTAATGTTCTTTCTCTTATGACCTGGTAGATGTTGTTTTACTCATGATGCCTGCTATGGCACAGCAAAGACCCTTCAGGCCTGCTCATCAGTGTTTGACAATCCCTACACAAACACATATGACTACAAGTGTAATGAGGTTACCAAAACGGTCACGTGTCTGGGTGAGTGAAAATGAATCCCAGGATTCCATCCCATATCCATCTATTTTCCAAACATTTTGTCCTATGTAGAGACGTGGGGACGCCAACACGAAGAAAAAAAAAATATGTACAGTGGGTACGGAAAGTATTCAGACCCCCATTTTTCACTCTTTGTTATATTGCAGCCATTTGCTAAAATCATTTAAGTTCATTTTTTTTCCTCATTAATGTACACACAGCACCCCATATTGACAGAAAAACACAGAATTGTTGACATTTTTGCAGATTTATTAAAAAAGAAAAACTGAAATATCACATGGTCCTAAGTATTCAGACCCTTTGCTGTGACACTCATATATTTAACTCAGGTGCTGTCCATTTCTTCTGATCATCCTTGAGATGGTTCTACACCTTCATTTGAGTCCAGCTGTGATTGATTATACTGATTGGACTTGATTAGGAAAGCCACACACCTGTCTATATAAGACCTTACAGCTCACAGTGCATGTCAGAGCAAATGAGAATCATGAGGTCAAAGGAACTGCCTGAAGAGCTCAGAGACAGAATTGTGGCAAGGCACAGATCTGGCCAAGGTTACAAAAAAAAAAATTCTGCTGCACTTAAGGTTCCTATGAGCACAGTGGCCTCCATAATCCTTAAATGGAAGATGTTTGGGACGACCAGAACCCTTCCTAGAGCTGGCCGTCCGGCCAAACTGAGCTATCGGGGGAGAAGAGCCTTGGTGAGAGAGGTAAAGAAGAACCCAAAGATCACTGTGGCTGAGCTCCAGAGATGCAGTCGGGAGATGGGAGAAAGTTGTAGAAAGTCAACCATCACTGCAGCCCTCCACCAGTCGGGGCTTTATGGCAGAATGGCCCGACGGAAGCCTCTCCTCAGTGCAAGACACATGAAAGCCCGCATGAAGGACTCCAAGATGGTGAGAAATAAGATTCTCTGGTCTGATGAGACCAAGATAGAACTTTTTGGCCTTAATTCTAAGCGGTATGTGTGGAGAAAGCCAGGCACTGCTCATCACCTGTCTAATACAGTCCCAACAGTGAAGCATGGTGGTGGCAGCATCATGCTGTGGGGGTGTTTTTCAGCTGCAGGGACAGGACGACTGGTTGCAATCGAGGGAAAGATGAATGCGGCCAAGTACAGGGATATCCTGGACAAAAACCTTCTCCAGAGTGCTCAGGACCTCAGACTGGGCCGAAGGTTTACCTTCCAACAAGACAATGACCCTAAGCACACAGCTAAAATAACGAAGGAGTGGCTTCACAACAACTCCGTGACTGTTCTTGAATGTCCCAGCCAGAGCCCTGACTTAAACCCAATTGAGCATCTCTGGAGAGACCTAAAAATGGCTGTCCACCAATGTTTACCATCCAACCTGACAGAACTGGAGAGGATCTGCAAGCAGGAATGGCAGAGGATCCCCAAATCCAGGTGTGAAAAACTTGTTGCATCTTTCCCAAAAAGACTCATGGCTGTATTAGATCAAAAGGGTGCTTCTACTAAATACTGAGCAAAGGGTCTGAATACTTAGGACCATGTGATATTTCAGTTTTTCTTTTTTAATAAATCTGCAAAAATGTCAACAATTCTGTGTTTCTGTCAATATGGGGTGCTGTGTGTACATTAATGAGGAAAAAAAATGAACTTAAATGATTTTAGCAAATGGCTGCAATATAACAAAGAGTGAAAAATTTAAGGGGGTCTGAATACTTTCTGTACCCACTGTATCATCAGCAACATCACTCGGTTGAGTGAATAAATCACTGACTCACTCAAAATTCCTGACTGAATCAGTGTTGTTAAACAAATCGGTTGATTCAGTGGCTCACTCGTAAAGATTGTACACTTACTGCTGTAACGTATAACTGCAGAAAAACTCAATGAAAATCCCCACAACTAATTCAAGAACTGCCTGTTTGGAACAAATGTAGGATCCAACCATTGGAACACAATTAACTGTTGTATAAGTTCACATTTGTAACCTGGCTAAAATATAAGACTGAGCATTTTTTTTAAAGAGTACAGGAAAAATACACTGCTAGCTATGTAACGTTTCAGACACATTATTGCATGTTAATTGGAATTAAATAAATGTATTAATTTCTATTAAATACAATTAGTTGACCATGCAAATTTATTTTTGAACCAATTAATTTCTTTTTTTGAACCAATTAGGTAGGACCTAGATAAATGTAATTTCATAATTAGGCTACTTCTATAGTCTTTGAAATGTGTACTTTTGAGTGTGCTGACAAGCATTTGTGCTCATTTCTATTAAAATATTATATGTATATATTTATATTAAAATATATTTATAATTAGACATTTGTAATGATGAGGTTGCAGTTTTGCAGTCATCTTTAAATAAAAACACTACAGTTAAATTATAATCAAGTACTTTGCTTTAGTATGTTATTCAACACATCAAGATAGTGTACTTCAAATCACAACAAAAGATTTTTAAAACATCACATTTTAAGTGAACATAAGTGTGTTATCAAACAATTTTGAAAGTGCACTCTCTTTGATTTTTAAGTGGCCTTATGTTATATTATAGTGTTATATTATCTGCAAGTAAGAGCTGAAGTACACTACAAGTGCATATTCAATAAAATTAAACACTCATTTATGCAACCTCTCTTTTTCTCTTTCAGACAGTAATGATGAGTGTGAAATGTTCATCTGCAAGTGTGACAAGGCTGCAGCGGACTGTTTTGCTCAAGCCCCTTATAACGCCTCCAATAATCATCTGCCCTCAAGTGTTTGCAGCTCAGCTTCCAGAGAGATCAGCAGCTTTCTTACCGCTCTTACTGCATTCACAGTCACTCTCACACTCATGTACCACAATAAAATACCCTGCAATATGTGAAATGTGCATGCACTGAATATAAATGTTATTTGTTGTCATTTTGGTCATTTAAAACCTTTTGTGTGCTGACAGCTGTTTTCATGTACTCAAGCATTTTGCAACGTTTTCCAAGCCTTATGAAATTCTCATGCTTTTTCGAGAAAACTGATTTCTTCTTGTACCAGCTGTGCAAATTGCAAACACATGCTAACGTTCCCAAAGATGAAAACACACACACACACACACACACACACACACACACGCGCGTTTACTTAGCTATCTAAATGGGGACATTCCAGACGTAATGTTTTTATACTGTACAAACTGTATTCTATTGTCCTACACCAACCCTACACCTAAACCTACCCCTTACAGAAAACTTTCTGCATTTTTGCAATTTAAAAAAAAAAACAAAAAAAAAACACTTTGTTTACTTTATTAGTTTTACAAATGATAACATCCCCAAAGGGAGGTTTTTGGAGATTTTGTCAGTTTTAGCTCACTTTTGGGTACAAATTTGTCCCCAAAATATGATTAAGTATGTACACGTATATAGACAAATGTACATAAACACTCAACTTGCACAAAACACAATCTCAGCAACTTTCCTTTTGGGCGCTTGTGTGCACATTTATTAACATATCTTATGTTTCTAATTCACAAAGTTAGCTTATCAATGTGCACTGCCTATCAAGGTTATATAAATAAGTTTTAGAGCTATAAATAATTAGCTACTAACACTTCTTCATCTAGTCTTCACGATGAACACCTTCATGTCTCTTGTGATCCTGAGTGTGAGTCTGCCCACCTGTGAGTACACTTAAGGTATGCTCTACTATTCAGCTCCTTATTGTTTTATTTATTATATTTTATTATGCATGCAAACCAAATATGTAACTTATAGAGATATTAAATGTAATTTACAAAACAGCATTTATTTATTAGTCAGTCCAATAATTGAACTAATAACTACCTTCTGGTTTTGTTGTTCTTTTATTAGATCAAATATTTTATAGGAATGCTGTAACAGAACTTAAAGGGATACTCCACCCAAACAAAATGTGTCATCATTTACCCCTTGATGTTGTTCCAAAAAAACTTTGTATCTTCTGTACAACACAGAAGAAGATATTTTGAGCATCCATACAACTGAATGCAGTGGGCTTTCATTTTGTGTTCTGTGGAAGTAGGAAAGTCATACAGGGTTTTATTTTACAACACAAGGGTGCGGAAATGACAGAATTTTCATTTTTGGGAGTAGTATTTCTATTAAACAAGAACCTAAAGTCAGAAAGATGTGCATGCTAAAAAGATTAGAGTTAAATGAGCTTTGGGAAGTACGGAGAGTGTTGCAACACATTTTGTTTCAATGTCTGTAACTTATGTTGTTGTTGTTTTGCACTGTGTCTTAAACTTTAATATAATATTCCCATATTAAATGTAACTTATTTTGAAAACTACATCTTGTCCCTAAACTGTGTTAAAAAAGAAAGAAAGTGCAGTGACAACCAGGATGTGTTACAACAGACCTCCCTAGTCTCTACAAACCAGTCATATAATTGTTATACATCTCTCATAAGTATTTTGTATTTTGAAAGTGAAAGTCGTGAAAGTGAAAGTCGTGACTTATTGTCAAGTATGGTGACCCATACTCGAAATTGGTGCTCTGCATTTAACCCATCCAAGTGCACACACACAGCAGTGAATAGTGAACAAACGCACGCACACACACACACCGTGAACACACACCCGGAGCAGTGGGCAGCCATTGCTCCAGCGCCCGGGGAGCAATTAGGGGTTCGATGCCTTGCTCAAGGGCACCTCAGTCATGGTATCGAAGGCAGAGAGAGTGCTGTTCATTCACAATCCCCACCTTCAATTCCTGCCGGTGCGAGAATCGAACTGGCAACCTTCAGGTTACAAGCCCAACTCTCTAATCAGTATAAGCACTGTTAAACTATCACTGTTCAACAGTGGTGGCGCCTCTAGACTACCGAGCGCTGTGGCAGTTCAGGGATATGATCATCTGTACCAACACTAATAGCTGGCCTATACTGGATTACATAGACTACGGATGCTACTATGGACTAGGAGGCTCAGGCACCCCAGTGGATAAACTGGACAGGTCAGATTTAAACATCAGGTTAAATGCAGGGACACTGAATTAATCAGCTGAATCAGTTTTGTCAGTCCCACTTCGGACTTCTCAGGCTGAGACATTTAGTGCATAGTGTATAAATGTTCAAATGTTGCACAAATGCATTTATTTTTGTAGGCAGCATGCATTGCAAAAAAAATAAATAAAATAAAATAAAAAAATAAAATAAAAAAAAACCTTCAAATTCAAGATATATCTTCTAATACTGTAAGTCTTCCTATTTTTATGAACATTTAACGACAAGAATGTATTACAGTCAAGCAAATTTAAATATTACCTTCTTAATGAAACTTTCAAAAAAAAAAATCTGATTTTGGCACAATATTAATGTGAATATTAATTATGTATCACTATACCATTTCTCCATTAAGAAACTGGCTACATTTTTTCTTTCTTTTCCACAGCAGCCAAGCAACACAGAATAATTATTGATTAAAAAAAAAAAAAAAAAAAAAAATGAAGGCAACAAACTTTGGAATCATGTCCACTGCGTTCTCTGTTCCTCTAGGTGCTGTAAGGTGCATGATCAGTGTTATTCTGACTCATGGCAGCATGAAGACTGCTGGGGTATCTTAGACAACCCCAACACTGAAGTCTACTCATTCTCATGTGACAAAGCGGCAAAGAAAGTCACCTGCGATAACTTCTTGCTATATAACTTCTTGGTCATGTGGCCTGATGATGTCGTACCAGTTGTAATATTTTCACACAATCCTGACACATCATACCTTAAAATAAACTGTATAAAGGACTGTATCACTAAGCCCTCATTTATATGGAATCTGATCCCTATTTTATTTTTTCCAAACTAGGTGGTTTAAGTTTCTTATTAATATGTAGCATTATGAAAATCCCTTAATTTCATAATTAACCTGTCTGTAGTCTTTGAAATGTGTTCTTTTGAGTGTACTGACAAGCATTTATGGTAATTTCTATTAAAACATATATGTCATGTATTAAAATATATTGGTAATTAGACTTGGTAATGATGAAGTTGGAGTTTAGTAAAATATATTAACTTTAATATTAAATAAAACACTACAGTTAAATTATAATCAAGTACTTTACGTGTGCTTTAGTGTGTAAGTCAACACATCTACATAAGTGTACTTTTTAAACACAACAAAAGATCATTAAAACACATCACATTTTAAGTGTACATACTATAAGTGTGTTATAAAACAGTATTGAAAGTGTACTCTCTTTAAGTGCATTTAAGCGGCCTTTTATTTCATTAGTCTTATATTATATGCAAGTAAACTAAAGTAAGGGCATATTCAATTCTTTTTCACAACCTCTCTTTTTCTCTTTCAGACAGTAATGAGTGCATCTGCAAGTGTGACAAGACTGCAGCGGAGTGTTTTGCTTAATCGCCTTATAACACCTACAATAATCATCTGTCCTCGAGTATCTGCAGCTTGCATACCCTGCAATAAGTGAAATGTGCATGCACTGAACATAACTGTGTTATTTGTTGTCATTTTGGTCACTTAAAAAACCTTTTGTGTGCTGACAGCTGTTTAGGATGTACTCAAGCGTTTTGCAACTTTTTCCAAGCCTTATGGGTTTTTTTTTTTTTTTTTTTTTTTGGAGAAAACTGAATTCTTCTTGTACCAGCTGTGCAAATGGCAAACATATGCTGAAGTTCCCAAAGATCAAAGCACACTAACACACACACACACACACACACACACACACATACATAAACAAACTCAACTTGCACAAAACTGTAACAATCTCAGCAGCTGTATTTGGGTGCTTGTGTGTGCATGTATCTGTGCATTTATTAACATCTTACGTGTAAGTCACACTTATCAATGTGCTCCGCCCATCAAGGTTATATAAATAAGGTATAGACCTATAAATGAATGGCAGCTAACACTTGTTCATCTAGTTTTCACCATGAACACCTTCCTGTCTCTTGTGATGCTGAGTGTGAGTCTGCCCACCTGTGAGTACACTTAAGATGTTCCAGCTTATTGTTTTAATTAATTATATTTTATTATGTAGGCAAAACAAATATTTAACATATAGACATATTGAATATAATTTGCAAAACAAATTTTAACAAACTATTTATTAGTAAGTCCAATCATTGAACTAACTACCTACTGGTTTTGTTGTTTGATTATTAGATAAAATATTTTCTGGGAATGCTATAAAAGATACTCCACCAAAAAATAAAAATATAAATCTGTAATCATTTACCCCCTAATGCTGTTTAAGCCTTATATCTCCACACAACTGGAGGCAATGGGCTCCTTTTGTGTTTTGCAAAAGAAAAAATGTCACACAGGATTGGAATGACATGAGTGTGACAGAACAAGAGAGAAAAGGATGACAGAATTTTTATTTTTGGGTGTTGTATTTCTTTAAACAAGACTTAAAGTCAGAAAACAGCATATGAAAAGATTGTAGAGTGAAATTAGCTTTGCAAAGTGCGGGGAGTGTTGCAACACATTTTGTTTCAATGTCTGTAATTTAGTGTTATTGTTGTTTTGTCTTAAACTTTTAATATTCCCACATTAAATTGAAGTTATTTTAAAAACTATGTCTTGTTCCTAAACTGTGTAAATGAATGTCAAATGTAAATATATATATATATATATATATAAATATATATATATATATATATATATACATAATATATATATATATATATATATATATATATATATATATATATATATATAATATATATATATATATATATATATATATATACATACACGTGCATCTCAATAAATTACAATGTCGTGGAAAAATTAATTTATTTCAGTAATTCAACTCAAATTGTGAAACTCGTGTATTAAATAAATTCAGTGCACACAGACTGAAGTAGTTTAAGTCTTTGGTTCTTTTAATTGTGATGATTTTGGCTCACATTTAACAAAAACCCATCAATTCACTATCGCAGCAAATTAGAATATTTCATAAGATCAATAAAAAAAAACATTTTTAGTGAATTGTTGGCCTTCTGGAAAGTATGTTCATTTACTGTATATGTACTCAGTACTTGGTAGGGGCTCCTTTTGCTTTAATTACTGCCTCAATTCAGCGTGGCATGGAGGTGATCAGTTTGTGGCACTGCTGAGGTGGTATGGAAGCCCAGGTTTCTTTGACAGTGGCCTTCAGCTCATCTGCATTTTTTGGTCTCTTGTTTCTCATTTTCCTTTTGACAATACTCCATAGATTCTCTATAGGGTTCAGGTCTGGTGAGTTTGCTGGCCAGTCAAGCACACCAACACAATGGTCATTTAACCAACTTTTGGTGCTTTTGGCAGTGTGGGCAGGTGCCAAATCCTGCTGGAAAATGAAATCAGCATCTTTAAAAAGCTGGTCAGCAGAAGGAAGCATATAGTGCTCCAAAATTTCTTGGTAAAAGGGTGCAGTGACTTTGGTTTTTAAAAAACACAATGGACCAACACCAGCAGATGACATTGCACCCCAAATCATCACAGACTGTGGAAACTTAACACTGGACTTCAAACAACTTGGGCTATGAGCTTCTCCACCCTTCCTCCAGACTCTAGGACCTTGGTTTCCAAATGAAATACAAAACTTGCTCTCATCTGAAAAGAGGACTTTGGACCACTGAGCAACAGTCCAGTTCTTCTTCTCCTTAACCCAGGTAAGACGCCTCTGACGTTGTCTGTGGTTCAGGAGTGACTTAACAAGAGGAATACGACAACTGTAGCCGAATTCCTTGACACGTCTGTGTGTGGTGGCTCTTGATGCCTTGACCCCAGCCTCAGTCCATTCCTTGTGAAGTTCACCCAAATTCTTGAATAGATTTTGCTTGACAATCCTCATAAGGCTGCAGTTCTCTCGGTTGGTTGTGCATCTTTTTCTTCCACACTTTTTCCTTCCACTCAACTTTCTGTTAACATGCTTGGATACAGCACTCTGTGAACAGCCAGCTTCTTTGGCAATGAATGTTTGTGGCTTACCCTCCTTGTGAAGGGTGTCAATGATTGTCTTCTGGACAACTGTCAGATCAGCAGTCTTCCCCATGATTGTGTAGCCTAGTGAACCAAACTGAGAGGCCATTTTGAAGGCTTAGGAAACCTTTGCAGGTGTTTTGAGTTGATTAGCTGATTGGCATGTCACCATATTCTAATTTGTTGAGATAGTGAATTGGTGGGTTTTTGTTAAATGTGAGCCAAAATCATCACAATTAAAAGAACCAAAGACTTAAACTACTTCAGTCTGTGTGCACTAAATTTATTTAATACACGAGTTTCACAATTTGAGTTGAATTACTGAAATAAATGAACTTTTCCATGACATTCTAATTTATTGAGATGCACCTGTATATATATATATATATATATATATATATATATATATATATATACTTAAAGGTATATAGTAATTAGTATTAAACCTAACTGGTTAAACCGGTTGTGTTACAAATGACCCTGTGCTCCCTGGTCTCTACAAGTTCACCAGCATGCTAACCACTGGATGAAGCAGAAACAAACCAGTCTTATGAAAATGCTATACACCTATCGTAAATATTGTATATATCAATTGGTGAATTAAAGATTTTATGAGATTCATTTTGTTCAAAAACATATTGCATATGCTGTTTCTATTGAATAGTGAAGTTTGCATTATGAATAATGTCAGACACAAATTGACCAATTTAAAGGGACAGTTGACCCAAAATTTAAATTATGTCATCATTCATTATTCTGTCACCCTCAATGCCATTTAAACCCATATGACATTGAACTGTATGACTATCTGACTGCTGTGGAAAATAATTTTTGAACAGCTGTCAAGTTTCAAAAAGGAATGATTATAAAAAAAAAAAAACATAATTATAAAAAACATAATTATAAAATAAAAGTGGTTCATCTGTACTATGTTCTAAATCTTCTGAAGCAAAATGACAGCTTTGTGGGGAAAAGCCTAAAATTTAAAAGAATTTTGTCTTTTTTAGACAGTTTGGTAACAGAACAGTTGTTGATTAAGAAATACAGTTGTTTATATAACATTTAGATTTTATTGCACCATTAGATTGCTAATCAGTATGAAGCACTGATAAACTATTCAAAACTGAACTAAACTGTTCAACAGTGTTGGCAACTCTCGACTACCGAGCGCTGTGGCAGTTCAGGGCTATGATCCTCTGTACCATCCCTGATAGCTGGCCTTTACTGGATTACGCAGACTACGGATGCTACTGTGGAAAAGGAGGCTCGGGCACCCCTGTGGATGAACTGGACAGGTCAGATTTAAACCAGTTACAGAGACACTGAATTATTATTTTGAATAAGTTTTGTCAGTCAAATTTTGGCCTTTTTAGGCTGAGAAGTTTAGTACACAGTTTATAAATGTTGAAAACTGCGTGTTGCACAAATTAATTAATTTTTGTTGGCAGCATGGATTGCAAAAATATACTACAGTCAAACAATTTTAAACCTTAACGTCTTTAAAATAGAATAATTATTGATCAAAAATGAAGGTCACAAACTTTAGAATTATGTCCACTGAATTCTCTATCCCTCTAGGTGCTGTGAGGTGCATGATCAGTGTTATTCTGACTCATGGCAGCATGACGACTGCTGGGGTATCTTAGACAACCCCTACACTGAAGTCTACTCATTCTCATGTGACAAAGCAGCAATGAAAGTCACCTGCAATGGTAAGATGCTATGCTCAGTAGGACAGACTGTACTAAAGAAGTCTATCTGCAAGCTCTGTTAGTAATTGAGACCTGAACTTCATCTGGTTTGTGGCGCATATTTGGACTATTAATCTTTTGTTTCTTGCAGCTGACAAGAATCGCCCCTGTGAGATGTTCATCTGTGAATGTGACAGAAAAGCAGCCGAATGCTTTGCACGAGCAGGTTACAACCCAGAACACGAGCACTATCCTAGTGAAAACTGCAAATGAACTGAAAATCGATAAAGGTTTAGGATTGTCCCTAAAGTCTCATTAAAGACAGCAATGGTATATCATGTAACAGTTTATTTTTGTTTATTCCAATTGATATTTAATTCAGAGCAGATATTTAATGGTATATGCAAATTCATGCGATTAAAATGATTACATTTTTTTTCTTTGTATATCAGTCTTTCTTCCAGTAAAGATATAAAGTTAGATATGAAGTATTAGATATTAAGACTTAAGAGCATATACCTTATAAGAATTGTTTTTTAAACATATTTTCTTCCAACTGGTGAACTGTTTTTCTTGTTATAAGCAGTTTGTGCTTAAAAAAGTAAAAACAATTAGCCAATTATTTATACTTATATATTCTCTAAAAATAATTAATATTATTCTCACCTATCTGCAATTCTCAATTAAATGTACCTTGTTTAAAAAAAAAAATACTGATTCAGAAAATTATTTTTGTAGTTTAAGAGGTTATATTACAATTCTGTCAGTAATTGCATATTAATGTACTTAACATTAATATGCAATTACTGACAGAATTGTAATATAACCTCTTATAAATTAAATAAACATACTTAAAGTATTTAAAACAAGTGTTTAAAAAAACTAGTTGTAATGCTGCATGGAAACTAGTCTGTCACATTCATTTTTGAAATAATATTTTATGTAGTACACACTTTAAAAAAATGTATTCATTCTTGTTTTCTAATAAAAACATCTAAACATCCTTAAATTCCCCTGAGAAGCAAAATTTCCTCAGATACTAATATTAAGAGAGACTTTATTTTCAAGTAATGTTTTTGTCTTTTTGTCTTTAAATTGTTTTAAGCATACACTCTTAAAAATAAAGCTGCTTTTAAAAGGTTTTTCACAGCGATGCCATAGAAGAACCATTTTTGGTTCCACAAAGAAGCATTCAGTCAAAGGTTCTTTAAAGAACCATGTCTTTCTTACCTTTTTATAATCTGAAGAACTTTCTTTGCCACAAAGGACCTTTTGTGAAACAGAAAGGTTCTTCAAATGTTAAAGGTTCTTTATGGAACCATTTAGACAAAAAGGATCTTCTATGGCATCGTGAAGCACCTTTAATTTTAAGAGTGTAAATCTAAATTAAATGTTCTGCTTTGTGCTTAAATTTAGAAATAAAATCAATTCAACTTCAAATTCAAGCAGTATTCTCTGATAAGTCTATTATCTACAGTTTTGTTCTCAGATAAATATATCTTGTTTTAAGGATGTTTAGATATTTTTAATGGAAAAAGAGACCAAAACCCTGCTTAAGGAAGTGATTTTTGCAATGTGGAGGTTAGTTGATGTTTGTCAGTGGCTCTTGGGTTTGCCCTCACAGATGTAAGGGTAAGAGAGCGTACAGTCTGCATCATTCCACAGCCTCCGTCTCTCCACAGTTATCCGGGCGTGAAGCTGCCCACAATCCTCACCATTCACACGGACATCCCAGTCATCTGGTTGACCTACGTCCCAGTGGCTGAAACAGACATCACCAGTTACTTAGTGCTTTTGGAGTTTCTCCCAGTTGACCTTGTCTCAGTATTTTATATTGGTTCTTACTGTTCAGTAGTACTATAGTCTGTTCCATCTACCCAGGTCCACTTCCCCTCTTCTTCCTCAACAAGCCCGATCCAGTAACTGTCAGACATCTTCACGAATGAAGACAGGAATTCCTGGTTCAAAAAGAGACCAAACTCACATTTAAGCCCACATAAGACTTCCACAAATTATTGTGATGCTGTGTATATTTCTTACAAGCTCAGCCAAGTCATTGACAACCACTAAATGTGATCCTTTCTCCACACAGTTTTTCTTAGCAATTTGCCAGTTTTTCTTTACTGAAGACTGAAAGTAGCATGAGTCTTTATAAAACACCCATTGTTCCTGACAGGGACCTGTACAAACACAGTTAAACACATTTATAATCAAACTAAATCTTAAATCAGGCAGGTTTCCAAGTTCAGTATAAACATTTTGCTAAGGAGTAAATATCAGGGAATGTAGTGGGGTCCAAAAGTCTGAATCCACATTGAAAATCTGGGATTTATAATCTAATTTAAACCTGGAAATAAACAGAAAGTTTTATGTTTTTTTAAAAACGTTTTAATGTAACATGAATAAATAGGAACAAGTTTCTGCTCTATTTTTAGGTCACTAACTTGATCAAGCACAAGATGATCTTTGGATTCTGGAGAACATTATTATCAGGTTTCACACAAACTTGAGGTTCAAGTGCTGAGAAACCAATTTCAACCATTTACTCAAATTGTTATGCTGATGATATCTTTTGTAATGATATTTTATTATTTTTAAATTGTATAAATGGAAAGTCTAGAGGCATTCTCACTAGTGGTCTCAGACTTTTGGACCTCACTCTAAGTCATGAAGAAGAAGAAGAAGAAGAAGAAGAAGTTTTATTTATATAGTACCTTTCCGTAGCCCAAGGTCACTTTACATAAGTAGTTTAATACATCACACAAGCAATATAGACACAAATACGAATACAATATAAACACATACAACATATAACCGTGATCCAAAGTACATATTAAACAGATATGTTTTTAACTGACTCTTGAAAACAGATAAAGACGGGATGGTGCGGAGAGTAAGGGGTAGTGAGTTCCATAATTTAGGAGAATTGACACTAAATGACCTACAGTAGGTAGGTAGTACAGTACTTCCACCTACAGCAGCCAACCAAAAACGAGGGATGGACAAAAGGCCAAGTTCAGAAGATCTAAGAGACCGGGCAGGGCAGTATGGGTGGAGTAGCTCAGCCCGATTTGGTGGTGCAAGACTATTTAGTGCCTTAAATGGTAGAAGCAGTAACTTAAAGTGAATGCGTGATGCGACGGGTAACCAGTGAAGATCATGCAGTAATGGAGTAATGTGAGCAGAATGTCTAGTGGAGGTGAGGACTCTTGCTGCAGAATTTTGAACATTAATGTAATCTTGCAATATATATTTTTGGGAAGGCCTGCAAATAGAGAATTGCAATAATCCAGACGTGATGTGATTAGAGCATGAATTAAAATTTCACTATCAGCTAGAGTAAGAGAAGATCGAGAGACGTGCAATATTATGGAGGTGGAAGAAGGAGTTTTTAACAACAGTGGAAATATGAGAGTCAAAAGATAAAGTTGAGTCAAATAAAACACCAAGATTGCGGACAGATGAAGAAGGTGTAACACAGATCCCATCAATGTCAAAGGACAGGTCCATCGTTTTTACTGAAGTAGCAGAGCCAATCATCAATATTTCAGTTTTGTCATTATTTAATTTAAGGAAATTCAGGGACATCCAATGTTTGATTTCCCTGATACAAGCAGTGAGTGAATCATGTATAGCTGGCCTAGCAGAGCTGGTGGTAAAGTATATTTGGATATCATCTGCATAACAATGAAACTGAAATTCATGCATACGCATGATGTTACCAAGTGGATAAATATAAATAATGAACAGTAGAGGGCCGAGAACTGAACCTTGAGGAACACCTTGTGACAGTGGAGCAGTGGCAGATTTACACCCCTGTATAGTGACAAAATACTCTGTTGCATATATAGGAAACAAGCCAGGAAAGAGCTGAATCAGTGATCCCCATATCAGAAAGACGTGAAATAAGTAAATCATGGCAAATTGTGTCAAATGTAAAGCTTAGATCGAGAAGAATCAAGATGTTCATTGACCCGGAATCCAAGGACAAAAGTATGTCATTAACCACACGAAGAAGGGCATTTTCAGTGCTATGAGTTGGACGAAATCCTGACTGAAAAGGTTCAAAAAGACCATTAGCATCTAAATATGATCGCAATTGTGAAGCCACTGCTTTTTCAAGCAATTTACTTAAGAACGGTAAATTTGAGATTGGTCTATAATTATTCAAGTTTAAGTGATCCCTTAAGGCCTGGTTTCTTAAGAATTGGGGTCACTGCAGCCATTTTCAATTCAGCTGAAACAGTGGCAGATGCCAAACTACAGTTTATCATATGTGTTATAAAAGGAGAAACCTCAGCAACACAAAACTTAAATAAGGCAGTGGGTGCAGGATCAAGTTGGCAGGATGTGGGATTAGACTTCACAATTAGATCACTTACAGCAGTAGTAGTAGTAAGAGAAAAAGCAGAGAGAAAGTTTGTTAGGTGAACTGTCATCAACTTAACATTTAAATCACTTGTAAGAGTGGTGTCTCTAATGATGGATTCAGTAATTGACTTAATTTGTGGAGAGCCTTACCTTGCACCGGCATCACACGTTCAGAGAAATGAGAATTTTCTGAGAGAAAAAGATGAGTAAATGAATTATAAATATGACAACAAATTAATATTACAGGTGTTGTTAGTATCATTTCTATATGGATACATTTATATAAAATTGTAATTTTACAAAGACAGAAAAAGTGGTCTTTACCAACTTGCAGAGTTTTGGGGGCCTCAAGGGTCTTCAGAGAAAGTCTAACATCAGCGACATCTTGGCTGACCTGAGAAACTTTGAAGAATTATAATTAAAATTAAACTCTATGGTGAAAAATCCCATGCAGTGGGATCCAACAGGTTTTGCTAAATTTTACATCAACAAATTAGTGGGTGGAAGAAAACTGCTGACAACATACTTTTAATTCCTACAGCCAGCGTTAGTATAAACACATAGAGGACAAGAACGCCATATAGTATGTACATCTTTCTGTTCTGTCTACCTGTAGGAAAGAAGAAAAGTTGAAACGTACAAATATGGAACAAACATTGACTGAAAATGAATTTTGAATTGTCATGGAATGTCAGCATTAATTAATAAACAAGGATTTACTATTGTATTTCACCACCTTATCTGGTTACTAGAAATGTTAGTCTTTCTTATTAAGTAATATGCAAACATTCCTTTCATAAAATTAATGAAAAAACACATCTTTCTCACCTGATTCATGTAAAAATTTTTGGCCAGTATGATTAATTTCTGCTTCATGTGTAGTAAACCGGTCATATGACACAGATTCCATGTCTGAGGAATAAAGCAGGATGTATTTGCATCTTTTTATAATGAATTTTGTCCCAAAATCGAAATATTGAGGTGTAAATAAAGAGACTGAATGTACTAGCGCAAGGTTTCAAGGTCATGCGACAAATAGTTGAATATTAACCTCTAGATTGACAAACTATGTCTGAACTTCATCCATCACAAACATGGAGAAGAGCAAATGAAAATCACATACTGCTAGTTCAAAAACACAGCAGAATGACAAGACTTTTGTATATCAGAGATTTATTAACTGACATACATTACTGTCAAAATACATAAAACCATATCAAAAAGACATCAAACGTATTTTTGCAAGACCATTAAACTGTAAAACATTCTCATTACCAAATCAAAGTAGGACTTTACTATGAAGGACAATACATTAAAATGCTCTCATGTAAAAAAAACAAAAACAACAACAACAACTAACTGTCAAATGCAGTGAATCTTACTGTTTACAGTGTCTGTTTCTGTGGGCTCTCTCTCCTTGGCTGCGGTCAGTGTCCTGATGGCTGTTCTCTGTCATTCTGTCCTTACGCAACGGCTCCTAACCATTTCTGAGACCGGAATTGACAGTCCTAACATCCTATTGGTCTTTTTTGTAACACTTGTATCCTCACGTGTGAAGTATGACAAAATATTCAGTCAAGAAATGACCATGATTATATACGAAATGCATTTCTGTGACCTACATGTTATACTAGTGTTTAGATATTAATAAATTATTTGAATACAGCTGGACAATACACTACCGTTCAAAAGAAATTTGAAAGAAATCAATACTTTTATCCAGCAAGAAAGCACTTATTGGTCAAATGTGACAGTAAAAACATTTATAATGTTACAAAACTTTCTATTTAAAATGAATGCTGTTGTGTTAAATCTTCTATTAATCAAAACAAAACAAAAAAATGCTGGAAAAAAAATTACTAATACATGCTTGGCATACATAATTTGTATATATATATATATATATAGATAGATTTTGATAGATTACATAACTAATTATGATTACATAATAATTGGGATAATTGGGATACTTAATTGATCTCTTCAGTTAAACTGGGCCAAAAATGAGTTGAACAAATGATTAATTTTAGTGAAAATTTTACTTAATTGGATGTGTTCATATAACAGGACAGTACACTGGATGGAAAACTATAAAAAGTGACTTATGAATAGCAAAAGTACATTAAATGTGCATCAGTCAGGCAAGTACAGTTTACAGACAAAAAGAGGACCTACATCTACAGAGGATCTACAAACATCTAACAATGTCAGAAGGAGCATGTCCAGAGCAGGATTTTAGAGGAGTCTAATGCAGTTGATGTGATGGCGAAGTTTCCTACCGCATGCCTTTCTCTAGTTTGCGTTCACAAACGAGATACAATTGACTGTGACAGTCAGCATCATGCATCAGCTTTCGATGCACTGTGTCAGATCCTTTTAAGTGGACGCAGGACTCTATATCGGAATGAGCAGGTTGATTTTCATCCCAGAAACTGAAAAGAACACAAAATATAATGAATTCAGAAGGAGAAATACTGATCTGGTTGGTATGTTATACTGTATCACTTCTGTTTCTTCAGAACTTTTAAGAACAATTTTTGATTTCTTACTGTGGAGTTGAATGATAATTATCTCCATTGACCCATGACCACTTGCCCATTTTGTCCCTCTTGAGACCTATCCAGTAGTCAGTCCTCTTCTGAACCACTCTTGAAATGAAGTCCTGAAATAAAGAGGCAACAATGAACTTAATTTAAGATAAGAGTTTTCTATTTTAATATATTTAAAAAAAATATTCCTGTGATGGGAAGGCTGAATTTTCAGCATCATTACTCCAGTCTTGAGTGTCACATGATCCTTAAGAAATCATTCTAATATGCTGATTTGCTGCTCAACAAACATGATCAATGATGGAATCAGTTGTGCTGCTTAATATTTTTGAAGAAACTGTGGTACATTTTTTCAGGATTCTTTAACTGATAAAAAGAACAGCATTTATTTGAAATAGAAATCTTTCTAAATATCTTTATTGTCACTTTTGAACAATAAAATTCATTCATTCATTTCTTTAAAAAATTCTCTTAAAAAACAGTAGGGTAAATAAAGATAAAAATATAAACTCATGTTCTTACCAGCTCTTCCTCACTGTTCACAACCATCAAGTGCGCCCCATGGTCATGGCATAAAGACTTTGATAATTCCCATGTCCCATAAACATTCATTATCAAATAACAGGTGTTCTTATATGAAACCCAACCATCCGAGCAGAGCCCTGCATTTAAGAACGCAAACCACACAATTATAGACACAGCTTGCCTACTAATGTACACATCATTTATAATTATAATATGCCAATTGTATTCATTTTAAATGTTTTTTTTTTTTTTAAACAATTCTTACCCCTATCACCTTTGTACTGGAATGGGATGGGTGTAATATCATCAGAAAGAAGACCTCTGGTCTGATCCTCTTGTGAATTCTTCTTGACTAGAGGATGTTAAATAAAAAATAAAAAATAAAAAAATAAAAAACAGTTACACAACCATTAACCCATTAAAATGTGCTGAGAGACACTAGAAATCTGACTTACAATTGAGACCTGTTACGATTCCTATTACCAAGAATGAAAGGAGGAGGAGAACCGTGAACATGACACAAGCCACTTTACCTGAATATTACAGTAAATAAACAAAAGTCAACAGTTTATAGCAAAACTTCAATCAGACATATAAAAAAACAAACACCATTAGATAAGCTTATGTAAATACTACCATATACCACTATTTGTCATTTAGCTTACTTTTTTATTTAAAGCAATATGTTATGCAATTATTCCTTATGGACTGATGATATGTCTTTTTCAGTCCATAGATAACTCCTACCTGGACTTGAAGCTTCTAACCAGTGTATGAGCAGCCAACACCCATAGCCACTGTCTCTGCTATAATAAGCTACAATGATACTACTTTACTTGCCTTGCTGGTAGAAGGGATCCACCCTGTCAGGATTTCCCTCCACATCATCTGAGAGTTTGTTGGACTGCATTCCTTGAGGTCAGCCTATAGCCTTATTGTAATAAGAAAAATGTAAATCTGAAAATGCGAAAGACAATGCCACTTCACAACGTTCTCTGAAATACTAGAGGTTCAAATACATTGCTATAAATCCATTACATTCAATGCAAAAGATGCAATACTATTATGAGCATACACACATAAACAATGAGAAAACAGTTGTTTAATCTTCAAAGCGTAAAAAAATCTTTAAGAAAACTTCAACTTACTGATCAGCTTGTTTCCTTGCAACACATAGAGTTTTCCATGGCACAACATGGAAAGTGAAGACTGTGGAATGGCAGGATGACGCCAGAGGGGCTGGTCCTCTCCACCCAGCCAAACCAAAGCTCGGGGTTTTCTGCCAAGAACATCACAGTTGCCAGAAATGCATGACAAAGTGGCTATAAAATATAAATATCTTAGGGGGAAGTCAGAAAAACAACTGTGCACGAGCTCTTCGCATGCCTGTTGGCTTTTTAAAGTTACACTTGTCAACTCTAATTTAAAATAAATGCAGCATCATGGCATATAAAGTGTTTCAAAGGAAATCTCGCATATTATGTTAGTATTTCATTTAATGAACTACAAGGACTTGCATTTACACTGAACAGCGACTGTTGATTCGTATACAGCTAATTGAAACAATACATGCTATTCTTTCACCCTCTTGAAAATGTAGCTTATTATTTAACCTATGTCAGGGAATGCAAATACTAGCTCGGTCTGTATGAGTGAATCGTTTAATCGAACGAGTCATTCTACCAGTGATTTTTACTCATTCGAGTCTCTATACTCTCTGCCTTTAGACTGATCGCTAGCATTCGAGTGCGGACTGTGAAGGTGCATTTCATTGGATTTTTTTGTAATATGCAAGAAGATGAAACTATTGTACATTTATTTTGGTACTGTAATAACACAAAAGTATTTTGGAATAGTTTTTGCAAGTTTGTGACCGATTTTGGGTAGGCTACTATCAGTTTTCTTTGTTTTGGAAAGATGTGTTGTTTGGTTTTGTTGATACAGATAAAATACTGAAAAAGAGTTTTATCTTATAAATCTATTACTTCTCCTAGCCAAATATCATATCCACAAGTGTAAATTCTCCAAGCCACATTTTAAGGTGTTTTATAGAGTTGCAACAATATTTTGAAACGCTCAATAGTAAAGCGAGGAAAACACTAACATTGTGCTTTTTTAGGATTCCCTATATCTTTTTAGTCATTTGTTTACTTTAGTTTCTATGATCTGTTTTATTATATATGCTTTTTTCGTGTTGATTATTTATTATCCTTTTATGTATTGCTTTATTTAGGTTATATTTGAGTTTTCTTTCCCCTGGCTGTTATCTTTGTTCATTGTGATATTTCTTTATGTTTTATTATATTGTATTTGTATTTTTTACTTCATTGGTTAATAATAATAAAAAAAAAAGCACAGCAACACTCGAGCTTGAATGAACTGTAGAACAAATCATCTTGTTCGTCAATTTTATTCACAACAAGGAGACAAAAAGATAAGGAAGAATTATAAAAATGACTGACTGATATAATTCAAATAACATAAATAACAACACAATTGAAATGACATATCTTTATTTAGAATGTATAAATCACTTATTGCTGTTTTGTTCAATGCATCACTTGTCGCCACCTACTGGCGTAACGATGCACGTTAACCTGGTGATCCTGATGAATCGTTTCAGTGAATGGATTCGAAAGATTCGAGTCTCTGCTCATGAATCAAAATCTCCAACAACACTAGTCTGACAGAGCCGTTGTTGGACCTCCCTGTCACTAGATGGCGGGCGCCTCGATCTCCAGCAGCACCAGCAGCAGTCTTAAAGCCTCTTCCGCCGCTGTTGCTCCAGTCTCCGCAAAAATGGCCGCGATCGGGCGTTTATCCCAGAAGCTCCTGAAGTCCGCAGCGCTGACCCAAACCCGTCAGCTTTCGGCTGCAGTAGCTCACGGCGAACAAGCAGGTCAGTAACTAACTCTGAGTAACCTAAAACAGATAAAACAGACGCCGTACTAAAAAAACCAACCGTTACGAACAACTCTGCGTTTTGACCTTGTGGAAGTGAGGCGAATGGCTGATTAATGTTGTTCTGTCGTTAACATAAATTGCAGAATAGCAGTTGGTTTAAACTTTTGTGTAGCATAGAAACGAAAAGTAAGTTAATTATGTGTGGATAGCTACATAGTTGAATGAACTAAATGACTAGCCTGTGAACCGGTGAATGTGACTATGTTGTTATACTGGAAATATTTAAAACGCGTCAAGGGAATGTATTTATGTCTCTTGCTGATACATGTTAATGCAGCCAAGACCTGGAAGATCCTGTCGTTTGTGGTGGCGCTGCCCGGAGTCGCGGTGTGTATGCTGAACATGTACCTCAGGTCCCAACAACACAGCCATGAACAGCCGGAGTTCATTCCCTACAGCCACCTGCGCATCCGCAGCAAGGTGAAAACACTCAACACACCTTTAACGAGTCTACAGCATGAGTCTGCTGGGAGCTGGGCTTTTTAATAAAAAGAAAGTGTAAAAGTTCAGTGGAATCTGTTCATATGGGCTTTTAAGTCAGGTTTGTTTTAAATATTGGAAGTATTGAATTTTAAAAGTCTGTTTTACTTGTTGGGTTTTGTTTTATTGCTTATTGTAACATTGTAAACACACTGTCGTTGGTCTTGAAGATCAATGTCATTCAAGATCAGTGGGTTGAAAATATCAAGTTTTTTTTTTTTTGTTGTTGGATAAAGCTGAGCATCACATTTTTTTCCAAGTAAAATAAACGTAAGAATTGTTATTTTATCAGACATTAGAGATCTGTATGTACTGTAATTGATACCTTAGAGGGCCTCCTGGAATGAGGCTGTGACTTCACACACCATAACCATATGCATTGCATATATCAGTTCAGATAAACGTAAAATATGTTTCTGGTAGTGCTGTGAAATATAGCTAGAAAAATAATTATGTTGATACTTTTCAGTCTTTAATGTTCTATATTACTCCATATAGCAGCACTTCAGTTATTATCATGGTTTGGGATGGGTTAATAAGATTATAACAACATTTCAACATGCATTATATTAAAAGACATTTAAGGATACAATACAAATGACAGAATAAAAAAGTGTCATGGCATTTTAACACATTTTTACAACATCATTTTGCTTGAAGGGTAAATACTGATACATTATAGTAATATTGTAGCTATTATTGCAGATTCAAAATATTTAATATAAGAACTAAAATATAGTAAAAGGGTAGTTTAAAAAATACATGATTTCCACTGTTGCTATTGATCATTATGTAATTGTTTCATGTATATGCATGATTTAACAATGCTTACAGGAATGTGATTTATTATTATTATTATTATTTTGTAGTCATTTGGAATATAGAAAACTGATCACATGCCTGATACTGATAAAAAAAAAGAAAAAAAAAAGAAATTACCTACATATTTTTTCTAAAACATTTGAATGTATGAAAAATGTCACATGGAGACTTTTGTCAACATTTCTGTGTAATAATTGAAGAATACATTTGTTAGTCAAACAATCCCTTTTCTCTCTTTCCCCATTCTTACATCAGCGTTTCCCATGGGGCGACGGTAAAAAGACTCTCTTCCACAACTCCCACGCCAACGCCCTCCCCGACGGCTACGAGCATCATGATCATTGAAGGCTGTCTGGAGCTCTATCAGAAGTCCCCTACAGGGACCAGAGGGCCCTCTGTCTCCCCCGCTCATTTCCCTGGACCACTCCTCAGTTTCTTTCAGTTTACATGACATCTGTTCAGTATGTTGATCTTACCTCAGTGCTTTCCGCACCTCCTGGAAGTACTTTATGGAAACAGTTACATTTACTTAAGGACCATTGTATCACCTTGACTGCTTAAACTGAAATTAAAATCTATTAATTAAAATATATACGGTGTCAGAAGTCTCATTTTTTGAAGGGAGTGATTGAAGTCGTCAGATCCCGAGATACATTATTGTGTTTTGCTTGTGTTTAAATGCTGCATTAGGAATATAGAAGAGAAACGCATTAAATACAATTAAAAAAAAAAAAACCGCTAAAGGTTTTATGGAGTCTGTGTGTTCTATTCATAGGTGCATGTGACTTAAATTATGTAAATAAAATACATATTTTATAATATACATATATGTGCACTATTCCAGCCCCTAAAAACGCAAGGGTAAAATGGATAACGAAATGAAGTTTGTTCCTCCAGGCTCGCCGTACTGTCAAGACACTCACATGACTTTACTCTTGTGACACATTCCTTCTCAAAAAACAAATTTAATGGCATCATGAAACATGAGATCTTATCAGTTTCCGTTTATACTGAATACATTACTGGCATTTGGTTACTCGTGAATGTTTTGTACGTTATTCTCTAAGTGAAAATGAATAATTAGGGGAGTGTGCGTGGGATTGAGTAACTCAGCTGAAGTTGGATGACATGCGTAAAGTTTATTTAAACTTCATCCAAACCACCGACGGTGAGTGAAAATAATAGCTGTGTCGGTTCTTGTTGCACAGACAAGAAACTTGAGGACTTGTTTGTTTCCAGATCTGCGTGTTCAGTCAGGCGCAAACACATGTTGTCTAACATATAAACAAACACTAAATGCACAGCTGCTGCTCTTAATGTCGATTGTCTTTATAAGTTAATACTAATTTTCCATTAAAACGGATAATCAGCATAAGCATGGCTTTTTTGTTTGTCTATTTGCCGTGTTCATCTTGACAGCAGCTGAATGAACCTCTCTAGCTCATAACATGGTCGTGTTATCCAGCATGATTTGAGAATGATCCAAATAATTTACTCAATTTAAAAAAGTATCTAGTCAAAACCAAAGTATTTTTGAAAGTATTTAAAAGTTATTTTAATTAAGCATTTCTTGGTTACTTATGTTACTCTTGAGTGAAACAACAATAGTATTATATAAAGTATTTTACTGTATTTACACCTAGGGTTAAAGAACGTGCACGTGTGCTTCTGAATTTTCTCATTGACCTGATTTTCTCATTGAAGTGACTTACACGCAAAGCTTTTATAGGGTTCAGATGTTAAAGTGAAATCTATTAAAACACATTGCTTTGATGGTCTGCTTTTACTTTGGAGTTCTAAACGAAATTGTAACGGGCATAATGGTTGCCTTGAAGGTGGTTGAGTTGAAGAAGCATTCCTTGAGTAAAGTACACATCCTACAAATAAATACATAGTAGTGAAGTAGTTTAAGCTCCTGCGTGCATTTCAAAGAAATTAAGAACTTGTGACCTTTTGTGCAACGCAGTTAAAGCAACATCTACAGTATCAAAAATAGTTTTACATTTTATTAGTAACCTGGACATTTATAGATCTATAATTGTATTACAATGATTAAATCTTGAGCTTTTCATTCCCAGGTTTAAATTAAAATTGTCTCAGATTTTCAATGTTGCCTCAGACCAGCTGACATGTAGTGCTTTGTTTTTTCTGCGTATTACTTTCTCAATAGATTCTCTCTTACAAGCATAGTTAACCATAGATTGTGACATACCAAAGTTAAAGGAATTCACTCAAAAATGAAACTTTTCTGAAAATTTACTCACCCTCAGGCCATCCACAGATTTGGAGAAATGTAGCATTACATCACTTGCTCACCAATGGATCCTCTGCAGTGAATGGGTGCCGTCAGAATGAGAGTCCAAACAGCTGATAAAAACATTACAGTAATCCACATGACTCCAGTCCGTAAGTTAACATCTTGTGGACGAAAAGCTGTGTATTTGTAATAAAGAAACCCATGATTAAGGTGTTATATTAATTATAAGGCATTGCCTAATTAAATATCTCTAAAATGTCACTTCTGGCCAAAATGCCAGTCCATAATCCATAACACTTCCTCCACTGAAAAAGTCCATCCTATGTTGTCCTCTCACAACAAAATGTGTTTTGAACTGTTTTAGACTGTTTGCGCTTGTAAACATTGAATATCTGTGCATATGTCCTGACACCTTAATGATGGAATTGTTTATTACAAACACCCAGCTTTTCACTTCACAAGACATTAAATAATGAACTGGAGTTGTGTGGATTACTTGTAGATTATTGCGATGTTTTTATCAGCTGTTTAGACGCTCATTCTGACGGCACCCATTCACTGCAGAGGATCCACTGGTGAGCAGGTCAGGTAATGCTAAATTTCTCCAAATCTGTGCAGATGAAGAAACAAACTCAACTACATCTTTTCTTTTAACCAGATTGCTTCTCGTTCAACAGATCACCAATGGCTGAGACAGCGGCTGTGACTGATTCCAGACGGTGAGAATAATATTCAGTTTTTTTAAATCTTTCTGATAGATTGTAGTGATATTTTGTGGTCCTTATACAACATGTATGCAGCTTCCTAAGATGCCCTTTAGAAAAGCATCCCTTACAGTGTGACCCATCAGTGCAGTCAGAACTGAACGCTCATTGTCCAATGAATTATACATGCTTAGACAGATTATCATGCTTAACATCAATGGAAAACACTTCTGTATCAATTTCCTTAATTTTATCAGTAATACTGGAAGGCAAGGGTTGATTTAAAGGCTAATTTTACTGCTTATGTGTCATATTTCCAAATGCAGCTGCTTCTTCTTGTACGATAGTTCAAAGGTGCAAGAGGAGGGTGACCTGACTAGAGATGGGATTTACTACTTCTCTCCTGAGGATGTAAGACCTATGTCTTATTTATATTGATATAGTTAGTAAAGAAAATGATTTATATTTTTTGAAAGCATGAAGAAGTAACTGCACCTTCCTAAACAATATTATAACACAGCTGTTTTAAAAGACGACCTTCATAATACTTCATATACATATGCGTGACTGTGTGCAGACACCAATAGACCAACAAGAGCTGCTTTGTGGCCAGCTGGCTGGTGTGTGTCGTTGTGTATCTGAGCTGTCCTCATCTCCTGTGCGTCTGCTTCGCCTGCGCAAAAGCAAATATGCAGTCCGCATGAAGGATAACTTTCTTTGGGTAAGAGAATATTTGGTCTTTGGGTAATAACATTACAAAACTTGTTACAAAATCTAATGTCTTTGTGCCTAGTACCTCCTGACTTGAATAGAGCTAAGGTTTGGGAACAGAGCAATACAAATTTGGTTTGACTGAAACTCTTTTGAATGGGATCTTTCTCTGGTTTCTAGGCATTAAGCTGTGTGGTTGACATTCCTGATGTGAGTGTGTGTGACTTACTTGATCAGCTGATTGCCCTCTTCTGTTTCTACAATGGACCAGTGCGTCAGAGCTACCAGGTGTAAAATCACACTCTACAATGTTCTATTCACTGATTATGAGATTATGGTTTAACATGAATATATTTTGGGGATGCATTAAATTGATCAAAAGTGACAGTAAAGATATTTATAATGTTACAAAAGATTTCTATGGCAAATAAATGCTGTTCTTTTGAACATTAAATTCATCAAAGGGTCCTGAGAAAGAAAAAAAAAAAAGTATAAATAAGAAATGTTTCTTGATCACCGAATCAGGATTTTTAGAATGATTTCTGAAGGATCATGTGACACTAAAGACTGGAGTAATGATGTTGAAAATTCAGATTTGGCATATATATTAAAATAGAAAAGAGATATTTCAAATAGTAATGATATTTTGCAATATTACTGTTGTATTTATATGTTTATATTTATTCATTTGTATTTATAAAGTTCAGTTTATTTTGTTTTAATTATTTTAGTACTTCATGTTAAACTAAAGAAAAATTTGAAATATTGCATTGGCAGCTAGCAAAAAAAAAAAAAAGTTTAAGGTTTTTTTTAAATATTTTGTTTTCAGTTAAAGTTTAAAGCGTAAATGTTTTTATGGTTTTACTTTCAGTTAAATATAATAACCCTGCTTCATTCAACAATAAAAAGTCTTACCAATCTCAAACTTCTGAACAATATTTTATATCTATTAAATGTTAATAATATATCAGACCACTTCCACATATATGTTGTTTTACTGCACTTCAACACAGCTGTACAGTAAGGAGGAGTTGGCTCTACGATGGGCCAGATATCTCTGTCACCTGCAGGGCGGCTCCACTGAGCTGCACAACATCTTTAGCTGCCTGAGGACCATTGACTCCACACATGTAAGTATAAGAGGAATTATTATGTGCAAATGACTAATTCAGTCAGTACTGCAACAGCAAGTGTTGAGCATCTTGTCCTTGTGTTCAGTGTGAATAATTTTCACAAACCTGTTTGTGAATGTTCACTTCTCACTGCATCAGATTGATCCTCTGTTACTGCTGAAGGCTGCACTCATTCTTCAGGCATGTCAGCGATGTCCCCTGGTCCTGGCAGGTTGTATCCTCTACAGGGGCAGGTAAGCTTTCACTGCAGAAGAATATTTGTTTACGATAATTCATATTTCTAAAGTGGCTGTAAGTGGCTAAAGCAATTTAGAGTGACATTTCTCTGTTGTATAGGGTGGTTAGTACTCAGATGCCTCCTGCGCTGACAGTGAAGGTGATGGTGTATGAGACACAAACATATAGCCAGGTACAATCAAGTTCATGGTGATTCCTGATTATATACATATTAGTGCTGTCAATCGATTAAAAAAAATTAACTAATTAATCGCACATTTTTTCCTGAAATAAATGTATATATACACTACCGTTCAAAAGTTTTGGATCAGTAAGACTTGTAATGTTTTTTAAAGAAGTCTCTTATGCTCATCAAGGCTGCATTTATTTGATCAAAAATACAGAAAAAAACAGTAACCTTGCAAACTATTACAATATAAAGTAATGGTTTCTATTTTAATATACTTTAAAGTATAATTTATTTCTGTGATGCAAAGCTGAATTTCCATCAGCCATTACTCCAGTCTAAAGTGTCACATGATCCTTCAGAAATCATTCTAAAATATGCTGATTTATTATTAGAATTATCAATGTTGGCAACAGTTGTGCTGCCAAATATTTTTTTAGAAACTGCGATACTTTTTTCAGGATTCTTTGATGAATAAAAAGTTAAAAAGAACAGCATTTATTCAAAATATAAATCTTTTCTAACAATATAAATCTTTGCTATCACTTCTTATCAATTTAACACATCCTTGCTGAATAAAAGGTTTAATTTCTTTCAAAAAAAGAAAGAATAAACATTTACTGACCCCAAACTTTTGAACGGTAGTGTATATTGTTAGAAAAGATTTCTATTATAAATAAATGCTCTTCTATTCAACTTTTTATTCATCAAAGAATCCTGAAAAAAAGTATTACAGGTTCCAAAAAAATATTATGCAGCACAACAGTTTCCAGCACTGATAATAAATCAGCATATTAGAATGATTTCTGAAGGATCATGTGACACTTTAGACTGGAGTAATGGCTGATGGAAATTCAGCTTTGCATCACAGAAATAAATTATCCTTTAAAGTATATTAAAATAGAAACCATTATTTTATATTGTAATAACATTTTGCAAGATTACAGTTTTTTTCTGTATTTTTGATCAAATAAATGCAGTCTTGATGAGCATAAGAGGCCTCTTTAAAAAACATTACAAGTCTTACTGATCCAAAACTTTTGAACGGTAGTGTGTGTGTGTGTGTGTGTGTGTGTATGTATATATATATATATATATATGTATGCATCCTTTATATAAACTTAAATCCTGGTGTATTTCTCCTTGTCTCGTTACAGGATTTCCAGGTGACGGCCAATGGCTTGAGCTCATCGTCCTCTTTCACAGCTACCACACAGGTGTTCCTGACACCCACTGAACTGCACATGCTCCGCTGTCCCCCAGTGGATAGAGCATGCAGGTACAAATCAAGAAGTGTATGCATTACTACATATTTGCATTTTGTATATGTACATACTGTACTGTTTAAAAGTTTGAGATTAAGATATTTTAATGTTTTTGAAAGAAGTCTCTAATAGAGTAAAAACAATAATAATGTGAAATATTATTACAATTTAAATCGGTTGTTTTCTATTTTCTATTTTAAAAAATAATTTATTCCTATGATGGAAAAGCTGAATTTTCAGCATCATTACTGCAGTCTTCAGCGTCACATGATCCTTCAAAAGTCATTCTATGCTGATTTCATGCTCAAGAAAGATTTATTATTATTATCAATGTTGAAAACAATAATGCTGCTTAATATTTTTGTGAAAACTGATAAATTTTTTTAGGATTCTTTGATGATCTTTTGCAACATTGTAAATGTCTTTGCTGTCACTTTTTATCAATTGAATGTGTCCTTACTGAATAAAAGTATTGATTTCTTTTTAAAAAAATCTTACTGACTCCAAAACTTTTGAACAGTGGTGTTTTTACATATTCATTGGTATTTATATATATTCTCATTCTTAGGTCTCACTACAGTCAACCTCCCTGCCAACCCAGCAAGTCCCGTCTCTTGTCACGCACTTTATCTGACACCCCAACCACAGATACTGACTCTTCAAGCTTAGATCCCACACATTGTCCCCCGACGTCCTATCAGACGATGCCGTCCTCTCCTCGCTCTTCGCTCTCTGATGAACCATGTTTCAGCCCTTCTCTCTCACGGGTTAACACTCCCATTCACTCCAATCTCATGAACCAATCAGAGTATTTCACTCCTGACTCACATGACCACATCACTTCTAACGGAACTAACTTGTGTGCGTTGGAAGAAAGTTTGGCAGGCCTGAACATAAAGCAGGATATTGATGCAAACTCGGAGTCAGAAACCAAAAGCGAAGGTTTAAATTCAGATCAGGACATTCAGAGTGAGGAAATAAAAGCCCTCAGTAATGGGTATGAGCAGTCGAACTGTCTTGACAACCACTCTGACCATGACAACCAGATTCGAAGTGAAGAAAACACACTGGATGCTAACAATCATGTGACCAATAAAAATGGCAAATTCCAAGGAGAAACAAAGGAAGAGGCAAAAACAAAGAGGAAGCAAGTCGAAGGGAGACTCGAGAAATATGAACCCATAAACACGCCCTCACTACATGAAACCTTTGCAGACACCTCTCTGGTGCCATCATTATTATACCAGCATAGAGTCCGAGGTTTGGTCTTGGCTCTGCTGGTGGAGCCTGAGTTCAACACAGACCCCACCGCCAGAGAGGAAGTGGTGAGAAATATGAGTTTGTGTCTGTTTGAAATATTTCATACATATTTATGGGACACTTAACCAAAAAAATGAGTATTTGCTGAAAATGTACTTACCTTCAGGCCATCCAAGATGTAGATGAGTTTGTTTCTTCATCAGAACAGATTTGGAGGAATTTAGCATTACATCGCTTGCTCACTAATGGATCCTCTGCAGTGAATGGGTGCCGTCAGAATGAGAGTCCAAACAGCTGATGAAACACAATAATCCACAAGCAAACCACATTTCTCCAGTCCATCAAAGCAAACCATCATTAAGGTTTTATTTTTTATTTTTTTATTTTAAACCGCCGCTTTTGGCCAAAATACCAGTCTATAATCCATAACAACAACTCCTCCAGTGAAAAGTCCATCCCCTCTTGTCCTGTCACATTAAAGTCCACTGTCATATGGAATCTGGAGTCATGTGGATTACTTGTGGATTATTTTTATATTTATATCAGCTGTTTGGACCCTTATTCTGACGGCACCCATTCACTGCAGAGGATCTTGGATGGCCTGAAGGTCAATAAATACTCAGCAATTTTTCATTCTTTGAGGTGAGGTATTATTTTAAATGCATGTATTTTAATGTGTGTATGAACTCCCAATATATATTTTGGGGTTTGGGCCAGGTAAGATTTTTTAAAAAGAAATTAATACTTTTATTCAGCCAAATGTAACTGTATTTTTTTTTGATGCAATATGCGTCCTTGGTAAACATAAAACTTTCAGACACACTTACAGAGATAGTTCACCCAAAAATGAAAATTTTGTCTCAACATCATGTTGTTCCAAACCCGTAAGATATTTTTGATGAAATCCGATAGCATTTTGACTCTGCATAGACAGCAACGCAACTGACACGTTCAAGGTAGTAAGAACATTGTTAAAATAACCCATTTAACATCAGTGGTTCAACCGTAATGTTATGAAGCTACGAGTTTTCTTTGCACACAAAAAATATTCTTGTAGCTTCATAACAATAAGGTTGAACCACAGATGTCACATGGACTATTTTAACGATGTTCTTACTACCTTTCTGGGCCTTGAATGTCATAGATGCATTCCTGTCTATGCAGAAAGCGCTCAGATTATTCAAAAATATCTTAATTTTTGTTCTGAAGATAAACAAAGGTCTTACGGGTTTGGAAAGACATGAGGCTGAGTAATTAATGACAGAATTTTCATTTTTGGATAACCTATCCCTTTGAAAGAATTACAGATCTCAAGAGCTGTTGCTTCTGTACTCTCTACTACAATTGTAGCATCACAGCAGCTTGGCATCACTAAATGGGCTTGAGGCCCACCTGAGAAATACCTCGCCTGGGACACCCGGCCCACCTGGGCCCTACACCTTTGCCCACTATGACTGCATTCAAAACACTCTGACTAGTAAGTCCTGTTTCAAACATATATAAACCTTATATAATATCTTAGTCAGTTCAGTCAAAATGGTGACAGACACAACTGACTGTATTTTTTGTGTGTTCTTGAAATAGTTTGTGACTTTTAATTTGTTGTCTAGCTAATGTATGTGGGCGCTCTGCTGGATCCCAGGATCAGGCCTTTGTGAAGGCCACTAAGCTGCTCCATTCACATTTCTCACACTTAGACACACTACAGGAGGCCATTGTCAGGTTAGAGTGTGTGCATGAATGCCTGCTTAGCCATTTCCATCATTTAATGTGTATTTTGACAATGTTTCACATGTATTTTCTGTTTGATTAATTTGTGTAATTATCTCTGTATGTGAACAGTTCAAACATTAGTGTTAAAATAATTTAAGCACATTTCAGTTATGTAAGCATTGTGTTTATATCATGAATTACAGGAACGCCAGCTCGGCAGTGTATGGAACCCGTAGCATGGCCCAGGAGACTTATTTTCTCCAGCAGGGAACACCTGTCAGAAACTCTGGAAGTCCTGATCCTCAGGATAGTGCCTTCTCACTACCCAGAAAAGCCCGTCTGCGGCTCCTTAAACATGGAGTCAACCTGCTTTAGCTGGGCTCTTTTTAAAGATTTTAATTCCTGTTATATCTCTTTTATTTCATAGATATCCATAGATATATTTATACTATATATGGCTCTCTTGTATTGCTCAGAATGTAATTAATACTTTTTGTTTATATAATAGACTGCTGTTTGTTCATTTTGTAATTAAAAGTAGAGGCTAAAAATTAAAATACTGTCATTCCAAGTAATACTAAAATATAGAGGAAGTGTCTCCGTCCTGAGAGACGGGTTATGCTGTAGTCCTTTGCTGTTTCAATAGAATAGAGAACTGAGGCTTTAAAAATGTCTGAGACCATTCAGTGTTACAGTTAAATGTGTATAGCTGTTGAAACTGTCACCTTTTTTTTAAAATGGAACAAAATTGTGCTTGAGCGTTAATAAATGTCCTTTAGTAAACCTGTTTGAGATTCTGTCAGGAGTGTTTAGATATAAGAAATAATCGCACATGCAGAAAGTGGTTCAAAAAGTATTTGGATAACTAGCATGATAGTTTACCCAAAAATTCATATTCTGCAATCATTCACTCACCCTCATGTCATTTTAAACCAGTAAGACTTTCTTTCATTGTGGGAACACAAATGAAGATATTTTTAATATTCTCTCATTATTCTCCCAAAGGTTTCGCAAATTTACTGTATGTGCTTGACACACAAGAAGTGTTGATGTTACATCTGAGCTTCTGTTTGCTGTAATTGATACGATCTGTGTGTGTTGATCAACATTTAAATGTCAATAAAGCCTAAATTAAATGTTCATAATATATATTCAGAAGACCTGGGTTAAACCTTTTAATTTGTATGGATTACTTTCATGATCTCTTTATGAACATTTTGAAGCTTCACTGTTTTGGTGTAATGGGATTTCCTTAGAGGGGCAGGAAATCTTTATTTTTATTTTTTTATTTTTTGGAAGAAGAACTAAAGTCTTAGGAGTGTGGAAGACATAAGGGTGAAAAATAATAACAAAAATTGTTGGGTGAACTAACCCTTTAAATATTTACACACTTTTCAGACAAAATATTTTGCAAAAATTAGTTTGTAAATTATAAAACATATATCTTGTTCAATACAAAGACGTTTAGACAGTTTTTGGTTTTGTCAAACATTCTTTAGTTGTGTTCATAGTAAATGTGAACCACCTGTGGTTCTCTGATAGGACCTATGTGAACTTCGGGAGAACTGATTTCATGCATCCAGTAAAAATTACACCAAAACTACCTGGTTAAATTAACTTCAAAAGTAAAGTTAATTGTGAGAAAAGCTATTTAGCTGATTGTTTGTTATCTATGTAATTAAATTCATACATTTGTATTAGTGTGAATTACGAAGTGTAGCTTAAGTGTCCAAATACTACTTAGGTCTAGTGTATGTGCACCCAGACGAATGGTTTCTATATCCCAGATTACCTCTCTGTTGGTTGTGGAGCTATTGTAAGGATAGGGCAGTTTGGGAAAGTTTTATGCTTCCCTTGGTCCAAGTTGCTTCTCTTGCAAATGAGCAGCTCGTTGGTGATGGTGCAGACGTTCTGTAATGAGGGTCATTAGGAGTGAGAATAAGAATGGCCTGGACTGGCAGGGCTCTGGGCGCCTCATTATGCAGACACATTTAAAAAGTCGATGGGGGTGCGAATGGCTGCTTAAGGGTCCCAAACAAAACCAGGGGGAGGAGAGTCCAAAAGAAGCCATAATTCAAATTCCACAGAAGAAACTGCGCTTATTGTCAGGCCAGGAGGATTCACCCTCTCATTTGTATCGTGGAGAGCCCGAGACAAGCACCTCCGGAGCGCAATATATGTGGATACTTGAGATGGCCACGATTACGCTCATACGAGTTTCACTGCTGGTCCTCGCTTTTATGACTTTTGCTATAGGAGTACAGTGCCGATCGCTTCGTACACAGCTTCGCAAGGTGACATCGTTTCAAGGAGAGCGTAAAATCCGTATTGGACACGTCCAGAGACGGAGCCGCCGCGAACCAGGATCCGAGCAGGACCTGTGCGCCCTCCTGAGCGCCCCGTGGACGGAGAGCGCCGCTCCGCTTGGGGACTGGGGTCACATGTACCGTCTGAAGATACTATCGACGATGAGTGATGCTCCACGTCGTGCTGTTTTCCCAGAACCACCCCTCTTCAGATTCATCAGACGGGTTTATCGCTGTTGTCAAGTGGGCTACCACTGTGGAGGTGTCAAGGGAATACAAGGCGGAAAAGTTGGGGGTAAGTAGCTCTCTGTTCCGACATCTATTGAAAACCTGATGCTGGTCCTCAACATGCTGGTGTTCCCACCAGGCTTAGCTACTACTGTTTAATTAGGGTATTTAAATCTTAAACCATCCAAGAGAATTTAAAATATAAGTTCTAATTAAAACATCGTTATTCAAATTTAGTAATCTACGCTTTCTGAAGTCCGAACAGAAGTAATATTGAGGTAATCATAGAAAAGCGCATTTATTTGTGGGGGGAAAAAGACACTGTTAAAACCAAACTATACTAGTTGGTTGGACGTAGCTGGATTAAGCTGGCTAAATTGGTGTCCCAGCCGGGTCAAGCTAGTGTTCAGCTGGTTTTAGCTGGTTGGTCAGCTGGTCTCCCACTCTGACCAGCTAAATAAGTATCCAAAACCAGCCTGCAAACCAGCTACAACCAGGCTGGAAAACCAGCTGGGGTTTTTTTTCAGTGAGGGAGGGTGGTTTCTACAAAACAGTACTGTAGTTAAAACTCTTAGCATACAACATCACAAATATATTTGAAACTATATAAATGGTGTTTTGTTCAAAATATATTTATAGGCAGGGACGTTAAAAGACAATCTTGCTTGGCTAAGAGGAACCTCAACAGACTGCAACTTAAAAATCAAAAATTCACTTGCAAATCTAGACCAGCACCAAACCAGCATAAACCTAAATCATGAATTCACGATAGACTTTTTTCAGCAGGGTAAACATCATTTTACAGTAGGTATATTTACTATGTGACAGCAGTGTCCTTAATCATGTGTCTCTTTCTGACTTGTCAAGAATCCAACATTGAGTTTCTGCTTGGTGAGGATGTGCTGTCAGCACCGTTGGAGAAAGCGGAAGTTCATTTTCACTTTTCAAACCCCCAACACCTCAACATCCAACCCATGCTGCCCTCGCTGGAGAAACGAGGGTTCCCTACAAGGTGAGACAGAGGAACTTGATAGATGAAGTGAAAATGTTGTTAGCACAGTTCTCCAAGAAATTACTGAATTGAATTAATGAGCTTCTGAAAAAAATCCTCAATATTTTCTTTTTGTCTCTGCAGGTACAGTGTCCGGTTGAGAGATGGTGTTGTGGAGCTGAGAGTGGATCTGCTTGCCCTCTTCCAGGCCCTGCAGCTGGTCATCGGAGGAGCCAGCAGAGGTCCAAGCGTGATGGAAATGCATCGGGTGAGGGGTTTGACCAGACCAGGGGTTGTTGTCCAAAAGCAAAGACCCCCATCCCTTCAAGACACAGTGCCTGTAGTGTGGGGGGAGGTGAAAGAGGGCAGGGAGGGTGCGGCCCCCCTGCAGCCCACTTTAGAGCTGGGACTGGCATTACACTGCAGCTTATTGGACAATATCGCACAGCCCTGTCAGGATTATGGTGTACATCTAGAACATGCACCATTCATCGCTCTGACGTACAGATAGCAGGACACATGCAGCCGTATTGAACAGTGTTTTAGCAAGTACATTTGGAAACTGTGTCCAGCCAATCACTGTCAATCCCTAGCGCTCCCCCTTCACAAGTTCTTTGTGGCCATAAAATCTCTGTCCATTCAGTCCACTAACACCTGGTGTGAATGCTCCCTGGATGGTTCGCTATTTTTTTAAGAATTGCTAATGATTCCCATTGTTGTGTGACAATGGTGCTTCAGTAGAAGCTTAATGTAATTCAGAGTGGCCAGTGTTATATTGAACACTATGCACTTCAGCATGTAAACTGAATTTATTAACTTATGGGTGTTATTTGTGAGAAAAGGTATGACTGTATAAATGTAAATAGTGTATAATTACAGTTCTATATATTAAAACTTTTTTTTTTGCATTGTATATACGTGTCCAGTAGTTTGTTTCTCTTTGTTCCTGTGGCTAGTGTATTGTTTCTTCTCAATTATATGAGACATTTTGTCTCAATGAGGATCACTTGAAATATGAAAGGGCTATCATACTGAACATAAGGCATTTTCAGGGTTGATTGATAATTCAAGACAAAAAATGTTTAGGATTGTAATTTTGATTTGTATGTTGAGCATCCAACACTAGTCAAGTACTCAAATATAAACATTAGGTCATACAATGCACAAAATTGACCAAATCCTGATTGGACAGTCATATTTTTTTATTTTAAGAATTACTAGTTTTATTCATCAAGGATGTGTTAGATTGATCACTTAAGAGTAAAGACATTTATAATGTTACTAAAGATTTGTATTTCAAATAAATGCTGTTCTTTTGAACTTTCTATTCATCATAGGATCCTGAAAAATGTTATTAGGGTTTCCACAAAAATATTCAGCAGCACAATTGTTTCCAACATTAATAATAAGAAATGTTTCTTGAGCAGCAAATCAGCATATTAGAATGATTTCTTAAGGATCATGTGACACTAAAGACTTAAGTAATGACTGTTGAAAATTCAGCTTTACATCACAGGAATAAATTACATTTTCAAATACATTCAAATAGAAAAATGTTTTCTCTTGTTAGATATATTTTCCTTTATTTCCAGTTGTACAGTGCAGATGTACTGCACAGATAATGCTAGTAAAGGACCTTTTTTATTGGAGTCTGTCACAGTCATATTTTCACTAGCATAGTCTCAGAAACAGTGACAATAACTTTGTAAGTTTACAGCAGTTGTAAAGTGATCATGGTAATATTTTATGAAACTGTATATACTCGAGTTTAAAAAAACTACACAATAGAGAGTTCTATGAATAGCCCTGTCTCATTTCTAAAATGTCCCACTTTGTGATTGGTTATGCATTTGCATAAACTTTAATTCTGAGATATGCATGACAGCAGTTTCATACAATTACATTTGCAAATGGAGTAAAAAACAGTGACACTGTTGATTACATGTGAATAAATGTGTGGGTTAGGTTGCGATTAGTCTCAGCCTCAGATGTCACGCCCACGGAACGTTGGCTAAACTCAGCCGTCAGTCTGAAGTTCTGGCTACGCGAGACTAGGTTGAGATATTCAGAGAGCCAGGAAGTGGCAGGTCTTTATCAACACCTCAGCCTCTGATATCACATGAACAGAAACAGATATAAAATCCCATTGGATAGATAATGAGAGAAAACAAATCAAACATTTAAAAAATGTCTTGGTCTGGGATATCTAATACACAGTTTTTTTGTGGTGTGATCTGCAGGATCAGCTACACACTGCATTATGTTTATTTTATTAATTTATGACATTTTCAAGTCTAGAAATCTTTAAAATCACTTTACAAAATGTGATTTTTACACAATGTGATTTTTAAAAATTAATAAATATTAAATTACATTTAAATTTAAGTCATTTTAAGTCACTTTTAGGCTCCCTAGTGGGCCCTGGACCCCTGGTTGAAATCCACTGGCATATATTTCATTTTCAATAAATATATAAATTATTTGTTTCACTCTTTGTTAAGATTATCATAGTTTTAAAAATACAGTAATATTTTATAGCAGATTTTTGTAGTGCAAGATTGAATGTGAGTCTGGAACATGAATAAAACAAACGTTTCATAAAATAGACAAACAAGATGACAATGTGAGTGTTGAATGTGTTTGTAGTGTTCATTTTCACTGAATAGTTAGACTCTACACTTTGCCCTCAACACAGGCCAAGGCTAAAGTTCACAGAGAGAGGGAGAGAAAGAGAGAGAGAGAGAGCAACAGAGTAAGGGAGGAGGGGATGAAGGGAAAAGCTAGTAGCAAAAAAATCACATTTAAAAGCAAAAGGACAACAGGAGTCTAGACTTAATACAGGAGAAGAAACAGAAGAAAACTGAAAAACAAAGAGAAGAAAATGAAAACAAGCTGTTCACGTGAAAGACGGACTACTGAACTCAAAGCCTGAGACACAGGTGAATTTTGAACGTGTGCGATATTGTTTTGCCGTGTGTGTACATATGTTTGCACACAGAGTGTGTTGGTAATTGCTTCAGCAACACGGACATAGCTTCTGTGAGCAAATTATAGACAAAAAACGGCCTCATAACAGCTCCGAATGTGAAAGATGGAGGGAGGAGAGGGGAGAAGAGCAGGAGGAGAACGAAGCAGCCAGCTGTCAGCCTTACAGGAGCAGCTGGTGTGGTCTTTACTGGGATCAGGGCTGTCAAAAGAGCTTCTGATCCAGGCCATGGGAGATCTGGAGCGAGAACGGGCCTCAGCCGGCGCAGAGAGGATGGACCGGGCTGATGGTGAGAGCTCGGAGGAGGGAGACATGGACACTCCACCTCCTATCTTCCGTGAGCTGGAGAGGCTGCCGCCGGAGGAGGCGGCGAGGCAGAGGGCTGAAGTGGATCAGCTGTTGCAGTAAGTCTCCTGGTGTCTTCTGATCAATCCAAACTTCATCCAAAGCACACTATCTATTATGACTTCAGTACCCTGAATATTGTTCTCCTAAAGAAATATCATCCAAAATCCACTCCTCAACTCTTCTTATTAACTTCCTATTTTAATCTACAAATTCTTGATTAAACCTTCTTTTCTCTGGCTCATCTCAGGTCTTCTCTCTTCTATTCCTTTTCTTTGGCTTCCCTCTCCTCTAGTGCTCTGCTTCCCAACTGATGGGGTGAATATAAAGGAGGTTCCACCTTTTTTAGTTACTAATTACCCACCCTATTCATTATTCTCTGGCCATTTCAAACTTTTTAATAAATGAGCTACATCGACTGGTTAAAATTAACAGAGTGACACAGTGTCCATCGTTGTGTGTGTGTGTGTGTGTGTGTGTGTTTGTGTACACAAGACTGTGGTGATATTGTAAAGATAGTGCTCTTTTGAGGGGAGTTTTGTTTTCTAAATGTGTGGCTCTTTGATCAGAGAAATGGACTTGTAATGCATTTTATTTAAACATCAAAAGGAATTTGTGTGATTAGTATAGGTGAAATGCATTGCTTTTGGATATGTTTGTGTGTTAGTAAAGCTTTGTGTGCTTGTGTTGAATTCAAGAGGGTTATTTGCAGTCTCTTTTACTGGACTTTGGCCCCTTGTCTCTTCCCTTATCTTACAGTGTAAACATCACACCCTCTCTGTATTATCTATCCTTCCTCTTCCCCCTCACCCTTCTCCCAAAACATTTTTAAAAATAGTCTTAATCAAAAGTTATGTTTTATTATTATTATTATTTTTTTTTTGACTTGATTGAAATGTACTTTTTTTTTCTTGAATATTTTAAAAAGAAAATGTATTTTTCAGGAAAATGAAGACAATACTGAACTGTCACATGATACATTTATCTCTTCCATAGAATATGTTTTATCTCTTACTTAGCATATATATTTTTGTAATCTATTTTTAAATATATTTTTGCAATATATATTATTCCAATATCAGCACTTTGCATGATTTGCACATCATATGTAGTGAAATCATCCATTTTATTTGACAACGGCTCAAAAACAGCCTTTATCAGTATTAATTATGTTTATTATGTATTTATGCCATGTAATGCAATGATTTCTTTTTTATTTTAAGACATTTTTTAGATTTTATATTTTTTATTTATTTTTTTAATTTGCAAATGAATCCAAAACTTAGTAATCCCAAATTCAAAAGTTTGGGGTCGGTAAAATTTATTTATTTATTTTTTTAAGAAGTCTCAAATGCTCACCAAGGCTGCATTTATTCGATCAGAAATGTAGTAAGTAACATTGTGTAACATTATTACTATTTAAAATAACTATTTTCTATTTCAATATATTTAAAATGCAGTTTATTCCTGTGATGGCAAAGCTGTATTTTCAGCACCATTACTCCAGTCTTCAATGTCACATGATCCTTCAAACATCATTCTAATATGCAGATTTTGCTGCTTAATAAACATTTCTTATTATTACCAATGTTTAACACAGTTAATTTTTTTTTCAAGATTTTTTGATTAATAGAAAGTTCAAAACAGCATTTATTTGAAATAGATATTTTTGAAACATTATAAAAATCTTTACTATCACATTTGTTTGATCAATTTAATGCATCCTTGCTTAATAAAATTATTCATTTCTTTTACTAAAATCTTACCCCAACATTTAGAATAGTGTGCATAATATGAATTTACTTACTGTGACACATTTGAAATAAATATAGAATACTTTGTAAGACCATAACCACATACTTAAGACTCAAAAACAACTAGAAAAATCATGGGAAAATATGATTCTTATAATTCTAGACACAAATAGCACCATTTCCTGAGAATTATCCAGTAATAGACATCCTGTTCTTCATGTGTTTTCATGCGTTTCTTGTTTGGAAATATTCAAAAATGCCTATAATAATGTGTTGGTGTATGTTAGAGAGGATCCATGGCATGTGGCTAAAATGATAAAGAGCTACATGCAGCAGCACAACCTACCACAGAGAGAGGTGGTGGAGTCCACCGGCCTCAACCAATCCCATCTCTCCCAGCACCTCAACAAGGGCACACCCATGAAGAATCAAAAGCGTGCTGCTCTGTACAGCTGGTACGCCAAGAAAAAGGCAGAGATCAACCAGCGTGAGTATGACTATTTTTATTTCTCTTTCATAAAATTCTGTTTTAGTGCATCTTTAAGAATTACGCTATTAGAATGAATGATTCTCTCACCCTGATCAATGTAGAGTTCACCAATGCCAGTCGAGGAGTCGTATCAGGAGAGGAATCCGGGGATGATGTGAGAAAGGGACGGAGGAATCGATTCAAATGGGGACCAGCGTCCCAACAAATCCTGTTCCAGGCCTATGAACGACAGAAAAACCCCAGTAAGGAGGAAAGGGAAGGACTGGTGGAGGAGTGCAACAGGTAACGTGTGAACTGGGTACCATAACCCAAAATGTAGGTGCACCATGGGTAATAACCATGTATATGTGTTTTAGAGCGGAGTGTCTTCAGAGGGGAGTTTCTCCATCTCAGCTAGCTGGCCTGGGCTCTAATTTGGTCACAGAGGTTCGTGTATATAATTGGTTTGCGAATCGGCGTAAAGAGGAGGCATTTCGTCACAAACTGGCACTGGACGTGCCCTACAGCAGCCAATCAGCTCCCTCCACAGGCCAGACACTACCATCCAGTCCCTCACCAGGTACGATGTCAGTCAAGCTCACCTATCTTATTTGTTTACTGATGTTTTGTCAGTTGCATATAAGAAATGCTTATTTTGAAACTTTTTTAATGACCAGTGATTCACTTTTCCTCATTCTGACCTGTTTTACACACCTTTCTCTTTTGTTGATATCCTGAAGTTCTGAAGTACAGTCAGCCAGTGCTGTGTGAGAGTCTGGGCACAGTAAGAAGCTCCAGTGGTGAAGACAGTGCTGGCGGAGGTCGTCTAGCCAGTCCAGTTCAGCTAGAACCCAGTCATACACTCCTGGATACACACCATCACAAACCAGTGAGATTCATATACTCTACTTTACACATATCACCATAAAACAGTAAGAACAGTGAGTGACTGAAGTGATTATCTCACAACGGTAAGAATGTCAGAAATTAAGTTATGAATATGAACTTATTTTTTTATAAACAAGAAGTTAATATTAAGTGACTTACAATTTCAATATTTTTGCTGTATTTAACCAAAGAAAATAGTTCCAAATAAATGGCCAGCAGAATCACTCCTCTCAGAGCAACACACAGCATTTAGTTCCTGAATGAATCTGCGTTTTGAATGAATCGGTTGAGTGAATGATTCCATAACCCATTCATAAAGTCAGTCACTTGCTTCGTTCCAGAATGAATTAGTTCTTTTGAACAAATCGAATGATTCAATGACTTACTCGATAAGACACTGACTCACCATTTAATTTTTTCCAGCATTTCTTATTTCTAAACCTTTATGACTCAAACAAAAAAAGATATTTTACAGACCTGTTTTTGACCATACAGTGTAAGTAAGTGGGGTCCTGGACCCCACTGAATTTCATTGTGTGGACAAAAACACTGAGGCTTTTAAATCTTCCTTAAATTATGACAGAATTTTCATTTTTCCCTTTACTATCCATTTAAGGCAAATGGAAGCTGACACCTGACAAGCGAAGTTTCCATTTTCTTTCTTAGGCATCTGGTGGTGGCTCCTTACCTCCAGTCAGTACTCTCACTTCTCTGCATGGAGTGTCAGGATCCTCTGCTGCCCCTCCAGGACTGATCATGGCCTCCCTACCAAGTGTAATGAGTCTGGGGGACTCCTCACTTTTCATAGGTACAATGCATACAGTGATCTGCATTAACAGTTTAACACTAACATGTTGCTAATTAATGCTAACACGTGTCTTTTACTGTAGGCTTGACTTCATCTCAATCACAGACAGTCCCTGTCATCAACAACATAGGGGGAGGGTTTACTACCCTTCAGCCAATCTCGTTTCAGCAGCAGCTTCACGCCTCACCTCAACAGCCAATAGCGCAGCAGCTTCAGAGTCACATTGGCCCAAGCTCCTTCATGGCAACAATGGCACAGTTACCATGCCACAGTAAGGACTTAATTAGAGGTCTGAGCAATTAAGACAAGCATCACTACTATTGGGTGGACATTTTTGACTTGAAAACTTATAGCGATCCCCTAGAAACCACCCCGGAACATTCTAGTAATTACATAGCAACCCCTCTAAATGCTATATGTTCTAAAACATTTTGCTAACATTCATATGAAGTTATGAAAATGTTACATCTAAATTTTGCCTATCATGGCGGCGATGAGTTTCAAATGGACAAGTGTCATACAAAGACCTAGTCTGTCTCATGTCAGGGATAGTGTGGACTGCATACTGCATGTGTTTCAGTGTACAGCAAGGCAGACCTGAGCTCTTACCCCTCCTCCAGTCTCCTGTCCCAGGCTATGGTCATTGCAGACAGCAGCAGCATCGGGACACTGACTAACCTCACAGCTGTTCGACAGGCATGAACCAAACACAAACTCATCACACCGACATGATTACATACACATCATTTTCAGATTAAGGGATAAATAATGGGCTTGTGAATATATAGCGACTCTTTGAAATGATTTATCATTAACTCTCCATCAGATTCTCACCTCAGATTCTGAGGGTCACGCAGAAACTCCTATTGAAGAGGAGTCTTTACATCTGCAGTCCACTTCACCAGAGCCAGGTACCAACCTTCTCAGAACTTGTACTTAAAGGGATAGTTCACTCATAAATGAAAATTCTGTCATTAATTACTCATACCTCATGTTGTTCCAAACCCATAAGACCTTCATTCATCTTTGGAACACAAATTAAGATATTTTTGATGAAATCAAAGCTTCTGAGCTTTCTGACCCGGCATAGACAGCAACGCAACTGACACATTTAAGGTCAGGAAAGGTAGTAAGGACGTCGCTAAAATAGTCAATGTGACATCAGTGGTTCAACCTTAATGTTATGAAGCTACAAGAATACTTTTTGTGCGCAAAGCAAAAATAACAACTTTATTCGATTTCTTCTCTTCCGTGTCAGTCTTCGCCGCACATTCAGGAGAGTACCACGATGCATACGTGTGGTGCTGCTGACTCAGGAGCCGGTGTTCTGACGTAGAACCCGGATGCGCTGAACCTTGTTTACAATCAGAGGAATGCACACGCATTCCACACATATTTTTGTTTTGTTTCCGCACAAAAAGTATTCTTGTAGCTTCATAACATTACTGTTGAACCACTGATGTCACATGGACTACTTTAAAGATGTCCTTACTACCTTTCTGGGCCTTGAATGTGGTAGTACCTTTGCTGTCTATGCAGGGTCAGGGCTGCGTTTCCCGACACCTTCTTAACGCTACGTCGTTCTTAAACTATACCTTAAGCTGTACCTTATCGTTAAACCCGAAAGCCCGAAATGTTCTTAGTTAAGTATACCTTCTGTATGTCATACTTTTGTAAGGATGGTCCGGACAACTCTTATCTATACCTGTTTACATTTCACAGTTCATCGCATCTCAGTCTATACGAATATAATTCTGAAGTTTTAATACACCCAGTGCTCAATTAGGCTAACTGAAGTGTTTTCATGCAAATTATTAAACTGTTAGACTAATGGTTGTTAGCTATTTTATTATATTATTAATGGTTTTGCAAAATCAAAGACGACACTGTCCGTGGAACCATTTAGTGTATGTGCAAAAAAAATTGTCAAAAGCAGCAATTCTAAAAAATAAATAAATAAATAAATAATAATTATAATCTTGGCCATGCCAGCAAAGATCTTTTGAATCTTTTAGATGTTGTTGGTCCGATTTTGTCAAGACAAACTCAAATTCAGCTCTCCCCTTTCTTTTTTTCTCTGCCATACAAGCTGTTGATTATATGTTTCGCGTGTTGCGCTTTTTATTCAGTAGGTCATCCAATAACAGAAATTAGTGATTTATACTAATGAAGTGATGCGGCTGGGGAAAATATATTTTGATAATATAACTGACCCTTAAAAAGGCCAGTGAAGACATAGCCAGTTAGTGATATGCATGATACGTTTGGACGTGAGGTTGCCGGTTCTCGCACTCATTTCGAAATCATATAAAATATCCAGGGTTAGATTTAGTTTGCAATTTGGATTATTTTTATAAGATCCCATGAGTCCTATTTCAACTATTTCTGAAGTGCTTCTTGTTGGAAAGCACTCTCACCAGAATGTATTTTTTTTCTGTAGGCCTGTGTTTTGTTTTTGTTTTTTTTTTGTTAAAAGCTGTCATTATTAAGCAGTGTCCCATGTAGTTTTTTTTTCCTGCTAGTATTTTATGTGGTGTGGTGGAATATATTTTAGCATATTTTTCTTTCTTGGTTTTCTTCCCTGATGTGATGTATGTTGCAAAGCGAAAGTAAACCTTAAACAAGTTTGTTGTGTTCTAACAGCAAAGAGTTCAGTGTCTTTATTTAAAATCAACACTTCCTTTCATAAAGAACACCACTTTCTCACATAACGCACTGAAGCAGCCCTTGCATAGAGTGAATAATCCATTCTCGAGCCATCGATATCAACCAATTCAGCACCACCGCCATGGACAGCACCTGGTAACGTCGCACGTAAGAAGGTATACCTTAAGCAGCCTCCTAAGGTATAGTTCGAAGAACACGCCTAGGACAGGTACACCTTTAGTTAAGGCATTCCTTTAGAGTCTTTGTAGCGTGCTAAGAGTCAACATTATCGGGAAACGCAGCCCAGAATGCTCTTGGATTTCATCAAAAATATCTTAATTTGTGTTCCGAAGATGAACGAAGGTCTTACAGGTTTGGAACATCATGAGGGTGAATAATTAATGGCAGAATTTAAATTTTTTGGTAAACTATTCCTTTAATCTAGCCGTATTCAGAGGATACTGGTATAAATCCATTTACCATCTCTGATTCTCCTTTAATTACATTTCCAGTGTCTTCGGGCAGTTTGGAGCTCTACCCTCAGACCCAGACGAGTGAAACCCATCCATCTCACCTGCTCTCCTCTTCACCAGGAGATATAGACCCTTACATCCCTACACAGATGGTTTCTACTGCACAATAGCTGCCTCCAAAAGCAGTTACTGTTGAAAACTGTTTTAATGCATTGGAGAGCAAAAATAAATGAAATGAAATGAACATTAACAATCCAAACTGCCATATTGCCATACTGCTGCCTGTTCACACTAATGATGAGGTTTGTAAAAACACCTTTAAATTATGCTCCATAAAAGGACAGTTTAGTTTAGTTCAAAAGAGACTCTTTTGTGAACATGTATATAATTAAAGTTTTAGGTTGTAAAAAAAATGTAATCGTTCTAGTTTCATTTGTCTAGCCAGTCTGCTAGAGTGATTAATATTAATAAAAACTCTAGAAAATACTTTTTGGTAAACTGGCAAAATAAACAATTTATTGATAATTTTTGGGGAATTTATAGCATCAAAATGTTTCTTACAAATTTAGAAATGTATTCAACTGTTACTATACAATGAACATCATGAAAAAATATACAAACACCAAGAACAGCATTTACAGAATACCAGACCTTAGTCAGTTCAGACACCATACTGAATTTTAAGCGGATGAAAACTAGGCTGTGTAAAGGACCTAGATCACACAAAGTTTTATGGAGTTTTTGTCTATTAAAAAAGTTTTTTTAAAAAGATGTTTCATCGGCTGAACAATCATTTGTTAAACAACAGTACAATCCCTCAGCCTCATTTTAATTCCAATTTAAAAAATAAATATGGCGCTACACTAACTGAGGTCTATTACTTCAAACAATAAAGTCTTTAATTCATCACAGTCATTTCTACCCTCCTCCAGCTTTATCTTTTTATTTTTCTTCTATTTTTTTTTCTGTCAAATTCTCTACCACAGTTGTTTGCTCTTCTGTTTCTTGTCCATTAGATGGTTTCTCTGATACATAAATGATTTTCTCCTCACTTCCCTCTGTGGTGTTTCTTTTCTTCTTTTTCTTCTTCTTATTTGTGACAGCACCCTCTGCTGTCTCTGACTCTACTTTTGTTGTACTTTTCTCCTCAGTTTTCTCTGAGGGTCTTCATCCTCTTCATCGCTGTTTTTGGAGTGACCAGGTTTTGAGTCAACAGTCTCAGAAAAAAACTTCTGAAATACACCTTAAGTTGAGAGCATTTGTAAAAAAATAAATAAATAAAAATAAAAATAATAATAAAAAAAAAAAAAAAAAAAAATGAGTGAAGGAGAGATATTGTACTGACAAGCTGAGTTGTTAAGGTAATAACAAAGACACTCAGAACTTGAGAAATAAAAGTTCTTCTAGTATGTGTCTCAACCATCCAGAACAGCTCCTAACTTCTTTGCCACATGGGATTGAAACACCAAGCTCATTCCCATCATGTTCATGGTTTGAAACATCAGCTCTGTGTAACAAAGTTAACCAATCCCATCACAAAATAACCAGTGAAATCGAATCACAAAGTGTTATGTTCATACTCGTCTTAAAGATTAAGTTTTGATCTGAATATTACAGAACTCACCTATGAATTTGTCTGCCATTGCTGTCTGATTCTGTGTGGGAAAAAGTTGCACTATAAGCTAGTCCTGAAATATCCATGTAATATTTGCAAACATCTTAATCAGATAAATTTTCTCCATAAAAACACTAAGTTACCTTTTTCATTGATCCTGACATTCTGTGCTCCAAAGCTTCACACTGCCTCTTTCAGTCTATCAGTGTTTCCATCTTCACTGCTGCTTTCAGACATCCTCTAAGCTTAGCAGATGTAGCTTGTGTTTTAATAAACACAGCAGTTTGTTGCTATAACACTAAGATTTGAAGTATTGGTTTAGACTGGTTGAAAGGAACAACGAGACCTTAAGGTAGACATTAATGCAGCATTTCGAGAAAATGTTGTTGTGTTAATTTCACTGTGTTGTGGCTTTTTTCCATTGTGTTGTGCTAATGTTGTTGTGTTTTGGCTTGTTTCCTTTGTGTTGTGCTAATTTCATTGTGTTGCAGCTTGTTTCAGTTGTGTTGTGCTAATTTCGTTGTTGTGGCTTGTTTCAGTTGTGTTGTGCTAATTTCGTTGTGTTGTGGCTTGTTTTCTTTGCAGCTAGTTTCCGTTGTTTTGTGCTAATTTCGTTGTGTTGCAGCTTGTTTCTGTTGTGTTGTGCTAATTTCGTTGTGTTGCGGCTTGTTTCTATTGTGTTGCAGCTTGTTTCCGTTGTGTTGCAGCTTTTTTCCGTTGTGTTGTGGCTTGTTTTGTTCTGTTGCGGCTTGTTTCCGTTGTGTTACGCTTATTTTGTGTTGCGGCTTGTTTCCATTGTGTTGTGCTAATTTTGCTGTGTTGTGGCTTGTTTCAATTATGCTGTGCTAATTTCATTGTGTTGCAGCTTGTTTTCGTTGTGTTGCGGCTTGTTTCCTTTGTGTTGTGCAAATTTTGTTATATTGTGGCATGTTTCCATTGTGTTGTGCTAATTTCATTGTTTTGTGCTAAATTCGTTGTGTTGTAGCTTGTTTCCATTATGTTGTGCTAATTTCATTGTGTTGTGGCTTGTTTCCGTTGTGTTGCAGCTTGTTTCCGTTGTGATGCAGCTTGTTTCCGTTGTGTTGCAGCTTGTTTCGTTCTGTTGCGGCATGTTTCCATTGTGTTGTGCTAATTTTGTTGTGTTGTGGCTTGTTTCTGTTGTGTTGTGCTAATTTTGTTGTGTTGCAGCTTGTTTCTGTTGTGTTGTGCTAATGTTGTTATGTTGCAGCTTGTTTCCGTTGTGTTGCAGCTTATTTCCGTTGTGTTGCAGCTTATTTCCGTTGTGTTGCAGCTTGTTTCCGTTGTGTTGTGGCTTGTTTCCGTTGTGTTGCAGCTTGTTTCCGTTGTGTTGTGGCTTGTTTCATTCTGTTGAGGCTTGTTTCCGTTGTGTTGTGCTAATTTTGCTGTGTTGTGGCTTGTTTCCTTTGTGTTGTGCAAATTTTGTTATATTGTGGCATGTTTCCATTGTGTTGTGCTAATTTCATTGTTTTGTGCTAAATTCGTTGTGTTGTAGCTTGTTTCCATTATGTTGTGCTAATTTCGTTGTGTTGTGGCTTGTTTCCGTTGTGTTGCAGCTTGTTTCCGTTGTGTTGCAGCTTGTTTCCGTTGTGTTGCAGCTTGTTTCCGTTGTGATGCAGCTTGTTTCGTTCTGTTGCGGCATGTTTCCATTGTGTTGTGCTAATTTTGTTGTGTTGTGGCTTGTTTCCATTGTGTTGTGCTAATTTTGTTGTGTTGCAGCTTGTTTCTGTTGTGTTGTGCTAATGTTGTTATGTTGCAGCTTGTTTCCGTTGTGTTGTGGCTTGTTTCCGTTGTGTTGCAGCTTGTTTCCGTTGTGTTGTGGCTTGTTTCATTCTGTTGAGGCTTGTTTCCGTTGTGTTGTGCTAATTTTGCTGTGTTGTGGCTTGTTTCCATTATGCTGTGCTAATTTCATTGTGTTGCAGCTCGTTTTCGTTGTGTTGCGGCTCGTTTCCTTTGTGTTGTGCAAATTTTGTTATATTGTGGCATGTTTCCATTGTGTTGTGCTAATTTCGTTGTTTTGTGCTAAATTCGTTGTGTTGTGGCTTGTTTCCATTATGTTGTGCTAATTTCGTTGTGTTGTGGCTTGTTTCCGTTGTGTTGCAGCTTGTTTCTGTTGTTTTGTGCTAATTTCGTTGTGTTGTGGGTTGTTTCCGTTGTGTTGTGCTAATTTTGTTCCGTTGTGTTGTTCTAATTTTGTTTTGCTTGTTTCATTTGTGTTGCAGCTTGTTTCGTTCTGTTGCGGCTTGTTTCCATTGTGTTGTGCTAATGTTGTTGTGTTGTGGCTTGTTTCCGTTGTGCTGTGCTAATTTTATGTTGTGGCTTGTTTCCATTGTTTTGTGGCTTGTTTCGTTCTGTTGAGGCTTGTTTCCGTTGTGTTGTGCTAATGTTGTTATGTTGCAGCTTGTTTCCGTTGTGTTGTGGCTTATTTCCATTGTGTTGCAGCTTGTTTCCGTTGTGTTGTGGCTTATTTCCATTGTGTTGCAGCTTGTTTCCATTGTGTTGTGGCTTGTTTCATTCTGTTGAGGCTTGTTTCCGTTGTGTTGTGCTAATTTTGCTGTGTTGTGGCTTGTTTCCATTATGCTGTGCTAATTTCATTGTGTTGCAGCTCGTTTTCGTTGTGTTGCGGCTCGTTTCCTTTGTGTTGTGCAAATTTTGTTATATTGTGGCATGTTTCCATTGTGTTGTGCTAATTTCGTTGTTTTGTGCTAAATTCGTTGTGTTGTGGCTTGTTTCCATTATGTTGTGCTAATTTCATTGTGTTGTGGCTTGTTTCCGTTGTGTTGCAGCTTGTTTCTGTTGTTTTGTGCTAATTTCGTTGTGTTGTGGGTTGTTTCCGTTGTGTTGTGCTAATTTTGTTCCGTTGTGTTGTTCTAATTTTGTTTTGCTTGTTTCATTTGTGTTGCAGCTTGTTTCGTTCTGTTGCGGCTTGTTTCCATTGTGTTGTGCTAATGTTGTTGTGTTGTGGCTTGTTTCCGTTGTGCTGTGCTAATTTTATGTTGTGGCTTGTTTCCATTGTTTTGTGGCTTGTTTCGTTCTGTTGAGGCTTGTTTCCGTTGTGTTGTGCTAATTTTGTTATGTTGCGGCTTGTTTCCATTGTTTTGCGGCTTGTTTCATTCTGTTGAGGCTTGTTTCCGTTGTGTTGTTCTAATTTTGTTGTGCTGTGGCTTGTTTCCGTTGAGCTGTGCTAATTTCATTGTGCTGCGGCTTGATTCGTACTGTTGAGGCTTGTTTCCATTGTGTTGTGCTAATTTTGTTGTGTTGTGGCATGTTTCCATTGTGTTGTGCTAATTTTGTTGTGTTGTGGCATGTTTCCATTGTGTTGTGCTAATTTCGCTGTGTTGCAGCTTGTTTCCGTTGTGCTGTGCTAATTTTATTGTGTTGTGGCTTGTTTCCAATGTGTTGTGCTAATTTTGTTGTGTTGCGGCTTGTTTCCATTGTGTTGTGCTAAATTTATTGTGTTGTGGCTTGTTTCCAATGTGTTGTGCTAATTTTGTTGTGTTGCGGCTTGTTTCCATTGTGTTGTGCTAAATTTGTTGTGTTGTGGCGAGTTTGTTGTGTTGTGCACTACTGGGCTACCATAGTAAAGAGTACTGAACAACTGTAAAGTATAATTAAAGTATGCGCTTAAAGTATGTCAGAAATTTAAACCTAGTCAAAAATACTTGAATGAAAGTACATTTTATTTTAATTAATACCTTATTTTACTTAAGTATTTAAAAGTAGAAATTAAAGACTTGGCTTTTTTTTATAAAAAAAAAAAAAGAGATTTGGAAACAAATTTTCAATGCAAAACCTTTGTAAAGAACCAGTCAAAAGTTAAGTATAGTTTTGTAGACCGTGGCTGTCAAGTTAGATTTTAATGTAAATAAAAGGAAAGTTAAATTTAGTTTTTTATATTTTAAATCAGTGTGGCAAAATTTACATCATGATAACATATATGTACAAGCATATATCCAATATAATAATATAATCATCAGTGTTGGGGAAAGTTACTTTTAAAAGTAATGCATTACAATATTGCATTACTCCCTAAAAAAGTAACTAATTACATTACTTGGTTCATTTTTATGGAAAGTAATGTGTTACGTTACTTTTGCGTTACTTTTTAAATCTGGGCAGGGCTTGCTTGCTTGTTATTAATATAAAAAAAGTTCTATTTTTTTGGCAAACATAAAAGCCTTTTCACACAAAAGGTGAAATGAATACGCCTCAGTCTGAAGGAAAAGAAAATACACGTCTGTACAATAGAATGTAGAAGTAAGTTCAACACACTTCAGCAATAAAAAAAAAAAAAAAAAGCACAAATGTTTATCTAGAGTAATTTTTGCTTATTATGGTTGAATTGGATCATTGAAGGCCAGCAGCAAAGACCCTGATTAATTAAAATGGGATTAAATACATAAAGGATATTTGTGTTATTTAACATTAATTATTGCAGGTTTGCGTTATATTCTGAGTTGCATTTCACTGTTTTTATTCATTTTGAGGAATACTAAATGTTTTTTTTTTTTTTTGCAAGTGAGATGAATTAATGCATGTTCGCATTTATTCTAGAACTACAATAACATCTTACTCACAATTTCTCTCAACATGGGGACAGAAGAGCTGTCAATAAATGGGAAAGTAACTGGTGTTACTTATTTGAAAAAGTAGAACTCAAGTAAAGTACAGATTCTCCAAAATAATGTATAGTATACAATTACTCAAATACTTTACACCTCTGTGACCTACCAAGATTGACAGAGACAATCAACAACAAACTATTTATAGTTACTGTTTTTTATTCATAGTTAACCGTTTATAAAATATGTATTTATTATTAACAGATCAATCTTTGTCTGAACTAAAATTATTCCGGTGCTCTCTTAAATGTGTCCAATTTTATATCACTCATTTTGATACAAGTTGAGAGAAGATTTTATAGCAGATTATACTGTGTTCATACAAAAACGGTACATACCCTGCAATACATCAATTGGAGAATGAAACGTGTCTTAGCAGCTATAAAGTGCACAGAGAGTGTATAACAATCATAATCATTAAATGACAATTCATAATTCCTAATCATAATCATCATAATAATCACCATCTGGAATGTCATTATAATCATCCATGATGTCTCCCTCATAATCGTAATTATCCCTGTCATTATCATCTGTGTAATCATAACCGTTCACATCAAAATGGTCATATTCCTCCAGCTCTCGATCATAATTCTCTGCATCAAAATCATTCTCAATGTCGTCCTCATAGTCATGCTCATGATCCTCTCCATAATATATTTCATCCACATTAAATATTTCTGTCTTTTTATCATTCTCATTTAACTTGGAGAGGCCTTTTTTATGCTCTGAATCATCTTGCTGTTTGGAGCACAAGAGCGCAAGACCACTAGCATCAGTATCGTCTTTACTAACTTCTGATATGCAGGTATTCAACACAGAATCTGAGATGCTCCTGACCTCCTCCTGCAAAAAGGACAATGCGTTTTTAATACAGTGCATGAAATTCAGAAAACATTTTTTAAAATAAGTGTGTAGGTGAGAATGTTTAAGTCAAACAACTTCAGCTTGTTTCCCTAAAGGAATAGTTCACCCAAAAATGAAAAATAAATGAAAATGTACTCATTCTCAGGCCATCCAAGATGAGTTTTTTACTCCACTGTAACAAATTTGGAGAAATCTAGCATTACATCACTTGCTCACCAATGGATCCTCTACAGCGAATGGAACAGTTTGAATCCTAAAGTAAACCCTGGGTATTAAGACTTGTTTGGCTTAATATAATGTAAATTATGTTTCTTACTGAAATGTGTAGTGAAAAACCCATGAAAAATTTACGTTTTAATTTTATACATATTTTGGACTATGGAATTATTTCGATGATGTGAAATGGTAGCACTGTTGCTGTTTTTACCACAACACAACTCGGAATATAAAATATTGATGCAATGCCACATTGTGCAGCCTTTGGTTGTAATTTAAGTCGAAGGGCTACAAGAAAAGTGCTGTAAGTCTCCACTGCTTTCCTAGCGAAAAGAAGAAGAGTAAAGAATGGGAAGATGCCAGTGGATGAACAAAACTTCCTAAAGGCCCTTGTTCTTTGTTCTCTTCACTTTAGCCCTGATGCCTTTGACACTTTTAGTAGACCACAGCTACTGAAAGAGCTTACAAACAGCAGAGACAAGAAACGCTACATGCCATCCTGGCAGGAAGTAAACATGCAGATTCTTGTCATGAAGCCACAGACACTGAAGCAGTTTCTCAGCATGGATTTCACTCGATATTCAGGGGCGTTTAGACTTCTTGTGAAAAAAAATCAATGGTACGGGATTTGGTTTAAGGCTAAGCTTATATCCATCGCCACCTGTATGCTCTTTCAGTAGCTGTGGTCATTGTATCAGTATTTTATTTCCCAGTTGTGTATTTCGAGTTGTGTTGCGGTAAAAATAGCAACAGTTAGTACCAGTAGCTCACCAAGTGCAACCATTTCACACCATCGAAATAATGGCGCCACCCATAGTCCAAAATAATGTATAAAATGTAGATTTTTTTAAATAACGTAAATCCTTCATGGGTTTTCTACTACATATTTCGGTAAGCTCATTTACATAATATTAAGCCATACAAGTCTTAATACCCAGAGTGCCTTTTAATTATGGATTTTTTTTCTTACCAAACATATGATTATTTGTGGATTATTGTGATGTTTTTATCGGCTGTTTGGATTCTGACGGCGCCCATTCACTGCAGAAGATCCACTGGTGGGCAAGTGATGTAATGCTAAATTTCTCCAAATCTGTTGCTGATGAACAAACTCACCCACATCTTGGATGGACTGAGGGTGAGTACATTTTAATTTTGGGGTGAAGTGTTCCTGTTGATGACCCCTGCTTTAGTATACTACATAATTTTAATGTAATATCAAACCTCTATAATGTCTTGAGTTTTATCTGTCTGATCCTGTTGTGTGCTGACAGTGCTGCTGAAGCTGTTATCTGTGTCTTGGTGCTGCTGTGAGGATCTCGTCTTCATGTCTCCAGTCACGTCTGACAGTGTGTGTTTCTGTAGTGCTGGTATTGTGTAATGTTGCCTGATGTGAGTCTCACAGAGGAACACGCCACAGGTTGAACAATATTTCACAGCTTTCAATTTCTGCTCAGTGCAGAAATCACAGGCCACGTCTTCCAGTCCGGCATAGGATTGTGGTGGAAGTGCTGGACTGAAGCCTGCTTGCTGCAGGTTTTTAACTACCTCAGCCAAAGCTGCATTTGTATTCAGCACTGGACGTGTTTCTGATGGATTACCACACTCTGGACAGACATAATCTCCAGTACAATTGTCCCAGAATTCATTAATACATCCTCTGCAGTAATTGTGTCCACATGAGATGGTCACTGGATCCTTCAACATTGATTTGCACAGTGGACATCTTAAGTGATGACTTGTCAGAAGTCTAGAAGTCACAAAATAAATCACAAAATCTTTATGGTTTTGCACTTTTACAAGGACAAATTTTCAACACATAAAATGATATTATCACAGGCCTTTTTTAATATATCTATTTTTTCTAACTTATACTTTAAACTATTTTGCTCCTTCAATATTTCACTTATTATTATTTGTATTATTAGTTGAGCAAAATTAGTAATTTTAAAATACCCATTCGCACTTTATCTAAATTACACGTTGTTTGTTGAGTATATTTTTATTCTCATCTCAATTATGTCACATATTGTTGAGCATTACAAGTATTACATTTCTTAATAACACATAAAGAGTAAATGTGGAATAACTTCACCTTGAATCCAGGGGGAAAGTGTCTTCAGCTTTGCAATTAGCTGGTTCAATGGACAAATCTGACAACAGAGACAGCGTAGGAGAAGTGGCTCTCTCTGATCTTACTCTGTGAAAGTTTCAAACAGAATGGTAAAGAGAAATGCTATCTTAACTTATGACAATATTTAGATTAAAATTACACATTTCCATACCTTAGCTTGAAAGTATTGTCCATTTGGTTATTTGTTGAGGTGGTTGCGGTCTCTTTTTCTTCCTTAACACTGAAAAAAACTTATTTTTACCATTTCAACACTGTCTTAACACATATTACTTCATCAACTAAACTACATATTGGTCTGGCTTTATCTTACAAAATTAGATTTAAAAATAAAACACATTTGTTTATAAAGAAAAACAACAGAGCTTAATTTAAGAGTTTACTTCTAGTATGAATCAAATGAAACAAATAAAACATATTAAATGCACCTTGTATCCAAAAGAAAATCTTTGAAGTTTGTTGGTAGATCCATTGACCAGTCTGTTCTCAAAGACATATAACTGGGTGCAGGAGAAGCTGCTCTTTCTGACTTTACTCTATGAAGAGACAATGTAAGAACATAAATATACAGTGGCATGCGAAAGTTTGGGAACCCCTTGCAGAATCTGTGAAATTTAGTACTGTCCTGAGTAAGATATTTTACATAAAATGTTTACATATATTCCACAAGACAAATAAATAAATAAATAAATAAATAAAAAATAGCTGAAATTATTAAAATAACCCCCTTCAAATGTTTGGGAACCCTTGGTTCTTAATACTTGTGTGTGGTTACCTGGATGATCTACGATCTGTTTTTTTGTGATGGTTGTTCATGAGTCCCTTGTTTGTTCTGAACAGTTAAACTGAGCACTGTTCTTCAGAAAAATCCTCCATGTCCTGCAGTTTCTTCAGTTTTCCAGCATCTTTTGCATATTTGAACCCTTTCCACAGTCACTGTATGATTTTAAGATCCATCTTTTCACACTGAGGGACTCAAACACAACTATTAAAAAAGGTTCAAACATTCACTGATGGTCCTGAAGGAAACAGGATGCATTAAGAGCCGGGGGGGGGGGGGTGAAAACTTTTGGAATTTGAAGATCAAGGTAAATTGTACTTAATTTGTCTTACAGGAAACATGTAAGTATCTTCTGTTGCTTCTGAAGGGCAGTACTAAATGGAAAAAAAATTATATTTCAACAAAATAAGAAAAATTTGGACATCATCCTGTTTGAAAGTTTTCCTTCTGGAGCATCAGTGAATGTTTGAACCTTTTTTAATAGTTGTGTTTGAGTCGCTCAGTTGTCCTGAGTGTGAAAAAATGGATTTCAAAATCATACAGTCACTGCTGGAAAGGGTTCAAATATCCAAAAGTGCTCAGTTTAACTGTTCAGAACAGTGATTCAGAAGGGACTCATGAACCTCACACAGTATTAAGAACCAAGGGTTCCCAAACTTTTGAAGGGGGTTATTTTAATAATTTCAGCTTCTTTTTTTTTTTTTTTTTTTTGTCTTGTGAACTATATGTAAACATATTTTATGTAAAATATCTTACTCAGGACAGTACTAAATAAAAAATATGATCTCTCTTATTTTGTTAAAAATTATTCACATTTTCACAGATTCTGCAAGGGGAAAACTTTCGGATGCCACTGTACATATTTCTGCAGTCCTTTTTTCCCTTTTTTTTTTTTTAATAACAGTTTTGGCACACAAATGGTCTAAGCTTTGTCAACAAACAAAATATTATTACCCTATGTTTTTGTGTTCATCACTTGGTTCTTTCCTCAAGTGCGTTATTTCCTCATGGTCTTGTTTCATTGTTGGGAGCTCACTTAAAATCAACATTTGTTAAAACAGAATAGAAGAGCTTGTTACAGTATTGACCATACAATTAATTATTTACTGAGAAAAAAAGAAAATGTAGAAATGTACCTTAAACCCAAAGGAAATGCTTCTCCGCTTTTGAAGTTAGTTGGTAGATCCATTGACCAATCTGAACTCAAAGACATATAGCTGGGGGCAGGAGATTGTGCCCTCTCTGAATTTGCTCTGTGAGGACACAATGTCATCTCAAACTGAAGCTTACAACTGTGGTAAATGTTTAAAAATTGTTCTCATTTTTTAATTCAAAATAATTGATATAGGCATATTTCCCAACATGCACAGAGAACTGAATTCAGCAGATATTTTTAAATTGGCTTTCTAACTGATGCAGACATGTGTAATGAACTAACTCCTCATGAAGTAAAAATATATGGGTCAGTCTCAGTCAATTTATCTGTACAATCTGGATTTATAGATTTGTAGATTATATTAATAGTGAGATTCCATAGACTTCAACTGATTTTTAAATATGGATAATTATACACTGATCAGCCACAACATTTTGTCAAAATGAATTCTTAGCAATGCATACTACTAATCAAAAATGACGTTTTAATATATTTACAGTAGTAAATTTACAAAATATCTTAATAGAACATGATCTTTACTTAATATCCTAATGATTTTTGGCATAAAAGAAAAATCTATAATTTTGACCCATACCATGTATTTTTGGCTATTGCTACAAATATACCCCAGCGACTTAAGACTGGTTTTGTGGTCCAGGGTCACATATTAGGCAGGTGATTTTAACGTTGTGGCTGATCAACCTTAGCCAATGCCTTAAACCCAATAGAAAACTTCCTGCAGTTTCACTTTCTAAAAAACTTCCTTGTTTTATACTTGATGAGGATGTCGCCAAAAGGTTTTGTCAGATTTATCTCACTTTAGGGTATAAACTTGTCCCCAAAATATAGCTGAATAGACACACACACACACACACACAAAGACAAATATATTTTTACCTTTTATTTTTGTGTTCATGAGCACTTGGTTCTTCACTGAGGTCGATGTGTTCATGTATTGTGGATCTGAACTCAGGTGATTCTGATTTGTTTCTTTTGGATTCACTTCAAATGAATATGGATATATCATGAGTTATTAATTCCTTAAAATTATTTAATCACATTTCAAATTTCACTGAGTTACAGTACTCAGTTAGGTAATACCTAAAAACAATGCAAAATAGTGTTAAACAAGACTTTTTAAACTGGGCACCTTTCACGGTCCTCTTTCAGACTCATGTTGTCCAATAATTGTAGACAAATTTATAATCCCTGTGAGTACATAAAGAGAAACACAAAGGCATTAACAGTGTTATGTCAGAAAAGATAAACACTCTGGCATCACACAGTTTCTATATGCTGAAATCGAAACTTTGGTTGGTTGGTTGGTTGGTTTTGTTTTTAGACTCACAAACCTTTGATGCAAATACTTTAGTTGAAAAGGAAAAGTGCATACTTATACAAAGAACATAACGATGGAGTAAATCCTATAATTGTGTTTCTCACTCTCTGACAAACATTACTTCCTGAAGTTCCTGTCAAATCGAGGGAACGCGCATGTGTGTGTTGTTCATCCTCCTCCTCCTCCTTCTCCTCCTCCTTCTTATTCCTCTAGTGTTTTATGGTTTTAAGGTGCATTAATGCCACCTTCTGATCTGGAGTTTGAAGAACGCATAGATTTGGAAGAAGGACACCAAATAAATAAATAAATACATACATTAGAGTCTGTCTATCGTTCCTGTGTTTTTCAGGTATTTAAATAATATTTCATACACTCTTAATTGCCTTGACTCATTTCCTAACAATACTTTTGAAGAATTATTATCAACTCCCAGCCTTCCTAATTCTTGAATTAATTGAAATCTTTCCCTTTCATATGCGGAACACTCAAAAAGAATATTCACTGTTTCTAATTCTCCACATTTGTCACACTTTCCCGATTCATGCTTCCCTATTTTATGAAGGTTATAATTTAATGCTGTATGTCCAGTTCTTATTCTCGAAATTATGACATCTTTCTTCCTACTTCCAAATCTATTCCTGTCATTACCAACACACTCCTGAATCTGGAAAAGATGTCTTCCTTTTGACCCACTATTCCATAACATTTGCCATCTCTTACTTACTTCAATTGATATCACTCTCTTGAATTCAGCTTTACTTAAAGCTAAATTAATTTCTATTTGTGGATGATTTAATGCTTTCTTTGCTAGCAAGTCTACTTCCTCATTACCATCCACACCCACATGTGCAGGCACCCAGAGGAATTTTACCACTATCCTTAAATGCCTTATTCTAAACAGACATCGTAAAACTTCAAATACTAAGTCTTGCCGAGCTTCAGATTTACCACTTAGTAAACTAGTGAGCACAGCCATTGAGTCAGTACATATCACAGTTCTTTCTGGTTGAACTTCTTCGATCCACTGTAGAGCTAATTTGATAGCTAATAATTCAGTAGTAAAAACTGACACATGATCTGATCATCTTTTTGCAATTTTTATTTTAAATGTAGGAATATATACTGCTGCTGCCGTTCTTCCAGATTCTGACTCCTTAGACCCATCTGTAAATACCTGTAACACAAAATAATACTCTTGCATTATATATTGTTTAACTACTACTTCAATTGGCATGTTCATTTCTGGTTTTCTTATTACTTTACGAATTTGTAAATCTATTAGTGGCATAGGAAACAACCAAGGGGGGATTGCTGGTATAGCAACAGAAGGGGCAATTTCATGATCTTTGAACTCCAAGCTGTTCACCTCCTTCCTTATTACCCAACCAAAGCTTGTTATTTCTTTATATTCATATTCCCAACAATCTTTCAGAAGTAGTCTAACTGGATGGTTTTCCATAAATCCCTTTACACCAGACCAGTACCTTAATCTCAACTGAAACCTACACTGTTCTAGAGGCAATTCTCCCATTTCAACTTGTAATGAAGCCACCGGAGAAGAGCTAAATGCACCACAACAAATGCGCAAAGCTTGATTTTGTATTATCTCTATCTTTTTAAGTAAGGTTTTGCTCACAGAACTGTAAACCACACTACCATAATCAATGTTTGATCTAATCACAGCACAATAAATTATTTTCAATGACTAACAGCTTGCCCCCCACTCAGCTCCTGACAAGCACCTTTATTCCCTTTTTGCATTTTTCTATCAATTTCTGAATATGAATTCTAAAATTAAATTTAGAATCCATCCACATAGCCAAAAATCTTATTACATTTACTTGTTACAGCTTATAACCATACATTTTGACATTCAAGGTTGGATTATATTTATTTTTCGAAAAGCATATTACTTGTGTTTTTGCCACAGAAAACCTAAAACCCCAAATATTCACCTAATTCTCCACCTCATTCACTGCATTTTGCATTTCATTTTCTACAAATGAAACATTGCGCCCCCTTTTCCACAGTGCTCCATCATCCGCATACAATGATCTTCCTATGCCATTATCAACGTTATGAAATATGTAATTTATCATTAAATTAAAAAGAATCAGACTGCTCACACTTCTCTGGGGAGTTCCATTCTCAATTGGGAAAATCTGAGAAAATGTAGTCCCTACTCTTACGTGAATCGTTCTTCCAAACAAGAAACTCAGAATCCAGTTGTACATTTTTCCGTCAATTCTCAAGCTTTCCAATTTCATTAAAAGCCCCTCTTTCCACAACATATCGTAAGCTTTTTCTACATAAAAAAAGACTCCCACAGCACCTCTTTATTAATTTGAGCCTTTCGAATTTCAGCTTCCAAACACAAGATTGAATCCATCGTATTTCTCCCTTTTCTAAATCCACTTTGACATGCTGAAAAAATGTTTCTACTTTCAATCACATAAGTCAACCTATTCATAACCATCCGTTCCATAAGTTTGCATAAATTTGATGTCAGCGCAATAGGTCTATAATTAATTGGCTGAGAATGGTCTTTTCCTGGTTTAGCTATTGGTACAATGACCCCATGCTTCCAATCTGCTGGCAAATTCCCTGTCTCCCATATTTTGTTAAAAAGTCTTAAAATCATACTTAATGACAAGTCTGATATTGCTTTATCTCATAGCATATGCCAACCTTGCCTGGAGAAGTATGTTTGACTCCCGCAAGTGCTCTCTTTAACTCGGAGTCTAACATACTTCCTGATGGATTCTTCTTTAAATATATGTGAGCATTCTCCCTGAGTTTCTGTTCCCTAAATTTCCTCATATTATCAGAAATATTATCATTACTGTGCACCTTTACAAATGTTTCCGCTAACATCTCTGCTTTATCACTGTCTTTTATCGCTACTTTTCCATTACTTACTAAAACTGGAATATTGTTATTTCTCTGAATCCCTCCCATCTTCCTAATCATATTCCGAACTATGTTAATTTCAATTTCTTCCCCAATTCTGTTACAAAATTCTCTCCAGTATTTTCTTTTTGCTTTTCTAACTACTCTCCTCACTATTGCCTGTGCTCTCTTAAAGTTAATGTACTCACTAAACAAAACAGATATTCTGGCTTTCTTCATTGCTTTATTTCTTTCCCTAACTGCCTTACTACGTTCTTCATTTCACCACGGGACTGCTTTTTTTTAAATTATTATTTATGGTTTTCTTTTTGCCAATTACTTCCTCTGCCATATTTCTTAACACTTCACTTATTTTCTTAACTCTTCAATGTCTTCAATATCATCTACCATTTCACACATATTTTTATGGCACAATTCTTTAAAAAGCTCCCAATTGGCTGCATTAAATTTCCATCTTGGAATTCTCTCCATCAAGGTTTGAATGATATCCACACCAATTTTAAACCATATAGGATAGTGATCACTTCCCATTTAACTTTGTTTACTTACATTCCATTCACATTTTCTTGCTAGACTATCTGACACTAAAGTAATATCTAAAGCTGATTTACGCCCACTAGTCACATCTATTCTTGTAAAACATCCATTGTTAATACATACTAACAGTCCCCAATCTAACATTTCTTCCACAATCAGCCCATTATAATCAGTTTTAACACTCCCCCATAATGTATTATGGGCATTGAAATCACCCCACCATACTTTCTGATTTGTGTTACCTCTTAAATTTTCCAGTACTTCCTTACTTAACTTTTCACATGGATTGTAAAAATTACTCTGATACTATGAGTCCCTTCCCAGACTTCCATCTCTGCCACCTCTAGATCCACATTCACTTCAACATTTCTATACCCGACTCCTTGTTTTATAAAGGTAGCTACCCCACCTCCATTTCCTTGTTTCCTGTTTTTCCGAATTAACACATATTCTTGTAAAACAAAATTCAACTGAGGATTGAACAATGTTTCTTGGAAACATATTATATCAGGTTTATTTTCCAAATCAGAAATTAATTTTTTAAACTCTTGCCCATTAGCTATTAAGCTTCTCACATTCCACTGAAATATTAAAAGCACCATTATGAACCACCACATCCCAGTTGCGTGCATGTTGTTTGCATCTTTAATTTCACATTAATCATATCCACCGAAATACCCTCAATCTCGAGATACTTTTCCATTGCTTTTATTATTATTCTGATTCTTTCTGTCCAGCTTTCAATTTGCACTGAACAGTTCACTACTTCAGCCATAAAAGTAACAAATGCAACACTGTTCTTAATCCCACATTTCTCTTTTAGTTTTTTCGTCTTTTGTTGAGGGATTTCTTTACTTTTGTCTCCTGATTCCAAATTCTTTCCTACTTTTTTTAGAGCCTCAGAATGACAATCCTTCCATTATTCTAACATTTTGAACTTGAGCCACATGTTTCCTCACCTTGCATCCTCCATATTCCGCACTGTGATCGCCTCCACAATTACAGCACTTGGGATTGACTCCTTGTCCACATTTATCATACTCATGGTCTCCACCGCATCTTGCGCACATATGTTTGCCTCTGCATACCACCGCTACATGCCCAAACTTTTGGCATTTTGTAACATCTTAGAGGAGGGGGCACATAGGGTCTAACTGAGAAGCTCATAAATCCCAAAAAGACTTTACTTGGCAGATTATCCTCATCTAAATGAATCATCACAGAGAGGCTGTCTCCCCTTTCGTTATTACTATTGCATTTTAGTCTTTTCACATCAATCACTGTGGCTCCCGTAAAACCTCTCTTAATCTTTTCAGTTGATACATCTGTGGAAATCCCTGTTATTACTCTTTTAAACCATTTCTTCTCTTCCTGAACTGAACAAATCACACTTTGTCCCATTATCGATTTAACTCCTAGAGCCTTTTTTTGTTGCCTAGCCTACTATCCTTACAATATATTAGCAATCTACCATCCCTCAACTTCTTAACACTTTCGATCAATCCTATCACTTCCTTAATTGTTATAGATAACTTCAGCGGATTGATGATATTGAAAGATCCGGTTTCAAGTTTCATCACTTCCTTATACTCTTCTTTTCTTCTTCTTGTCTGATGAGTTCCACTTTCACTGTCAGTTTCAGATACGTTACTCCAGCATTTCTTTCTTTTCCTATTTTCTACTATACTCCATTCATTATCTCCATTCCCGCCTTCATCAGCTTCAAACATTTCATCCTCCATTTGCGGATCGCTTCCGGAATCTACGCCACTTCCTACCATGCACTCTCCAGTCACAGATCAGGGGTGCTTCTCAATGGCTGCATACGAAATCTGAAAAATGCTGTCTTTGGAGGCAGCATTCCGAGGCAGGAAGGCATCAAGGCACGTCCGAATACAAAGTTAGCTTCACTTCCTGTTTCCTGAGATGCCTTCATCTGATCAATTTTTGAAGGCAGCATAGATGTATCCTTTGCTGCCTTTGATATCCCACAATCCTGTGTGTTCCATTCCGAGACAGTTGAGCTAAAAAATAAAGATGGTGGCTGGAATTTGCGTTTGGTGGTTAGTTTGTGTGTAAATGTATATTTCTGATTAACTTTTTGCACTTTTGATGTTATTTCTAGTGAGAAATCAGTATTATAGTAATTAAATATTTTAGTTGTCACCAAAACTCGTTCTATTTTGTTGTAGATCATTAAACGGTTACGCTGCCTCAGAAGCCTGTCCGAAATCAGTTCCGTGAGGTGCCTTCGTGCAAAAACGCTGCCTGCAGAGTCATTGCCTCATGAGGCAGCGAGGCAGCTGCCTAAGTTTTCGGATGCAGCAAATATCCCTCCTCGCTTCCTCGATCCTCTGTCCTCCATCCTATGACCGATCGAGCTCAGCCATCTTGAAGGACATCTCAATTCTCTAACTGCACCGCGAGGAGGCAAGGATCGAGGGCTGCATCCGAAAACTTAGGCAGCTACCTCGCTGCCTCATGAGGCAATGACTCTGCAGTTGCAGTCTCTGCAGTGCCTTGATGCCTTCCTGCCTTGGAATGCTTACCTCCGAAGGCAGCATTTTTCAGTTTTCGGATGCAGCCGAGGAGTGAGGAGCCTTCCAGAGGAGCTATGAGCGAGGATACACAGGTGTATCCTATGCAGAAGTCTTTTTCATCGAAAAACCTGACGCACGTGTAAATTCTCCTCCCCCTTCTCATCTGTTGTAATAATTTTAATTTATATTTTACCTTTGCAATTTAAATAAACCATACATGTCATATATTTCAACAGGGCATCTTGCTTTTTATTAATATTTATTTTGAATGTCTTAAAAAAACAAACTTTAACAACATAAGGGCAGATCCATTTTGCGCATCTGATGACGCTCTGAAGTGACGCTAAAGGGGGCGAGGATATATCGAGAAGGGTCTGTCTGCGGACTGCAGGAGAGGGGCGTAACTGGAAGGGGGCGTAACTTGAAGTTGGGGGCGTAACTTGAAGTTGGGGGCGTAACTTGAAGTTGTCCAAATCACACAGAACCACGCGAGATGTCAAAACGAGATGTTGTCGGGCTGCGTGCGAAACCGCATACTCTCTTCAATAAGTACTTATTTAACGAGCGCTAAAAGTACTCTACAGCCTGAATGCGTTAAGTATGAATGCGATGCGGACATCATCCGCTATGTTGACGTTATCATGTGACCTAAGACGTTATAACAAGCGCAACAACTTAAAAGACATGAGTGACAGGTTTAATTCATCTATCTGTAAGTATCTTGATACTTATGAAATTTGCTCATTTTGTGGTCTTGTTGAAGAAACGGCTGCCCTTTTATTTTGTGATTGTATAGCCAATACAGTTTGGGTTGATTTTAAGTTCTTATATTTTTAACTCCACTAATGTGGTCCACAGTTTTATCCTTAAAGCATTTTTTTTTTTTATAACGAAAACCCAAAATTGTTATCTCTTGAATATTTTGTTAATTATTTTATGAGCAAAATGTTTCATCCACATGCAAAAGTGGCTTAAATCTCCTGTTTTCTTCTTTTTCTTGTTGAATTTAACTTTCTTGTTTCATCCCTCAGGCTTCTAAAAAAAAGCATCATGATGAATTATTCAAAGATATTTAACCTTGTCACTGTGATTTTTTTCTGTGTATATTATCTCATACTATGATGAACACATGACATTTTTGTTTACTGTTTTATGCCATTATGATTGTTCATTGTTAGATACAGCCATCTTTCCCTGATCTTTTATGTAATAAGTTTGGCTATAATAATAATAATAATAATAATAATAATAATAAAGTGGGACAGGTGCACTAACACCTCATAGCATCACTAACTCAACAATCTAGTACAGTTTTCCTCAGCGTTTGCAATATCTACACAAAGGATATGTCGGGCAGCTGCTCGAAGATCTCGCCTTTGGAGAAGACTGTTGACTTTATACTCTAAAAATGTAAGTATTACCCCAGAATGAATTGCATCCTTTGCCCACCTCAACACTTACACGCAATAATAATGATAAGTGCTAACCAATAATTATATTACTTTTTCTTTTCTTTTTTTACTTAAAATGACATTTTAGTAAAACAAGCAAAATGTAATTTTGTCGTGACAGCTACACATGAATATACACTAGTTGAACAAATGCAGTTGATGTGAATACATCAATTTTCAGTTAAGCAATTAATACACAAATTAATAAAATATATTTTATTTATTGACAACAAGAAACATGAATAAATGAGTAAAAGAATGAATAAAAGCAAGCATCACAATAAATACATACATATACAAGTCAAGAACAAATGAAACAAAGCTTCATTCAAACTTATTGTTCTAACAATCATGTATTTACTGATGGTGAACCCACATCCTACTGCCATCTCAACACAGATGTGTCAATTCTGCAGCTGCGCTGTGCTTCACAATCTTGCTCTTCTCAATGGGGACATCGTTGACCCTGAGGATGAGGAAGACCATGATGACGGCCCCTGAACCACACAACCTTGAGGAGGAGCAGGAGAACATGTGCAGGACAATCTGGCTGCCGCTGTGTCTGCTCCAAACATTCGTGTGCCTGCTCTCCCTGAGCATGACTACCTGTAAAACATTTAAACAGAGTTAAACATTTACAATTCATGTTGTCACCTTTCCATTTCTTGCCAAATTTCATTTCATGTTTACAATTACATACATTTTTTTTTTTGGTAGCTTTATAACTTTTGTAGTTGGCTAAAGCACTGAACTGGTGAGCAGAAGGTTGCTGGTTCGTCACCACCGGTGTGTCCTTCAGCAAGGCTCTTTTCTCCAGGTTGATCCAGGGGATTGTAGGTCCCTGTAATAAGAGCACTGTAAATCACTTTGGATAAAAGCTTCATGACATTTTTGATGATGCTTTTGAAGCTTCTGAAAGTCAGCTTTCTGGCTAACTCTGGCATATTGACAGAAATGTTTATTAATATGCATTGTGCCTGTAATAAATAAATAAATAAATAATAAATAGAAATGCTGGTTATTCAACAGGTTTATTAAACCAATTTAACATTTCATGAGATTAAACACAATCCAGTTGTTTGCAGAGTAGCCTATTTTTGCATGTTGTATGCAACATAAATGTTTAACAATGTTCATGAAGCTGATGTCACAAAAACAGGCTACTAATCTGTTTAAAGGAGTCATCAGAATATGTGACCCCATTGTTATGTGTTTGAAAATTCCTGACACAACAATCAAACCATTTCGGGCAACTTATCTGTCCTTCCATCCAGGTTTTTTTTTTTTTTTTTTTGGTTGGTTTTTACCACAAATGTAAAATAAATTTACAAACACTGTATCTATATTCTATACTCTACATACATATGAATATAACCAATGCTTTAATTTGCAATAAAATGCTTTATTTTTTCAAACAATGTGTGGTAATATCAGGTTAACAGTACCTTTAACTTAACAAAAACCTTAAACACTAATAATATATAGGTAGGGGAGGGGAGAAATTTAAATTAAAATTGACACACTGCACAGCTAGGGCTTCATGGGGTCGGGCTCTTGTACACATTGCATGTTTATGCTCATGATTTTTATTTAGTTTAAAAAGCCTGACGAGTAATCAGGATTTCTACACAAACACTCCATATAATAATAGTAACAACAGAAAAGATAAAGATAGAAGAGCCAACAACAAAGTGTTGTGTGTAAAAGTATCTCGACCAGCTTTCAAACAACAACTGAAAAGGAACGAGACGCTAACACCTCTGCGTCCTCTTAACACACACCACGCTCTCTCAGTCTTGTATGGACGTGACTATTAAAAGATGCAAGCACGCAGAAGGAACCAATCCACTTCTCCAGTCAATTATGAGCACGAGCAGGAACCTGGGTACACTGAGTACAGTAGAGACACTTTCTGCTTTTTTCATCATTACACAAAAACTACATGCTGAAATGAAGTGATTTTTCACATGGCATTTATTTTGCTTGTGTACTAAAATATCATAAGTTGATAATAGCCATAAGTAGTTTATATTTTCCACAATTAGCTCATAAACATGAAGTGCATTTTTGTCTCAACTGTACCCATATGGTGTACAGTTGAAACAGTAGCATGGTACAGTTGAGACACCCATTCCTAATGCTCTAAAGCTGGCTAACCATTTATTGCAAATGTAATAAATTACAAAATTACAGTATTAAATAATTACAGTTTAAAAATTAATGTATTTATTTGCTTTATTTAATTCAGATTCAGTTAAACAAAATAGGAACAAATATTTAACACTATGATTTATGAGCTTGTTTCATCATGGGGACATAAAAAATATTCCCATAAGGTGAATTTACTGGTATTACTATACTTGTGGGGACATTTGGTCCCCATAGGTAATACCAGTACACAAACACACACAGCCTCTGTATGCATTTTATTTTCTATGATTGAACTGTTACTGTATACAATACATACAGCATCCTAAAAAGAGTGTCTCAACTGTACCCACTTTACCACCTTGTATATTTCTTAAAATGCTATGTAATCCTTTTAACATTCATGTTAGAAAATGCGAAGAGTTCAGATGCAAAAGCCTCTAAGTGCCATCTGAAATTTTCATCTAAAAATGAGCATTTTTATCAGACTGCTATGTTTAGGTTCAGTAATTTTACTCTAATGGCAATGTATAGGTCCTTTTCTATGCAATTAAAGTGAAATACCTGAACATAAATATAGGAGCCTGATAAAAATGCTCATTTTATAAGAAAATTTCAGACGGCATTTAGAGGCTTTTGCATCTGAACTCTTCATATGTCCATTAATAATAGACAGTTGAAATATCACAATTATCATTTTGCGTAGTATATGTGTAAATGTGACTTTTATCCTATGATCATAACACTGTACAACTAAACAGCATGTGAAGCAATAGGACACCGATCCGGGTACAGTTGATACACTGTGTCTCAACTGTACCCCACTGACATGCTCGCACGTTTCTCTAGATTATGAAAAGACCTTGCATGGCACAATGTCATAACATATGTCTATTTTTAGAGCACAGAGTAACGTTTGCAATGATATATGTTAAGTTTAACAATCATAAAAGAACAATAAGCTATTCATTGTGGAAGGGACATGGTGAAATGAAAATCTCACCTTGTAAAAAAAACGTTGGAAAAATGCACACATTTCAAATTTCCCACGATCAAAGAGAACACTAATACACATGTGTGGAGCAAAAATCATGGCTCGGGGTTCTTGTGTACGCAAGTTATTTAAGGTGTTTCAACTGTACACGTCTCAAATGTAATCAGTAACGAAGAGAGAGCAACTGGACAGAGAGAAAATGAATAAATAAAATAAATAAATGCCAGTTAAATATTGTAAAAGCTGTACTGTTCATGTTAAAACTTTTAAAAGTTTTTAGTGTATTTATTTATTTATTTATTACAGTACACTACATTTGGAGAACATAAAAATCTTTCTGTGTGAAAGAATTTCCCTTAAGCTATATATATATTTACATGATACACACACACACACACACACACACACACACACACACATAGATAGACAGATAAATAGATAACTGGTAACTAAAGGCAGAGAAACTGAAACTGGTAGAGAAGGCAACAACACTCAGAGACCTGTTTAATAACCATGTTTGTTGATGTAAAGAAATCTGTATTGAACAGTTCATTCGGCGCACGCGACCAGACTGTATTGACGGGCTCATACAATGTGCACGGGCGCTTTGAACCTGTACGCTGTTTGCGTGCCCAATCCGCCTGTGTGATACAGTTCAAACAAAACATTGACAACAGGGCCTCCTAGGGTCACAGAATACGATGGTCACAGAATTTGGTGTAACACCGGACCCGTTCATGAAGTAGCTCATCCGGCCCAGATCCGAACTGGATCCCTTCATTAAGTGGGTTTATACCTTATTTAAAATGGGTAATCTGGCCAAAACTAGCTATGGAAATACCTAAAATAGAGCTGACAAACATTATGTTGACTATATTGCTCTTAATGTACATCATAATAGTGATGTTTGATTCTTCTTCTTCTTTTTTTTCTGTTTTATGGTGGGTAGCACCAGCGTTAAGGTGCATTATCGCCACCTTCAGTCTTGGAGTGTGGACCAAAGTTTACCCATTTCATAAAAAATCCCTACATTCTCTTTATCAGTTCTGTACTTTTGAGATAAAGAAATAAGCTCTCTAATCCATAAGTGACTATACTTTTTTTTAGCTTTATTCCTTCCACTCCCATCTTTCTAAGTTCCTTCTTCATTGTTTATCTTTCATTAAAATACTTTTGACAGACAAATACATGTTCCACTGACTCCTCTTGTGGCAAACATAGAAATTATGATTATAATTTGTGTTTGATCTAAGGGCATTGTGAAAGACACACAGCACTATCAGGCGCAAGTGGGGCAGCTAGAAAAAGTTTCGGGGTCCTGAACATTCTGCGGTGAGCAAGAAAGAGAGATGTGCCATGTTTGTGCTCCGTTTTGTTTTCGATGAACCTGATCTTCATTTCATTAAGCTTGTCTATGGTCTCGTATTCAAGTGTGCAGCACTTTACCCTACACTGCTCACATAATCCTGTTGGATGTTTATTTATTCATTTTAAAGTTTTATTCAACGTGACCAACCCTTAATCTTGATAAAATATTTTCCTCTTTGGTGCTTCTTTTTGATATCCTCACTACTCCTACTTCTTGCTTTATTTTATAAAGATGACATCCTGTGATTCCCGTATCCCATTTTTGTTGCCACTCCTTAACGATATATGCTTTAATTATTGCTTTTGCTTCAAATTAGATGTTCGATTTCTGAACAAATTGTTCTTTGAGCCTGTTTATAGGAAGTAACCGAACTGAATTGAACTTTAGTTCCAGGCTGATGACGCAAGACGCACAGCCAAAGTTTGCTGACCGTCAAAGTGTCGAAGTTTGCCGAGGATTACCGTTGATGCTCATGAAGGAGTTTATGATACTTTGCAAGCCTGAGGCACATGCAGGTATACAGTATAGCGACGGGGACACTATGGTGTAAAAAGCACCGTCCTTCGGATCAGATGTTAAACCGAGGTCCTGACTCTCTGTGGTCATTAAAAATCCCAGGATGTCCTTCGAAAAAGAGTAGGGATGTAACCCCGGCATCCTGGCCAAATTTGCCCATTGGCCTCTGACCATCATGGCCTCCTAATCATCCCTATACACTGATTGGCTTCATTACTCTGTCTCCTCTCCACCAATAAGCTGGTGTGTGATGGGTGTTCTGGCACAGTATGGTTGCCGTCATATCATCCAGGTGGATGCTGCACACTGGTGGTGGATGAGGAGATCCCCCCTTCTATGTAAAGCACATTGAGTACCCAGAAAAGCGCTATATAAATGTAACGAATTATTATTATTATTAATTATACTGGAAATATGCTTATATAGCTTACTAATATTATTAAATAACATTTTATTAAAATCTGGAAAATCCTTTCTGTAGAGAGATGTAAATTAATTGTACTATAGTTTATTGTATATGCAGATTATATTTTAAGTTGTTACACAAAATCAAGGAGTTTATAAGGTTTATCTCTCTATATGCTTTAGACATGTACAGAACATATCTGCATTTCTGCATCAATGTATGTAATGTGTGCTGTAGGTGTGAAAATTTTAGTAATCTTATCCAAGATGTAGATGATTTTATCCCCGGTGACCGATATTTGAACTGCTTCCTCTCAACCTGCTCAAAATTTTAAACTCAAAATTACCTCACATATTACTCACACGGTGAGGATCACAGTACGAGGATTGTTTGCCATATTTGCCATATTGTAAACTTGAATATAAACCACTGTATAAAGTTTAATTAGACCGAGGCTGCCGAAATCATGTTCAGTGTCTGTGGGATTAATAATTTTCGCCTTTCCTCCTCAAGTGACAGGCCTGTAAACTGTCATCTGCTCGTTAATGGTGTTTATGGAGTTTTTCACATGCAGGCTTTTCATGCGAGTTTCATTCTCAAATAGATCTGATACTTTAGTTTCAACAAATCTTTAATAAACAAATGGTTCACTTTTTTTAGGTCCTGAATGCCACCAGTTGAGTCCATGATTCAGTGAGTTGCTTATAAGAAAAGATGCTCATTTGTTACCACCTAGTATTATAAATGTTTTGTTAATTGCTGTAAAACTAAGTTTTTTTTTTATTTTTTTGTCATCAGGTGGAGAGACAGTAAGGGCAGCAGCAACAAGACAACTATTACAAGTAGAAATGGGTTTCCAGAACTGGTAATACTTTGGTTCCTGACTTGTTCAGTACTGAAACATGGATATAAGCTACAGGATCTATAGTGCTGCTATCAGTATTTTAGTAACGCTGATTCATTACCCCTTAGACACAACCACACATCATCCAAACCATCTCCAAGTAGATGGCAGCTAGGAACCAGGATCAAGAGATCATTCATCATGAAGACTGTTCCATAAGAAGAAGTGAATCCTGGGTGAAAATCTAAACCTGGTTGTTTCAGCATCACTCAGGCAAGACTAAATTCATTTAAATTGATTTCAGTTGGTTATATGTTTCAGGTCATCCTGACCATTCTGTTGTCCTGGATGTGAGGACATGCTGGAACTGCATTTCTCATGGTTGAAAGAATTTGTGCAGCAGTATCCAGACATATAAGCAGCCTTCCTGGACCCACACGACTAAAGGCTCTGGAGGAGAGACAGGTAATCCACAGGGTTGGATTTAGGGATTCAACGAAACCAATTTTTTTAGAACCGATCCGATACCGAAAATTCTGAGTATCTGCCGATACAGATCCGATACCAGTGCAGTTTTTTTTTTTTTTTAAATCAATGTAGAATTTCTATACTTCTGTGTGTTGACCTGATCATCGCTCTTTTGTGTGTTAAATAACACAGAATAGTACACGCAAAATAACGGATTTGGATTGGTCTCCTCTGACCGATACCCGATCCGGCAGAAAATGCCAGTATCGGAGCCGATACCGATCCTGAGTATCGGATAGATGCATCCCTAGTTGGATTTCACAATTCAGTAGATAATAGATAGATATCAATTAATAGTCTAATTCCAGAGCCTTGTTTTTCCCCAGTCAGGAGGAATTTTGTTGAAATCGTTGATGCTCATATGGTCTTGGTATGAGAAAAATTACGAGCGGAGCAGAGTACCTCATGATAGTGGTTTTCAAATCTGGACCTGGGGACACACAGCACTGCACATTTTATACATCTCTCTTCACTGACACAAGCTTAGATTAGTTCATGGAGCTCTTTCCTAAGGAGCTGATCATCTGAATCAAGTGTGTTTAACAAGAGAGATATACAAAGTGTGCAGTGCTATGGGTCCTCTGGACCACAATTGTGAACTACTGGCTTTATGAGAACCTCCCGAGCTCCTAGTCGTTTTTAAATGTTTAAAAAATATTGGAGTTGGCCTAAATTTGACCAATGTAAAGGCTCTCCTTTATTCCTAAATCATACACAACTACATCACTTTGCTTGTTCTGTCTGTGGGATCTGGGGGCATGGAGTCATTTAAGAAATTATGTACATTTTAAAGATAAATTCGTCTATCTGGTGCACTTTCAGAGTTCAATATTAAGAGCTCCAATGCATGCTCAGGGTGAAAATTTGACAAAGAAAAAAGTCAATGCAATGACTCAACCCTCTTTTTAGTAACTGTAGACCCTTAAGAGTTTTGTTAATAGGTTTTAAGCTAAATCTCCTAGCTAGGACACTTAGTAGTAAGATAAAATTCTCTGTGAAAATGGCCCCAGAATCTGCCTTTCCTTGAGAAGCTGGAGAACCATTTAAGATTTCAAAAGGAAGATTCACAGTTTGTGGCCACCATCAAAAAAAGTTTCGGGTGACTTATCCAATTAGTCTAGAAAAATTATTTGTTTAATTATTTTTATTTGTTTATTTTTGTGTAGATTCAAGGGAAAGATGAAAAATAAGTATGTATGGGAACAACTTAAGAAGACAGCAGTGAGGGAAGGAAGTAATCATCAGAATGTAAGTTATTATTGTTTTATTACAAGTTGTGTTTTCATTTAAATCTAGCAATGTTCACAGCTGGTCAAAAGTTTGAAATATATTTTAAAATATAATTTCATGTACAGCACTTTGGTCAGCCTCTAGGCTGTTTTGAAAGTGCTTTAAAAATAAATAAACTTAAACTTCTGCGATCAAAGCTGGATTTCCAGCATCATTACTCCAGTCTTCAGTGTCACATGATCCTTCAGAAATCATTCTAATATGCTAGTTTGCTGCTCAAGGAAACATTTATGATTATTTTCAATGTTGAAAACAGTTGTGCTGCCCAATAGTTTTGTGTACACCAGTTTTTCCCAACCTTTTTTCTGCCGCTGCACAGTTTTGACATGTAAAAGATCCCATGGCACACCACTAAGTATTAAATTTTTTTCAATAATTAAACATTGCGTCATCAGAGTTGGTAATTTGGCTTTATATATGATCAGACACTTGCACTTAATTTCTGAAAATCATACTCAAATGGAGTTAACAAGGTTTTTGAGGAGCGATTGACAGAGATCTGTGTTTTCTCCATTATTAGAACGGCCGCATCTGAGGCAGTAAATTAATAGCATCACATTTTCATCAGTTTGCAGGTTATAAAGTTTATTATATAGGAAAGTGTCCAAACTTTTGACTGGTACTGTACTATAATATACACAAAGAATATCAGCCGATATATCGATATCTGCTTTTTTTAACAACCTAATATCGGTATCGGTATCGGCCCCCAAAAAACCCGTATCGGTCGGGCTCTAATTATGATATTTACATGTCAAGAGCAAAGCTCTTCATTTTCGTTTACATGCAATTTCCATTATTCGTATTATTTGAATTGTGGTTAAATTTTTACCACCATTCACATAACGTTACCCCACTGCACAGCACAAATGATGGACTCAGAAAGAGTAGGTGTGTTACTGGCCGCTGTTTTAATTTATGTCTAATGCAAAACACGTTTGTATGGTTGTATTTCATGCTTTTTAGGCACCATAGCAATGTGATGGCAATGCCACTTCAGCTGGGTTTGCCTACGCTGGATGAGGGTAAGGAGCAGAGACTGGTGGCAGCAAGTTGTGCTAACAGAGTTTAGTGATTCGGCTCTCCAGAAATGCAAAGCTTTCTTCCCCATCATTTCTAATCTGGGGTGTGTTTCCCAAAAGCATCTATGGTCACAAGCGCCATAGTTACCAATAGAGTTCAGTGGAACTAACGACCATAGTTAGCTAACGATGATTTTGGGAAACGCACCCCTGCAGGTGCCTCACATCATTCATGTACGTCACGAGCACATGCACACTTTGGTCAGAGCGGCAATAATGTGATTAGGTGCATGTAAATGCACTGATTGATAATCAGAGATGTTTCTTAAGCAAAGATCAGTATATGAGAATGATCATGTGACACTGAAGACTGGAGTAAAGGCTACTGAAAAATTCAGCTTTGCCTCACAGGAATGAAATGCATTTTAAAGTGTATTAGAAAAAGGGTATGAAAAATTTTAAATTAAAAAAATATATATTTTACAATATTACTGTTTTGTACTGTTTTGTATTTGTTGATCAAATAAATATAGCCTCAGTGAGCAGAAGAGATTTCTTTCGAAAAACATAAAAAAAAAAAAAAATTAAAAAACAAATTTTTTTTGCAGATTTTTGACTGGTTGTGTACATACATTAGCAACTTTAACAAGATGATATCCTCCCTTTCAGCTGCCAGAGAAGGATATTGACAGTGCAGGCTCAGGATGGCGAAGAGGAGGAAGAACACTTTTAACATAATTTTCTCATACCTTTGCCATGTGTTATAATAAAAACAATAAAACTAACTACAATAAAATTTTATTAAAAGATTCCAGTTTGCAATGAATCTGGAGTCTCTGACTCTGCACTAGAAGAACTCTTTGCTGAGGAAGATCAAGTGCTGCGGAGGAGTCTTGTTCTACAGCGAAACACTGCATCAACCCTCCATGAAAAGATGAAGAGTGAAGTGTCACCCTCCTGTCCTTCCCCCAGAAGAGCCTGCCTTCTGCTGCTGGGGTAAGAACGACACTCTTCCTCTTCTCTCACAGCCGTCCAGCACCTAACTCTGCCTCCTCAGCACTGTCTGAAAGAGTCTTCTCCACAGTCAGTAATCAGAGATCACAGATTCTCCTGAAAAAGTCAACACGCTCATTTTCCTAAACAAAAACGGTTTATGTTATTTTTGGGGTGGGCCAAATTATACAGGAGAGATGCTAGAAATCTCTATATTGTCCATTATACATATCTTTACTCTTTATGAATGTTATTATTTTCATTATTTCTTTTATCTTCTGAGAAGCTCAAGAAATATGGTTCTTTGTTAATTGTAATATTGTTTAGGTTTATCTTCTGATAGTGAAGCAGTATTAAAGCACATCATATCTTTTTATCATGTCTTTATTTTTTTGCACCAAATTATGGGGAGTTGTATCAATAAGAGTACTGATAATTTTCACTGATAACATCATTATCTAACTATGTCCATCCTTAATGAGACACACACTTTTTCAGTTGATTATATTGCGCAATCTATGAATTGATGTGTTCAGTTTTCTGTGCTCATGACTTGGTAACACATTGCATGGTTAAAGAACAGATGTAATGTTCAAAATGTTTCGGCTTAGTATTTGTAAAAAGTAGCACTGAATAAATGCTGATTCATGAATGAATGCATTGTGTTTTCGTCTAGTTTCTATTAGAATTTAGTTTTTTTGAATTGGTTTGCACTGCATGTAATGAATGTATTTACTATAAATACCCTATAATTAGATTACTATTAGATTTTATAAGGTTTCTATTTTGCACCAAAGATGAGTTTATTATTTCTATATGTATTTCAAGGCAATGGTCGGAGCACATCCTCAGGACCCGGACTAAAGGTGAGGTGTATATATTAAAAATAAGTGAACGTGGTATTTTAGTCGTTAGGACATACTTGGTACGTTGCTGCGACTAATGTGATCCGGTACTTTCAACGTGCCAGTTTGGTCGTTAGGACATTCTCAGCACGTTCCAGCGACGTAACAAATAACGTCGGCACGAGGAATATGGGAATCACAAAGTTACGTCGCTGGTACGTTATTTGGTACGTCGCTGCGACCAATATGGTCCGGTAGAGTGACGTCCTCACGACGTGCCAGTTTGGTCGTTAGGACGTACCCGCCACGTTCCAGCGACATACCACTATAACGTCGCCACGACGAATATGGGAATCACAAAGTTACGTCGCTGGTACGTTATTTGGTACGTCGCTGCGACGTATATGGTGGGTCCAGTTACATCATCAAGACGTAACTGTGTTAGCTGGGATGATGCGATGATTGAATCCTCATGGTCTGTTGTTTACGCTGCTATTCGCGCATATAAAAAAAAGACATTCTAATCTTACTGGTTCTACTAATGAGCTTCGATCGGTTGACGGTCAGGAAAATAACCTAAATGAACAAAATGCTGTCATTCTACAATTTTTCCAATCGATTTACTATGCTGCGTGCAAGTTCAAAAACTTGCGTACACAAACTGAGACCAGACGTGAGATTTGATCATAGCCACCGCTCACGTCCATATTGATAATTTCCAAGTTTTGCGTTGAAACGACCGTACGCCCAGTTTTCTGATGTATGTTCGTTTCGTAAATGAGGCCCAGTGAGCTCACATACTACTCACACGATGAGGATCACAGTATGAGGATCGTCTGAACTCACAATAAGCTTACATACTACCCACACGGTGAGGATCACAGTATGAGGATCATCTGAACTCACAATGAGCTCACATACTACTCACACGGTGAAGATCACAGTATGAGGATCGTCTGAACTCACAATGAGCTCACATACTACTCACACGGTGAGGATCACAGTATGAGGATCGTCTGAACTCACAATGAGCTCACATACTACTCACACGGTGAGGATCACAGTATGAGGATCGTCTGAACTCACAAAGAGCTCACATACAGGTGTATCTCAATAAATTAGAACGTCGTGGAAAAGTTCATTTATTTCAGTAATTCAACTCAAATTGTGAAACTCGTGTATTAAATAAATTCAATGCACACAGACTGAAGTAGTTTAAGTCTTTGGTTCTGTGCTGTTGTTGTCTCTGTGTACTGGAAGTTTATGACACAAAAACAAATTCCTTGTATGCACAAGCATACTTGGCAATAAAGCTCTTTCTGATTCTGATTCTGATTCTGATAAGCACAAGGTAAGGATCACCTGACTTTTTGAGAAGATTTTTGATGGTCCGCACAGCGCGCTCCGCCTCTCCATTACTCTGCGAGAAATGGGGGCTGGACGTCACACGGCTGAAATCCCAGTCCTGTGCGAACACTCTGAAATACTCAGAAGCAAACTGCGGACCATTGTCAGAATGCACCACCTCTGGTATTCCATGGCATGCAAAGATGGACTTGAAGTGCTCGACTACAGCTTCCGACGTTGTTGATGTTAGTTTAGCAACTTCAAAAAACCTTGAAAAATAATCGACAATGACCAGGTACTGCTTGCTTTCCATTTGAAATAAATCTGCAGCTACTGAGGACCACGGCCTAGATGGAAATTCAGAAGGGAGCAGGATTTCTCTACTGGTCGTTCTCTCACGAGTACATGGTCAATCATTTCTGTCAGCACTTTACCGAGACCCGGCCACCAAACTGACTATTTGGCTCTTTCCCTGCATTTGGTTATGCCAAGATGTCCCTCGTGTAGTTTACTGAGTGTCTCAGCTCGGAGTGGTGCAGGAATTACAATCCTAATGCCATTCAACAATAGTCTGTTTTGTACAGAAAGTTCTCCCAAAAATGACCAATAAGGCAGGAAAGCTTTGTCAATGGAGAATTTATCTTGCCACCCCTCCGCACAGTATTTCCTCAGTTGCTGGAGTATGGGGTCAGTTTCCTGGTGTGTTTGGATCTCCATAAGTCTCTTCTCTGTAGCTGGTAGGCATGCCATGACAGAGTCAACATACAAATTAATGTCTTCTTCTGAGAGTCCCACCGTTGCACTGCTTGTGGGTGCTCTAGACAACACATCCGCTGTTGCAATGTTCTTTCCTGCCACATGGGATATAGTGTAGGAATATCTCATGAGACGCATACGAAGACGTTGTATGCGAGGGGGAAGCTCATCCAGTCTCTTAGAGCTAAGCAGGGGTACCAGAGGTTTATGATCCGTTTCGATGTGAAAATCTTTGAGAAACTCAGCAAACCTCTCACAGGCCCAAGTGGAGGCTAGAGCCTCCTTTTCGATCTGTGCATAGCGCTGCTCTGTGTCACTGAGAGTTCTTGAAGCATACGCCACAGGTTTCCATTCTTTTTTTGCTTGCATCTGAAGGAGAACAGCCCCCAATCCATATGAAGATACATCCGCTGAAACTGTTGTTTCTTTGTTTGAATCATGCAGTGCCAGACCTGTGTCACAACCCTCTGAAATCTAGTTTTGTCTTTGCCTGTGTTCCCTTCCTGTTTACCCATATTTGGTTATGTTCCTGTTCTCATTAGTTCATTGTCTAATTAGTTAATCACCTTCATTGTGTCCACCTGTCTGTCCCTCGTTATCTGCCCTATATGAGTTCCTGTCCTTTGAGTTCTGGTTGTCGGTTATTGTTGATGTTATCCTGTGTGTGAACCTCCTCATCCTGACTCCTATTAAAGACCTTATTCCCTTTTAATCTTCTTCTTCGTGTGGCTGTTGTGTTTGCGCTGCACAGGACCGTGACAACCTGGGGGTGTGGTAAGGTCTTCTTTAATTCTCTAAGGCCTCCTGCTGCTGTGGCCCCCAGACCCACATGTTGGACTTTTTTATAAATCTCTGAGCGGTTGTGTTTTTTCAGCCAGATGATGCACAAATTTACCAAGGCAATTGACCATCCCTAAAAACCATCTGACCTCACTGATATTACAAGGTTCTTTCATGGCTCTTACTGCTTTCATTTTGTCTGGGTCAGTAGAAACACCCGATTCCTTGATGATTTGTCCCAGAAACTTGACTTTTCTGTTGGAGAACTCATGCGCTTTTTAAGTCATGAGAGCACCCACCACAGCCTCTCATCATGTTCAGCTTGTGTTGCTCCCCAGACGAGCACATCGTCCATTTGACAAAGAACTCCTTCCAGTCCCTCAAGAATCCTTGACATTCACTTTTGAAAATGCTGTGGTGCAGAAGAGATTCCAAAGCATAGACGGTTATAACAGTTCCGACCAAATGGAGTTATATAGGTGGTTAGTAAGGAGGATTCCTTTGAAAGTGGAATTTTCCAGAAGTCAGCATTGGCATCTAGTTTGGAAAACACTCTGGCTCCAGCCAGCTGGCCTAAAGTACTTTCCACAGAAGGAAGAGGATGTTTTTCTCTCATAACTGATTTAATTCAGTTAGGTCTGTACAAATTCTCACCTTGCCTGTGTGCTTCGGCACCACCACCATGGGTGCACACCAATCAGTTGGCTCTTCCACCTTTGAAATTACTCCCTGCTGTTCCATCCGCTCTAGTTCTTCCTTCACCTTGGGTAGGAGAGGGAGAGAAATATGCCTTGGTGTAGAAAGAGAGAAAGGTTTCGCTCCTGGTTTTAGCACGATGCTGTTCTCACCCTCCATTTTGCCTAGACCACTGAAGAGACTTGGAAATTTGTTTTCCACATTTTCTTTTGAGTCCAGGCTGACATCATCAAGTCTGGCCACCAGTTGAAGAGCAGTGGCTGCTTGTCAGCCTAACAGGGGCGTGTCTAACCCTTCGACCACATAGATGTCCTGCTTTGTACATTTACTGTTCCTGCTGAGGATGGCTGTGAATTTTCCTTTTACTTTTAATGACGTCCTTCCAGGCCCCTGGAGGATTCTTTCAGGATGTCTCAGCCGGTTGAACTGTCCCTGGTTATACAGTGTCACTGGCACTGCCGTTACATCAGCACCAGTATCTATTTTGAACACGGCATCATACTGGTCAATTTTGATTTCAGTCATCCATGGACATCCTGTTACATCAGCTGTCAACGAGCCAAGAAATGCAATTTCCTCATTTGTATCCTCTTGCATAATGTCCCTTTTTATTACAGCGACTGCATATAGCATCTTTTGTTGGGCACTGTTGCATGCTATGGCATGCAAGTCTATCTCTCACCATCTCATCATGCAATTGGCCGTATCTACAGTACTCGGCTAGACAGTGCAGTTCCTTTATAAAGTGCTCCACAGACTCGCCCACATGTTGCTGTCGCTGATTAAATTTAGCTCTTTCAAAAATCACATTTCTGCGAGCTACGAAGTGATCATTCAGATGATTTTTTTTTACAGTTTCATAGTCACTCGCTTCGTGGGCGCTTAAATGCAGCGAAGTTAATGTCTTCAGCCTCCTCACCCATCGTGTAGATTAGGGCATTCACTTGATTTTCATCTGCCTGTGTCTCCAAGCCCGACGCTATCCGAAACCTTTTGAAACGCTTTATCCATTTCGGCCAGTTATCCGCTTTGAATGAGAATTTTTCTGGCGGAGATACTTGGAACTGAGACATGATCGTGTCGTTGTCCCGTCTTCCCAAACGAAACCTCAAGTCGGAGCAAAAAAAAAAAAATGTGTTCACAAATGTGTCTTCACAACACCGTCATTTCTGACACCATGTTTTGTTGTTTGATGGGTACAACGAACCCTTTTTTTTTACCGGAACCCGACAGCCAGCCACTACTTCACATAACTGTTTTATTCTGCTTCCGCTGTACCGTACCACATCAAATACATGTTCCAACACATTCAAAACACCCGTATATAACCTAATACTACACGTATCGCAATTTGATTTAAGTGGAATGACCTACTTTTGATTTATTCATCCAAACTTTGACAAATTCCGTGACATTCCGCGTTATACAGTTCTGTTTTTATGACTGGATTCTGCGACTCCGTCACGTTTTCCGCATCGCGGAAATCATAAAAAAAATTAAAACCATATGTTTATGAACCATAAACAGATGTCGGTTGTAGTAATTATACCGTTTTAAGTGAGTAGCTAACTGTGAGATATTTGCTAATTTTTTTTTTGGAGCCTCATTTCGAAAAAAAAGTCATTATCTCTTAACTTCAGCTTTTCTTAGCGCTAACAGCGATCTCTTTCCCTGTGTAGATTCTCTCCACAGAGGTGACCACTGGGGAATAAGGTTCTATGTAAGGTAAGATGGCCTTACGATCGTTATTATCAACCAGAGAAATTATAGTGTCGTGGATTATGGCAAAGGTGGAGTAAATTCATCTAAAATGAGTAATGTTAACTGAGCTTCTTCATATTTTTCTTCCCTGCTGTGTGTGTGATACAGAGCAGCCGTTGTCTGCTTTGTCAACTGAAAAATGATAAATCGATAAAGGTAAGGGATTATTTGTGTGCAAATTTTGACTCTGTGCTATCATTGGTACGGATTATTAACAGTTGAGTCTTATTGTACTCTTATTCTATTGATATATTATTTTGCAGCCTTGTGCTACAGCCACTGACGGTTAAGGGACTGTGATGCTACCAAGAACAGTGTTGCCAACTTCTTTCATTGGAAAGTAGCTAAAGCCATCTTAAAAAGTCATTAAATGTCGCTAGATGACGTCATACACTAATTAGCATATTCACGACGTCATCGCATCATATTGTATTGCCTTTTACATTTGTCTCTCTGTGCTCCCATACTGTATTTTAATGCAGCTAAATTCTCAATAAAACTGTTTTCATTTATATCTTTTACTGTTTCTGTAGTCAGACAACAGAATAAATATGAAATAGTGACTGAAACGTAGCCCAAGACTAACCAGCTCTCCCTTCCAAGATGTTAATCTGCACACAAATCCTTATTTATAATTGAGCCGTCGTCTGATGAAATACTACAAACAAAATAAGACAAGACAAAGACAATACATGTGCTGTGATTTCGGCTATTTGCATGTAAAATTAGAGAAGTAACACAATATTTATTTTAACTGAATGCGCTACTCCTCTTAGCCGCTCGCTGAACAGAGCAGATGCAGAGAGAGAGGTGTGCGTGCGCTGACCTCGCGCCGTTGCAGCAGTACCAGCGAGTCACAGAGGCCACGTACACACTGCAGTTAAATTCGGTTGTCAGTTCAACTTTTACTCCTTAATTGCATTCTGTACACACATAATTCACTAAAATACGGGAGTGACAACCGCATTCTACAACCGCATTGGCCACGTACACACTGCAGCTAAATTCGGTTGTCAGTTCACCTTTAACTCCTTAATCGCATTCTGTACACACACAATTCACTAAAATACGGGAGTGACAACCGCATTAACTCCCGAAAAATACAGGTAGTGACAACCGCATTTACAGAAATTCTATACAGTGCCGAACTGAACTGAACCGAACCGAACAACTCGTTGTTAATGACGGAACTGAACTGAACAACTCGTTGTTAATGACGTATTTAAACGTCTTCGTTTGTATGTGAGATGCAAAAAAATAACAGTGAAAGAAGTCTTAACCTTAGCACATTTTTTACATGGGCTAGTTGCGCTCACGAGCTCTGCTGTAAAGTGTCAGTGTTGCCAGATCTTCATAGAAAAAAAATGTATTATGTTTTATAACACCAAAAAAATCATATATCTCATATCCGCAGCAGACCACTTTATTAACTCCATCAAGTGCCTAGCTTTATAAGCTAAGACCAAACATGCCTAAAAAGCGCTTAAGGACATGGCAACGCAAGACAGTTCTCTAAAGCAGCCTCCCGAGCATAAACAAAACACAGCAGGATGTCTATCAGCGGTAGTTTAGTTAAAATCGACGGACACAAAAAAAAAAAAAAAAAGTCTTTATCCAAAAAATGGTAGATAACAAACAGCTAAATTTTTTATTCACTCTCGCAAGATGGCAAAATGTTGCTATAGTTACAAATGCGGGAGTGACTGCTGTTCCGTACTCACATCGAACTATAATTTAGGGGATTTACTCCCGCATTTAAATGCGGCTGTCACTCCTGAAACTTGCAGTGTGTACGTGGCCATTAACTCCCGAAAAATACAGGTAGTGACAACCGCATTTACAGAAATTCTATGCAGTGTGTACGGAACTGAACTGAACAACTAGTTGTTAATGACGTATTTGAATGTGCATCACAAATATGTCTTCGTCTGTATGTGAGATGTAAGAAAATAACAGTGAAAGAAGTCTTAATTTAGCACATTTTGACACGGAGCTTGCTGCGCTCATGAGCCCTGCGGTAAAGTGTCAGTGTTGCCAATAGCGCTTGTAAATATGAAAACATGGCAACACTGCAAGACAGCACTCTCTAAAGCAGCCTCCCAAGCATAAACAAAGCGCTGCACGTCTATCAGCGGTAGTTTAGATAAAATGAATGGGAAAAAAGAGTCTTTAGTCAAAAAATGGCACATAACAAACGGCTAAACTTTTATTCACTCCCGCAAGACGACAGAATGTTGCTATGGTTACAAATGCGGGAGTGACTGTTGTTCCGTACACACATGGAACGATAATTTACGGGACTCACTCCCGCATTTAAATGCGGTTGTCACTCCTGAAACTTGTAGTGTGTACATGGCCAGAGACTCGCTAAGGTTTGTCCAAGAAGTCGCTAGATTTGTTGCTAGTCGCTTTTTTGGAAAAATGTCGCTAGGGGGGACTGAAAAGTTGCTAAATTTAGCGACAAAGTCGCCAAGCTGGCAACACTGACCAAGAATCCCTAGCTTGCTTGATTGTTCAAGGTAATGTTGTCCTTCTCATTTTTATTGTATTTTCAAGTGTCAAGTCGTCCACAAATTTGTTGTGAGCAGTTTCATGTAGGAACTATTTTCTTCAGATAGTTTCTACATGAAACTGGTTAGAATTTGGTCTGTGGATTATCTTGAGTAACCAGGTCATGATTTCTGGAAAAAGACATTGCTGCAGAGTGAGAATGGTTCTGACTATGATACTAATGATGTATTAATTTCATTTAAAGGATCTAAATGTAAACAAAAAGGTTGCCTCACTGCCTTAAGTCAACATAAACGATTCAAACCTGCTATCACTTCTGAATTGAATCATTTGGTCTTGAAAAAATGTTTAAAAAGGCCTATATTTGCAACTGTCTAGGTTTTAAAACAAAAAATCAATAATCTATTATGAAAATGACAGATTTGTAATATTAAAACTGTTAAGTGATCAGTTATGTTAAGTACTAGTTATGTATTATTTTAATGTATTATTTTAATAATGAACACACTGGTTTGTAGTGCAAACAGTTTTACCATTTACTTGTTATTCTTCTTGTTATTTCCCTACAGCGGCTAATGAACCGGAAGTCTCACACATTCACAGAAAACGGCTTACGTCTGCGTTGAAAAATAAGGTGAATTGCAATTATTTTCTTTTAAAATTAGTCATCTAAAACTCAGTAGTTATAGTATGCCGCCACACTACTCTTTTCACTCTAATTTCTTAAATAAATAAATCTTGATTTCTTTGCTGAACAGTAGGTAACAGTATATCTCTTTCTGTTCCAGGTGACACAATGAAGATGAGGCCATGGATGCTGAAGGGTCAATTTGAAGTATGCTGAAGATGCTTCTTGCACTCTGGAATTTACCAAAGGTAATTTCTACATAACATTGTACTTGAGGGCTTTTTTTTTTATTTGGTGGGTTAAACAAGGAATGTTTGGATGTGTTGGGATTTTGCGAGTAGTGCAGGACCACAGCAGCCAAGTGGTGATGACCCCCCTTCTCCCCCTCAAACAAGTGGTGTGGAGGCCAAACAAGCTGTGCTGGAGACCAGAGAGGAAACTGATTTTAAAAGGATGCTCCATCCTCTGCAAACAGTACATATAAAATGATGTACACTGTTGTGTGTAAATGTTCTGCCTGGATAAATCACACACCTCTACTTTGTTGCAGGACTGTTCTTGACTGTGTGTTTGTGATGGAAATGTTTTTAAGCTGCTGTTATTTAAAAGCTTAGGGTTAATATCACCATGTTCTGTCACCTTTTTGGTCTGTACTGCAACAGCAGTGACCCACTGATGGTGGTGACTGGGAACTGACACCTTTTTCATCCAACCTGAAAGAAACTAACAGCTTTCCTCTCTGCCTTATTGCTCATAGGTACTTCTTGGGCATCAATTCAAAGACAGGCAAAAACTCAAAGTGGCAGAGAGGACATATCAACTAGCAAGTCTGTACACTGATCAGGAAACTCATTGAATTCGAATGGATGTCAATCTAGTGTGTAAGCAATGTTCCAATGCCAAAATGGACAAACCCAACTCTGGCTTTGTGTTAAGCTAGATGTAGTCATGCAGCAAGATGATCACTGAATATGTTCTACAATGTGTCCTAGTTTGATGGAGAGAAGCATGACTGTCTGAACTTCTTTGCTGGAAAGTTTAGACAGAATTTATTAAACTGCAAAATAAATGTGTAAAATTGATTGTTTTTCTGTTTATTGAATTAATATCTTTCCAGTGTTATAGGTTATTGAATGGGTTAACAGATAAAATGTAAAAATTACAGTATTTTATAATAAATTTACAGTAAATTTTAAATTAAAAGTTTTTAATTAACAATTTTATTTAATTTTAATTTAATTTAAAATTTTATTTAATTAAAAACACAATACTGGCTACTGAGTTGTATTACTATTATAGTTTACACTATAATTCTACAGCAGAATACTGCTAAATTGCAGTAATCTGATGGCATTAACTGTAACGTCACAGCTAAATACAGTAATTCTACAGGATCATACTGCTAAATCACAGTATGGAATAACTACTGTGAGGTCACAGTATACAGCTGTCATTTCACAATTATTTACTGTAAAAATGATATAGTAACTTACATACAGTAATTTACTGTGAAAGTAATGCAACTAGTAGCCAGTAATTTACTGTGAATTTACAGTCAAATTTTTTACAGTGTAGTGTAACACTGTGGCTGAATGAGATAGGGAAAAAATCCCTCCATTTCACACTTTGGTGGTGCATCGCCCAATTGTCCTAATGAAGAAACCACCCCTATATATATATATATATATAGTTGTTTTATTAACAATAACAAAGAAGCAAATTACAAACCATAAGACAAATATGACAGAGATAGACCTATAAATGAAATAAACTCAAATTTCAAATACAGTAGGTTTATGTAACGTATACATTTATGTAGCATCTTTTGTTGTTTGATTAACATTAATGACACAGACGGGTATTTAAGGCTGCTGTCCCTTTAAAACAGATTGTATGGATGTAAAAGACTGACACACATCCGGTTTACATCCACCTTTTTACATTCATTTAAGCCATAACAGACACTGTATTTACGTGTGAATGCTTATTTTATTTTTATTTTATTTTTTTTGAGAACTGTGTGTGTATTTAACAATTCAGGCACAAGGAAAACAGAGAACTGGGATCCCGTGTGCGTGCGGCCAAAAGAGCGCTTCTGTTGTGTGTCATTTAGCAGCCTTCACTAACTGCAATTTAACTGATAACGAATTGTGATTGGATAGTAATTTCGTTGTACGACAAGCTTGGTTACCTGTGATTAGGCTGTTCTCCTGTGACAGAACACTACTGCTACTTGCTCTGATCACCCAGTCGTAAAGACATTTTGAAATACGGGACAAAACATGATTTTTTTTGGGACAAATCATTATAAATAATTATTATTTAGTTTAATGTTTTTATTTAATACTGACAATAATCAGAATTTTAGTAGTCATACTGATATATCAAAACAACATTTTTGGCCAAATTGTGCAGCCCTACAAACAGGCACAACAAACTCTGTGCTCTTTAGTAAAAAAAAAAAAAAAAAGGTTTGTCTGAAAACATTTCTTGTTACGGTTCAGATTTTGTGTTCAGAGTTTGGAATTCACTAGATATTGCCTCTCAGAATAGCTCACTTGCACTCCTATTTTATTTTTAATCTGTTTAAATATTTTTATGTGTATGTTGAATAGTGGGGCCCAATTTCATTGTCCAGCCTAGGGCCCCACATCCCTACAGGCCGGCACTGTGTGTGTGTGTGTGTGTGTGTGTGTGTGTGTGTACTTGGATGGGTAAATGCAGAGCACAATTTCCGAGTACTCACTCACTCACTCAAATTTGTCATCAAGTGAGTGAACCACTAACTGCAATTTAACTGATAACGAATTGTGATTGGATAGTAATTTCGTTGTACGACAAGCTTGGTTACCTGTGATTAGGCTGTTCTCCTGTGACAGAACACTACTGCTACTTGCTTAGTTGTGGAATGACAGTGACCTCTCGTGGTCATATTTGAAACTACATTTTTGCGCTGTTTCTTTTATCAGGAGTCACTCAAGTTTTTTTTTTTCAGTTTGCATTTCTTTTGTTTATAGATAAGGACAGTGAGACATATGGAGAGAAGGAATATATTAATGTTCTAATATGAAGAGAAAGCAATCTAGCATTTACATATCTTTTACATTATACATATGCTTGTTTCCAATTACTTTAACAGAAACTTGTTGATACAGGTCAATTAATTAACCATAATTCATTATGTGATTCCATCTTGATTGTAGCCCTTTGTAGATTTTTTTTTTTTTTTTTTTTGATGTCCTATCTGTGTGTCCCTCCCAAAAGTCTTCATATGAAATCTACACCACTATCAACCCAAAGGGCGCTGAAAAAGTACAATTTAAATCACATATGAGCAGATTAATTGTCGAATGCTTTAAATGTCACCAAATATGCAATGATAAAGCAATATGTTTGCTTTATACGCTGGTTCATAAGTACTCCTGCATTTAGCCTTGAAGCTAAAATCGGCTAACGATTTCGCGCCGTTTTTCGTTTTCTTCATCGACACTTGAAGTAATATACTTTTGTTTTAACATTTTTATCCACTCAGTATTAAGCATGTGAGTTATGTAGTTATGGATTAATTGGATTTTACGGCTGTAATTTAGTTGTAATTTGGATTATGTGCTCAATATGCCTTAAAATACTGCTTGTATACAACTAATAAAGTTATTTGACTGTTTTTCTTAATTACCTGTTGAAATAATATGAAATATGTCTTTAAACTAAAGAAAAAGAAAGGTAACGGGTAGTTTCGTAAGGATTTAACGTTACACAAATGACTGAACAGTCGGAGTAACTGTTAAAGGAAAACACCACCGTTTTTCCATATTCTAATATGTTCTTCCCTCAACTTAGACGAGCTGATACGTACCTCTCCCGTCTCACTGCGTGCATTTAATCGCTCTAGCGCATGGCGCAACTATGCTAGCGTTTAGCTTAGCACCATTCATTCCTTAGGATCCAAACAGGGATGAATTTAGAAGCCACCAAAGACTTCCATGTTTGCCCTATTTAAAGACGGTTACATGAGTAGTTACACAAGTAAGTATGGTGACACAAAATAAAACGTGGCGATTTTCTAAGCGGATAAAAAATAACTATAATGTATGGCGGAAGAGCACATCGCAGCACTTCGACCTCGGCGCAGTAATATCATCACTTAAGTGAGCACGTCGCAGCACTTCGACCACTGCGCATGATGATATTACTGCGCCGAGGTCGAAGAATGAAATTAATAGTAAAGTTTTTGTTAAGTTTAGGTATGAGGTTGTTAATATGTTAATGCATTAATATGTGCTTTATAAGTAACAGTCAATATGCATGCTGATAAACAAGTTAATAGTGAGAATTGGTCTCTACACTAAAGTGTTACCAGTAGTGTTAATGATACTCTGTAATTTGTATTGTTGCACTGTTGTAACATTGTAAAGTCAATAAATGTTTTGTTTTGAGATGCCCTTTACTGTTTCATTACACTATTATAGAAAAATTTTGAAATATTTAAATACAGATTGAATACATCTTTAAAATGAAAAAAAATGTGGCTTGTAAGGATAAACTAGTAAATATTACTTTAAAAACAACAAGGTTTATGTTTGATGAACTTAAAACTATAGCTTGTAAATTAAAAAAATTGAGTTGCCATTACTTAAGTGTTCAAGTTGGAAACATGTAAGGTCTAATAGAACAAACAAGAAATAAAATGAGTTCAAAATACTTAAAAAGCTGATGCAAATAGTTGGCTCATTTTTACTGAGTAAAACGGACACAATATTTTTTTTACTATGTTGATTAACTTGTTTATTATCTGTTATAACGAACACCACAGACTCTTGTAACAAATGTTACAAAATGATTTCACTCTCAATAATGTTGCCTATCTAGTTCAGCCCTACGGTAATTCCCAACTGAATATTTTGGAGCATTCATGAGGCAAAGCAAAAATATCCTTACACAGCATATAAACGGATTTTTTTTTAATTTTTTTAATTAGGTTACATGAATGATGAAGTAGGACTGTGTTTTTTTGTTTTTTGTTTTTTTTTTACAAATTGACATTATAAAAACTGGAAATTTACACTGCTGTAGAGTCAATACAATTAAAAAAAAAACATATCACTGACATATCACTGAACTCTAAATAACTATTAAATAAATAAATAAATCTAAAATATTATTATTTTACTTGTATCAATATTTTAAACAAATATAGGTCCCACTGTATATTAGGTGGCCTTAACTATGTACTCACATCAAAAAAAATAAGTACAATGTACTTATTGTGGTCATATTGTATTTCAAAACACTTTTGCTGCTATTGAGGTGGGATATGGGTAAGGTTAGGGACAGGTTTGGTGGTATGGGTAGGTTTAAGGGTGGGTTAAGGTGTAAGGGATGGGTCAACAGTGTAATTATAAATGTAATTACAGAAATTAATTACAGATGTAATTGCATAATAGGTATTTTTAAAAATATAAGTACATGTAAAAACATGTATGTACACAATCAGTGCGTTGTACCAAATGATTAATTTAAAATTAAATGTAAGTACATAGTGGTTAAGGCCACCTAATATAAAGTGAGACCCAAATATTAATATTTCAACAAAGTTACACAACTTGCAGAGTTTTTATTTATTTTTTTTTTCATTTTTTACAATCTCAGATAATCAAAATTGCTAGAAAGGAACACGTCAAGCAGTGAGGTGAGATGAATGGCGGTTTTACACCATGTGGCAAACCTTCAGTAAGAGTTTATTTTCAAAAGAACAGAAAACAAGATTTTGCTAATTTTATGTAGTCAGTGCTTAGCACTGAATTAAAGATTATTCTTTATTTTGTACATGAATATACCATGTATATTTAAACCAGGTGTTATATAGCTGTGTCCATGCACCCTGTTATGCATGTCTGCTCTTCAATCCAGTTGTATAATCTCATGACCATCCAACTTCACATAAAGAAATTTTAATGCAAAGCATTTTTCCACCATGATACCAATCATTTTTAAGAACAGAGAAAGTATGTACAGAACACTATTACATGCCCTGCAGTTTGACAGGATCATGCAACTGAATTCAGCTATACACATTTTCAACAGATCACTTCTTTTTAGGACTGCACTTTGTAAAGAAAGAAACCCAACAGAGATGTGCTGGTCAAGAGAAATAGGCCTACATTAGAGAGTGAATCAATTTTAGCCAGTAGCAGTCTCAAGCCCTCATATATGGTCTGGTACTTAAAAAAAAAAAAAAAAACAGTCACATAGTCGCAACAAGTTTTGAAACACAGAGATCCTTTACTGTCGTGAATACAGCCAAACCTGCACCAACAGTGGCATTGCAGCACAGTATGTATGTGTATATGGGCTCCGGCAGTTTGGATAAAACCATTGTGGTGTAGTGTTGAGTGTGTGCTTGGGTTGAGGGACTGCTAACAGATATTAACAGTGATGTTTTAAATAAGCAAACAATGTCTGCGCTTTAGAAACAAATATTAGTGCACAAGTCATGAAAGAACCAGTTTGGGTCTGATTTTAACATTTTTGCAATCTCAGATCATCAACACTGGTAATAAGGAATAATGAACACGTCAAGCAATGAAGGTGAGATGAATGTAGAATGGCAACCATTAAGTAAGAGATTTCATTTGGACAGAAAACAGGATTTTGCAAATTTTAATCAGTGCTTAGCAGTGAATTGAAGATTGCTCTTTATTTTGTACATGAATATACCATGTGTATTTGTGTATTTATACAAGGTGTATACCAATGAATAGTTTTTATTGCTGTCCCATTTTGCATGTCTGAACTGCACTGTCAATTTGCATACGTTCTTGCAAATAAACTCTGCTCTTAAATCCAGTTGTATCATCTCTTGACCAACCAATTTACATAAATAAATTTTAATGCAAAACATTTTTCCACCATTATACTAATCATTTTTAAGAACAGAAAGTAAGCTAAAAATGAACACTAAAAATGCCCTGCAGTTTTACAGGATCAAGTATCTGAATTAAGCTATACAAGCTATATAAGCTATAGGATTGCAATGCATAATTAGTGATAAACATAAAATGGCTGAATTAAAAGAGTAAAAATACAATAATGAAATCACAGTCAGTTAACAGAAAATTGCATTAGACTTCATTGATGTGACACCTACATGACAAATAAAAATCACGCCACATTGACGACTCCATTGCTGTAGACCAGCAGTTCCCAAACTGGGGTGCACAAGTAGTCAGTATGGACCACCACCTGTCAAGAATGATTTATGACCCCTTGTCAAGATTGATTTATGGCTTTGACCTTTGTGACCTTTCCCCCTCCCCCTACTTGGCCCACCCACATCGCGACCATCCAAGTCGTGTTGACCCCGTGACCTGTTAAAGAGATCCATATGTGGAAGCCGGCAAATGTGTAATTCCGTCCGGTGATAAAACCATAAATGAGGTCCTAATGAATGTTTTTGTGTTTTTATGGTCCGTTCCCACATTCGGTGGGGTTTTTGCCCATCTGTGGTCTGGGGAGGAATCCGGCTGCACTCCATGACATGGTATTTTCGGCCTCTCTGTATGGGTGTGTGAGAAAGAAGATATTGGCTTTAAGGTCGATATCAAAAATAAGTAGACAATTTTAACAGATCATGAGTACAAATCATAATATGAGCACCCCCACATATAATCTAATGGTTGTACAAAAAGGACTTAAATAAAATGACTAATAATGAATTGGGAATAAAACAATAAATAAAGAAATAAAAATCCCTAGTGCGAAAGTTTTCCTAGTGCGAGGATGACCAATCTTCTTCGAATGAGTGGTTTATGTTAGAAATCCTGCTTGGAGCTACACTCACATCTCTCTCACAGTGAAATTGTAAAATATCCTCTGTCTCTCGCTTACTCGTTCTCTCTCTCTCTCTCTCTCTCTCTCTTTCTCTGTCACTCTCTCTCTCTCTCACGCGCGATCATTCAATCGCTTGAGTCTTATTCTCTTCTTTTAAATTAATATAAATAAATTATGCGATCACACACAATATAAAACAAAGCAAAACATTTACACTAGTTTTAGGTAACAAAAAATTTTGTAATGAGGAACCAGCGACGTCAAAATAAGTAAAGGGAAAAAATATATATTTTAACAGGCCAAACGATAAGGGTTATTGTGGACCTCGACATGTCCGGACATGTCATTGTCATGTTTTATGGAGTCTTTCCATAGACATATTTCAATTCAGTTCACGTTTATTTGTATATTTGTATTTGTATCACAGAAAATTAAAGTTTCTACATTATATTTAGAACCCTCAATATTTATATTTACATTATATTAATGAATTTTATACAATATCATCCCCTTAACCTACCCATTTTTTTCTTTACTGTACAAACTGTACACACTGTACACCTACCATCACACAAACATTTCTGCATACATCCCTTTTTTGATAAAATATTGTATGCAAGCTATCTTATGACGACTCAAGAAATTTCATCATAAATACATTTAAATTGTTATATCAGTGTAATACCCATGTCATTATTAAAATTTGTGTTCTGTTAAATCATATAAACAATCACACACATATACAAACATTACAATCTAAAGAGAGACTTATCTATTTTAAATAATATGGTAATAAAATATATAATTATATGTAATAGTAACAAACATGTTACTAAAACAAAACATGTATCATACGTTTTTAAAAAAGTATTCAACATTTAAGTTCACTGAACTTATAAAACACATAATTCTCTTCTTTTAAAGAAGGTGGTAAAAAAAAAAATTAAATGTGATTATATATAACATACTGTATAAAATTTAGCTTCAGTTGACAATAAAAACGCTTTACGTTATTATGGGACCAATGATGTTCATACCTCGAATTAAATGTTTACAAAATGTACGTAAGTTGGGAAATTAAATCGTGCTTTGAGCTCTTCTCACTCACAGGAGTGAACTGTCTGTCTGAGCTGACACACACACACACACACACACACACACACACACGTTGGTTTTTATGTTTTCTGGGGACGGTCCATAAGCATAATGATTGTGTAATGTACAAACTGTACGCCTACCCATCACACAAAAATGACTGCATATTTCCATTTTTAATAAAATATTGTTTGGCAAAATGCCATTTTGGGCAAAATGCCATTTTTTTGGGTACAGTATCTAAAGACATTTATCTCTTTGCCTCTTTCTATAAAGCATTTACCTCCCAATCTCACTGCATCTAACCCCATGGGCGTCGCTAGGCCATTTTTAGGGGGGCTATACTGCATTTTTAGGGGGGCTATACCCCCCCCCCACCAATTCAAATTGGTTGTCATAGTAACGATACTAATTTGCGGACATTCAGCGCATTGTGAGTTCCACAAATCTGAATGCATTATTTGTAAATTGACTTAAGATAAACATTTTGCACAATTTATTATCTGTAATATCATTGTGTTGCCACTAGGTGCCTGTATAGGCCTATGTAACAATCCCTAGTAGCTAGGACATTGCACATAATTTACACATAAATCACACATAAATAAATGTTATTACATTTGGATTTGGATACATGTTTAGATACTATCAATGGCTACTTTTTGTCTTTATCTGTTTTTTGTCCGATTGTTTTGTTGTTGTTTCTTGACACATTGATTTAAAGTGTCAGTTATTGCATTATTATTTCAGTTAAACCTATAAAACCCTTTGTTACTCCAAACTACATATAAAAGCCTGATCAGTGGCATAAAAGTAATCAATGCAGCTACTTAATCATTTGCTACTCATTAACGTGTGAACTTCCCCTTTAAATAACGTGACGCTCTGCCCTCTGTGTGTATGACGCTGCTCCCATTAAGTGCTGTGTTAGAAGTGAGTGAATTGATTCGGCATTTCGACACCTCCGTAAGGATGCATTAAACTGAACAAAACGATTTAATAAAGGATTTATTGATCTCGTGAATTAGTGAATTTTACTATACCAATATTTTTTAATTGGCTGTTAAAGTTTATATGGGAATATTACATGACACGCTGACCCTTTAACAATGCATTGGCGCAAAAATGCACACCTTTTGGACAAATCTCGCAACATGATTTATCAACTGCCACAAATACTGCCTAAACAAAATACTGATTTTGTGCACTTTATTTACTGTACCAATATTTTAAATTGGCCTTTGAACTTATCTTTATTGCATGGCAAAAAACAAACAAAACAAACAAACAAACAAACAAAAACCGTTACCTTCATTGACAGAACCCATTGAGCTAATGGCGTTGATGAGCGCTCCAAATGCAAGCATGCAACAATCAGGCAGCAATTGACAGTGCTCTGATCCAGTGGCATACAGGCATCGTCAGATTGACAGTACTCTAGCCCAATGATATTGGGGATCCAGTGGAGGCGGCAGTCATATTTCAGGGCGCCACTCTTTATCACAACCCTGCTAAAATGTACTGCCAGTACGTGCGCTCATTGGCGCCCCTTCAGCTGGTGGGGCCCTAGGCGACCGCCTAGCTCGCCTATGCCTAGAAACGGTACTGTGTGTGTTTATTGATAGATTTTTTATAATATCTGCATCTGTGCAGTTCTGTTCTTTGTCATAAATACAGTTTACAAAATATCATAGGGCAGCAATCGGTTCCCCATCTACTGTAATCTGTTTTTGCTGCGTTCACCCCTCATCATCACACCACAGCTGTTTCCTCCAGTGAAAATGAAGCACATATGAACGCATACTTTATAAACGATCATGTTGCCATGTTAATTTGAAAATTTAACATTCAATGCATGGGCGTCGGAAGCAAAATAAAAGTGGGTGGGTCCTCCCCCAGAAAAAGAAATTACTGGAGTGTATGCCATTTTCTGTAGTCTGGTGCCTTTTAATTAACGGAATAGGCCGCCTTGTTGGTAGGGGTTATTTACATGACCTTTGCTCACTAATATCACAGTATGACTAAAGACGGTTATATAAATGTGTTTCCAGTGGTGCAGATGGTAAGCGTGCCATGTTTTTGACGCGAGCGACCTGAGTTCGCGTCCGCCTTTTGCCGAAATCATGCTTCTCCCTTTCCACATCTCATATTACATCGGAAAAGCATTTGTTTTCAGTTAAAACAAAAATGAAGGAAATAATGGAAAAGTTTTAATAAAGTACCGGGTAAGGTTAGGTGTATCTGAGCAGCTGATACTCTATGATGCTGTGTCGCGGGAGTGCAGCAGGCGCGAGTAACTAGTGAAAACACAGAATAGAGTTATATGGACTCTGAATGAGCCAAGTGGAATAGATTTGACGAAGCAGCAGTGTGGAATTCAAGTCTGTAGCTAAATGGAGTTTAATCTATTAGGGCATTCGTCATGTGGAATGGATTTGACTGACGACGCTCTGAAAAGTGCACAGACGTATTCACTGAATTAGAGACGGTAAAAGTGGGTGGGTCCAATATCATTGGTCTTCAAAAGTGGGTGGGTCCTGTCCCACCCTCATACAATGGTTCCGACGCCCATGATTCAATGTAATATATATTCCAGTGCATGTGGCAAAGAGGTTTGCATATTTGAGCTAAGGAAAGAGGGTTGTACTATAAATGCAAACAGTAAAATTTTGTGTGTGTACAGTAAACAGGTGAGTGTGTGTGAGATCATGAAGACTTGTATTTGGCTTATTCAGTTAGGCCTATATGTTATACGTACCTATCTATGCAATACAGTGGAATACTGCACTTTTTTGTTTGTAAGTTTAGTATACCACTCCTATTAGTCAAACATTTTTTATTTTATTTATTATAACACACACACACACACACACACACACACACACACACACACACACACACACATATTATACCCTCATTGGGGGCTGAGCCCCCTAAAATGAAAATCTTAGAATCGCCCGTCTAACCCCATTACATTAGATAGTCCAGGACATTTCTTAAACCATTCATCATGAAATATTCGACAACTAGAACTGTGTATAGGTATTGGTACAATATATATATAAAATTGGTCTTGCTTCAAAGCAAATTATGCAGTTTTCCAATTTTTCTTTTTCTGCTGTGTAATTTACCCATTTATACCAACTATTTTCATCTACCCTTTCCCATAAAACATTTGAATTGTAACTGATATTATTATTATTATCTACAATGTGTCTATTTTGTCTAGATATTTTTCCTCCTCATCTAGTTCTTGCTCTTTTTGGATTAAGTCACAGCCACTGCTAGATTTATTCGAGGGTTGAAAAGTCAATTCTAGGGAAGTCTGGGTGCTGTTGTTTTTTGGCTTGAGCTTGTAGAATTACAATATGCATTAGGCATGTGATGATCATCAGATATCTTTTCACTTTTCTGCTTCTCTCACAAAAGAATGTGAGCTCCTTGTTTATCTCTTTTTGAGTTGTCATCAGTTTGCACTTCATCTTGTGTCACTGGTCTCTTCTTGTCACTTTCTCCTGAGTTGTCTGCTTGTCGGTTTCCTTCTCTTTCCACTTCCTCTTTTCCATTTATTGGCCCACATCTGCTCCCAAGTATTTTGATCATCTTGTTAGCTGTCCCATCAATCATTCCATCTTCACCAGGGTGACTCTTTGCGAGTCGTTGCAATGGTCTTTCCCTCGTTGGCAAGGGAGGGTCGTTACTACACGTTAACCATTTAACAGGTTTTTTACTGTAGCATTTTCACAGTTTTTTACCGTTAAAACACAGTCATTTTTTACAGTGTAGCACGCCCTTCATCCCTCACTTCATGCTGTGTGGGGTTGTTGAAGCTGGTTGGCGTATTTTAAGGTGAGAGATGATGACTCAGGTGTCACTCTGCAATCATTTTGCTGATCAATGCGAGATTCTCCCTTGAGATCATAACTTCACACTCACTGGTTCTTATTGGTGGAGCAAACCATTCCCTGGCCTTGATAGCACTGCTGTCACCTGGAAATGGAAACCTTTAGAGTTTTGTGTTAGTGATATCAAGCATGCTCATTTGATCATCTGGCCAGTCGTCCTTCTTGGTGTGACCTGTGGAAATTTCATGTGGGTTGAAGGCTGTCCTGGCCCCTTTTTTGAGCTCTCACAAATCCATTGCTGTCAATATGAGTATAGGACTAATACCCATTTTCTATAATATAATAAAGAATTTGGTTTTACTCAGTTATCTGCATCCTTATTATTTTTCAATTAATTTCAAATGTATACTCAACAGTTCGCTAATTCAGTTCTCTCTTTGTTTTATAAACTGAGTTCCACTATATCACTAGATAATTTCCTGGGCCTATATTGCTCAGTAGCATAGGCATTTTGACCTGGAAAACACTCAACCCACTTTATTTGTGTTAACAGTCAGAAAGACACTATTTTATCCTTTTGACACAGAATCAGCTCCATCATGATATGCTGAAAAGAAAGTTAGATGTGGGGTGGACAGAGCAAGCTTGCTTGCTTTGCCTTCCCATGTAATGCGCTGCGCAAGTGTGGCACTGTTTTTCTTTCTGCCACAACAATAACCTAGGTGCTGACCAGGAAACTTAACACTTAACCAAATTCATCCATGGTCATTATTTTACTGGGCATAATTTGCCCTGTGGGCCCACATATTAACATTTGCATACAGCTGTTTTGGCAAAATAATTGATTTGCCTCAGTGTCTCGTCAGACACCTTCTTTCACTCCATACAACACCATCATTCATACTTTTTCACACTCTTTCACACCCCTTTTGGTCAAAACCTATTTTTTTTTCTGTGAGACCTCAGTTGATTGTGAACTGGATGATTTTAGCTGTGGATCACCACGGATTCTGAATAGGATAACATTAACTTTTTTCCTGTTAGATTCTACTGAGCGTAGACCTGGTAGCATTCCACATAGTTTCTGAATGTCATATGCATCTGGACAATGTCAGTCACCATAAAGTTTAATTTAACACCGCAGTATAAACCTCTTTTTTTTTTTCCTTTTTTTTCCCCTCAAACAATATGTAATAGAATATTTGTCTTAGGCATTGTGCAGTTGAGAGAGCCAGTTGTAATTTCTCAAATGTTATTTGTTTGTCTAATTTAAAGTTTAGTCAAATACTTTTTGTTATTGCTCATGAGCTACTTTTAAGACAAGGATTGGAGATCTCTGCATAATCTAGGATCCATGGCCATCAACATTTCTATCTTGTTATCCCCAGTGATGACAGCATGTGTGATTTTCATGATTTTGGATCTTTGGAGTAAATTTTTTATTATGATTTTATGCAATCTAGCTCTAGAAAATTACCATTAAACAAAATGGAGTGACCAATATTTTTATTTTATCAGCTATATATATATATATATATATATATATATATATATATATATATATATATATATATATATATAATTTTTTTTTTTTCTATTAGACATCTTGTCTACCCTTTGTTTGTTTTTTTCCCAAAGAGTTCACCATTGTTGTTAATAATTCATTTGTGCATTTTCCCTAGTTGGTTAATGAAATAGCCCTCACTATGCCAAATCCAGCTCCATTTTTATCTGATTGGTGAGTCAAGCACTCACTTCTGTCTGTCAAAATTTCTTATTCTTTAAGGCTGGACTGGTACCTATTGATAAGCAGATTGGAAATGTTAGTTAAAACACAGAATTCAAAGAACTGCTGTGAGACCAGTGAATAATCAAGATTAATACAGTTAATAAAATAATTAATCAAATTTTAAACAGTCTCTAAAGTGATCAAATAAATGTGCATCACCTGTGCACACAATGGGAAGGGATGGAAGTCCTTCTGGTTAGATCATCAGTCTGTTGAAGCTGTTTGGCTGTTGCACTGGGCCGTCAGTCAGTGATGGCACTCAAGGCCTGATGTTGTGGTATATGATCTCCTTTGTTTCTCTGCCTCTCCTCAGTCTGGCTTTTGATTGTTCCTGCCAGAGTTTTGCTTTTCAGGATGTTCTCTTCACTCTCAGGAAAAGTCTCAAGTGAAAGATTCACCTTTTCCTGCTTTAAGTCAGTCTTTCTCCATGCAGAAGTGTGCACTCCTCTTTCTGGAGGGCAGTTGACAATCCATCAGCCCCTCCCTTTTCTTCTGTCTGCAGCTGTGTCTTTGCTTCTTCACCGCTTTGTTAAACAGACTCCAGTTCATTGCCTCCCTTTGTCAAGGCACTGATCCAGGAGCCATCTGAAATTTTAACACTCAGAGACTGCATTAATCAAATTGAACCTTTGTAAACTCTGACTGAATTGTGTCTGAGCAATCAGCTCTTTATCTAATTTTCACTTTTCAACCATCTCTTTCAATGGTCCCTTCATAAAAAAGGTCTCATCTGGTTAAAAACAGCAGTTCCCTCATTCTATTTTAGTAAAGCAAGTTCTTCATTGCAGAAATACAGCAAGCAGTTTTTTCTTTGCAAAATGCAGAAAGCAGCAGTAATCTACCTTTATTATATACTACAATTAAACAAAAGAATCCTTTCTTTTACAACAGCATGACATGCGTATGGTAAACTAAAGACATCAATCATAATTTTTCTTCTATATTTGCATACATGGTTCAGAATAATCTAGTAATGGTGAATGAATTTTCCCCAACCAACATAAAAGAATTCCTTTTATAAAACAGAATTCCTTTTATTTTATTTAATTATTTAATCAACAAGTTCCATTATTATTGTAAAATGCCCTATAGCTTTTTTCTATGAACTTGGTCACCCAATCTTGCTCTCATTCAACATTGCACAACACAAGTTATCTCTTGTTAACTCAAAGCCAAATTTCTGAAACTCTGTCATGGATTAACTTTCACACCATCTCCCAGGGACAACAAGATACAAATTTTCTTCAGATATTAGATACAAAGTTTTAAGCAGTGCAATATTTTTTTAATCTATTAACATAAGTCATTAAATAATAAATGTATATCTTATTTTAATTAATCTATTATTATTTCAATAATATGCAAAGTCCATATCTTGGAACACTTTTTTAAAATAACATTCATACAACTAGTAGCCTTTATTATTTAGGGCTCATGCACTCATCCTTTGTCCCTTTTTTTTAGATAGGGCTCATACATTCATTCACTCTTCTCCAGCGTAACACCAGCTGTGTCCGTCCCCGATGCCTGACCACACTCAAGTGACGTCCAGGAGGGGCACGCACCTCTGGTCCACCAGATTCAGAGCTTATTTTCTCATACAGCCACAATCACTCACACAGACACAGACATATACATTTACACAGACTACACTACACTACACTCTTCCTGAGTGACCTGTCAGTTCCACTCGCTCTTTCACTGATACACTTCCTCAACACAGTAAAAAAGCAGAACCCTGCCAGAATTTTTGCCTACCCGTACAGACCTCTGTATCTTCCTTACAATTTCTATAGAGCGGTATCCGCAGGACTTTACAAGCTTTCCTTTACTTTATCTGCTTAACATTTATTGTTATCTTTCAAGGGTCCACTTAACAATAAACACAGACCATTGCATGCAATGTATATCTGCTTAATGTTTACATCATCTATCAAAGCCCACTTGACAGTAAACACAGATTTTTGCATGCACAGTCTGCCTTCATTTACTGCTATCCATCAAAGGCCCTCTTAACAGTAAAACAGATCTGTGCATGCAATTATTTCTTCTGGAATCAAAACCTCTTTTTTCTTTTTGTCCTTTATAGTTCTTTAAAATTTGGAGGAGCATTTTCAAGTGTTCTTACCACCATGGGCACTCTTTGGCCAACAACACAAACCATTTATATAAGCAAAAACTGCCTAACTTTTTAGTGGCCACTTAATTTGTGTTGCTCGTCAAAGTCCACCCAACGTGGTCTTTCACCCTCTGCTCCTTTCCAATCCTGTTCGTGACGCCAATTTGTGGTGACTTCTTCTGCTGCTATGAGGAATCATTCTCAAAGTCTTGGAGTTTTGATGCCAGAAGATAAGACTTTATAATATGTGATAATGAAGCCTGAGAGACCCTGCAGAGAATCTCCTGAATCTGGGTTTGCACCCTCTTATATACAGTTTTTTCTCCTAAGGCGTGTTCAATACATTTCCTATATCATTATTGTTTATCTTTTTTGGATGTGCCTCTAGTCTACATTTATTGTTTACCTTTTTTGGATGTGCCTCTAGTCTGCTTTCAGGAAGCAGACAGGAGGCCTCCATATATGTTAAAGAAGAGGCACCAATGTATAGTTTTTGTCTAATGTCACAACAGGATGTGCAGTTTCAGCACAGAATGTATGTCTGCACATCCTCTTCTCATGCTGGCCTCTACACACAGACAGATACATGATTTTAATAGTGGACTAACTTGATACATAAATGGCTATATTCACATTGATTATACTTGATTAATTTATATTTTGATTAATAAAACTCTTCTACATGCGGAGAAACGCATTTTTTAAAGACGCAGAAATGCATTTTTTAATGCGTCCGTCCTTACGATTGGTTTTCAGCGATCAACCTGAAGGATGCGTACTTTCATGTCTCGAGCCTCCCTCAACACAGGCCGTTTCTCTCCTTCGCGTTCGAGGAGCGAGCATTTCAGTACCAGGTCCTCCCCTTCAAGCACCTCAGCCGATTGGGGCTTCGGGTCAACTGGGAAAAGAGCACACTCTCCCCTTTGCAGAGGATCTCTTTTCTCGGCATGGAGTAGGACTTGGTCAACCTTACAGCACGTCTCTCAGTAGAGCGTACTCAGTCGATGCTGAGCTACCTGCAGTCTTTCCAGCGCAAGAGGGCGGTTCCACTGAAACAGTTTCAGAGGCTCCTGGGGCATATGGCATCCGCAGCCGCTGTCACGCTGCTCAGATTGCTTCATATGAGACCGCTTCAGCGTTGGCTTCACGACCGGGTCCCGAGATGGGCATGGCAACGCGACACGTACCGGGTCTCTGTCACCCCGTCTTGCCATCAGACCTTCAGCCCGTGGTTGGATCTGCTTTTCTTCGAGCAGGAGTTCCCCTAGTGCAAGTGTCCAGGTATATTGTTGTATCAACAGATGCCTCTGCCACGGGCTGGGGTGCCATGTGCAACGGGCATGCAGCATATCAACTGCCTCGAGTTGCTAGTAGTATGGCTTGCTCTGCGCCGCTTCAAATCGCTGCTACACGACAAGCAGTACTGGTCCGTACGGACAACACTGAGACCGTTGCGTACATCGACTACCAAGGCGGTCTACGCTCCCGTCGCATGTCGCAACTCGCCCGCCATCTCCTCCTTTGGAGTCAGAAGCATCTGAGGTCGCTTCGTGCCGTTCATGTCCCAGGCGAGCTCAATCGTGCAGCCGTCGAGCTCTCACGTTAGCCCGCCCTTCCAGGACAATGGCGACTCCACCCCGAGACAGTCCAGCTGATTTGGAGACGCTTCGGGGATGCTCAGGTAGACCTGTTTGCCTCCCCGGACACGTCCCACTGCCAGCTGTTTTATTCCCTGTCCGAGGGGACCCTCGGCACGGACGCGATGGCACACAGCTGGCCTCGGGGCCTACGCAAATATGCGTTTCACCCAGTGAGCCTTCTCGCACAGACCCTGTGCAAGGTCAGGGAGGACGAGGAGCAGGTCCTCTTGGTGGCGCCATACTGGCCCAATCGGACTTGGTTCCCCGAACTGATGCTCCTCGCGACAGCCCCTCCTTGGCAAATTCCTCTGAGGAGGGATCTCCTTTCTCAGAGAGGGGGCATCCTCTGGCACCCGCGTCCAAACTTGTGGAATCTCCACGTGTGGTCCCTGGATGGGACACGGAGGTTCTAGGTGCACTACCTCCAGTGGTAGTAAACACCATCACTTCAGCTAGAGCCCTGTCTACAAGACACGCTTACAGCCTGAGGTGGAACCTGTTCGTCAATTGGTGTTCTTCCCGTCAGGAATACCCTCGCAGATACCCGGTGATGGTCGTGCTCTCTTTTCCTGCAAGATGGTTTGTAGCAAAGGCTGTCTCCCTCCACCCTCAAAGTGTATGTTGCCGCTATTGCCACACATCACGATGCAGTAGATGGTAAGTATGTAGGGAAGCACGACTTGGTCATCAGGTTCCTCGGAAGGGCGAGGAGGTTAAATCCTCCGCGCCCTCATCTGGTACCCTCTTGGATCTCCCCTCAGTCCTGATGGCCTTGAAGGGGAGCCCTTCGAGCTTCTGCAGTCAGTGAGCTTAAGTTTCTGTCGTTAAAGACAGTGCTCCTCACTGCACTGACCTCGGTCAAGAGGGTAGGGGACCTGCAGGCATTTTCGGTCGACAATTCGTGCCTAGAATTCGGACCAGGTAACTCTCACGTTGTCTTGAGACCCCGGCTTGGATATGTGCCCAAAATTCCCACCACGCCCTTTAGGGATCAAGGTGGTGAACTTGCAAGCGCTGCTCCGGGAGGAGGCAGACCCAGCCTGGTTCTGCTTTGTCCTGTCCGCGCCTTGCGCATTTACGTAGACCGCACGCAGAGCTTCAGCACCTCAGACCAGCTCTTTGTCTGATTTGGAGGACAGCAGAAGGGAAAGGCTTTCTCCAAACAGAGACTTGCCCACTGGATAGTGGAGGCTATAGTCTTGGCATACCAGGCCCAGCACTTACTGTGCCCCCTCAGTGTAAGAGCACACTCTACGAGAGGTATGGCGTCTTCCTGGGCATTGGCGCGGGGTGCCTCGATAGCAGACATCTGTAGAGCTGCCGGCTGTGCGACACCTAACACGTTTGCAAGATTCTATTATCTCTGTATAAAGCCCGGGTCCTCCCGTGTACTTGCCTCAGATGGCCAGTAACACTGGAACCTGCTTGGTGTCAATCACGCTTACTGCACCATTCCCCTCTACGGACCGGATACGTGCGCTTTTATTGCTTCTCAGTTCAGTTCCCCTTGGCGAACCCTGTTGAAGTTTCTCCCGCACCCTCGGCAGTCAGCCGTGGCGGAGCGCCAGACGCCAGGTTCAGCACTCGTATGTATGCCCAAGGTCAGCCCTTGTGCTGGGCTAGGTGCCCGTGTGTAGTGATTACCCTTTCGGGTGATCCCACTTGTGTATTCTTCCACGGTACGGCTCCCCTCACGGTAAGCCCGTGTCTTTCCCTGGCAGAGACCTTCTGCCGTCTCTGCTGTGTATTGATCTCACCCCAGGCTGGCTGAGTCTACCTCAGAGACTTCCATATGTAGCACTGCCCTTGGCCAGTCCATATGTGTAATCTCCACATGTTACCTCCTAATACGCAGGATGTGGCTTCCGTAGCGTTCCCCTACTTGGAATACACTTTCGCAGTGTTATCCATACCCACTGTACGGAACAGCAGTGGCTGTCATCTCTGCCTAAGCCCTGTCCTATCTTCCGTCCCAACTGGTGTAGGGGGACTTACAGGGGGTCAGCAATAGTGGCGTTTTCATAGGGATCCCATTTATGTCAGTCACTTGGCGTTACGTCGTACGTGACTGACTGAAAGGGAATGTCTCGGTTATGAATGTAACCTTTCTTCCCTGAAGGAGGGAACGGAGACGTAACGTCCCATCGCCACAGTTGCTGTACCACCGCTGTACGGCCGGGGCACATAGTCTCGGCTCCTCAGCGAAAAACTGATGTGCGTTTGCATGCGCTCTCTTTTTATACCCACACTGCGGGGCGGGGTGCGCGTGGCGAAACACGCACACTAACTGTCATTAGCTTGTTTTATTAACACTCGAAGGTGATTGGGCTCTCGGGCGAGATCCCATTTACGTCAGTCACTTGACGTTACGTCTCCGTTCCCTCCTTCAGGGAGCGAGGGTTACGTTCGTAACCGAGACGTTTCACATTACAAGCAGTAAATTACTTTAATCTCAGTAAAAGCTTTCATCTTGCGATTACGTGAATACATAAAGTCCAGACCCTCAATGTGTAGTCTGTAGACTGTGGTCAATTTTAGCCAATAGCAGTCTCAAGCCCTCATATATGGTCCGATACTTGCAAACAAAACACGGTGACTTACAACACAAGCCTGCAAGTTTTTTTTTTTTTTTCCCAAGAAATATTGGAGGAACTGTGGGAGGAAAAAAAAAAAAAGAAGATCCACACCCATTGACGCTTATAGGGTCTTCCAAAACTGCACAGAGAGAGCTCACTACAAATAGGAAGGTCTTCATGATATTCATACTTCATATATTCAGGGGCGGATCTACCGGGGTGACACGGGGTGGCAACTGCCACCCTAATAAAAAGCTGTGCCACCCCACCTGCCACCCCAGAATTATCACAGAATAAAATATAAATGTAAGCAGTGTGTCATGTGCTACTATTCAGCCACGGCGATGACAGCGTAACGGAAAATAATGGCATAAAAACAAGTCTTTCACTAAACTGTGCTCGATGGTTGCACCACTAGAGTAGCCAGAAATGTTTAAGTGGGTGGGCCTACATAAAACTGGGTGGGCCAGGTGTGTAGCGTATGAAAACTGTATGTCAAATTGCCAACAAAAAATACAGCACCAAGGTTCGTTACACAGTACTTCTAAAGCATGCATTAACATTAGTAATTTGTTATGTTAATGTTCATTTCAAAATTTACTAATAGGACATTATTAAAATTAAAAGCTGTATCTGTTAAAATTTGCCTGGGCTGGTAAACAAAGATGAATAAACACGGTAACAAATGTATTGCTAATGTTAGTTAATGCATTAACAAACGTTAACTAAAGGAAGTTTATTAAAAAGCATTACCTCAGTGTGAAACAAGGGGGCGTCGCTGATGATTTCATAATCAAGAGTCTCTGACAGTTCACGTGCATCGAGGACCGCAGAAATGTGCGCAGCTGCAAATTATGCATTTTGTTGTGGCGACCAGGATCTAGCACAATGTTTATGTCCTTCCACAAAGGACGCATATAGTGGATCAAACACTGTACCTATGCTAATATGATGTTTCAAACACACTTGGTTCAGAAGTTTCCGATCGATAAATCCAGCACCCATGGGTGGTCTGTCGGGTTTCATTTGTAGACGGTCCAGATTTATTACTAAGACTTTTACTTTTTAAAGAATTGATCTGATTTATGTTTGCTTCACTAGGCTATTTTCAAATTTAACTTCACAAACGCGCGCATTTTACTATTATATCTTTACGTCTTAAACATAGGTCGAAACATAACATTGTGGGTGGAACTAACAGAAACGGACGAATCATCATTTTGACAAGTGTATGATGATATGCACCTATAGGAAGAGGGAAAACTAAGAAACAACCTGTAATTGACCATGAAAACAAGCGTTTAATATTTTTAATAAATAAAGTTACAGTGAAATAAGACGTTTATTAGTATCGTTTAATAAATTACATCCATTTGGAAAATTACAAACTTTTCATTGGGTGGGCCACAGATGAAAGTGGGTGGGCCCGGGCCCACCCATAGCTACGCGACTGGGTTGCACGCGCACGCAGCGCGCCCAGTGTAGTCCGCTTCATTAACAAATGACTCTTATGAACCGGTTCTTTTTGAGTCAAAAACACAAAGCGCAGCCCATTCACTTACGAATTGTTTTTACATTTGTTCGTGAATCAGATACTGCTTATCGTTTTATTCAGAAGTCCTCTGAGAAATCTAGTCCCGTCCGGATATGTCTGAGATTCATCCCGTAATTGTTTGGTGATCCGATTCTCCGACCGCTCGCTCCACTTTCATCATGGATATAACGTTAGGCCTTTCTGCCATATCGGACGAAACAATAACATGAAATCATTAAGAAGATGCCGATCACGAAAACTAATATCAGAGTTAGGTAAGAATCTTGTATTGCCGTTTTCTCGATTGTTAACATAATATAAATGATTTCAGTTGGCTCATTTCCCCAAACCATTAATTCAGTTCTCAAAACAAAGACACATTTCTCAAAAAGTTTAGCAATGAGTATTGAACATTACGTAGCAAAACTGATGACACCAATCAGAATCTCTGCATCCTAACAACGGAGAGAGGAGAGAGCTGAACGAATAAGATATGGGTTTTATAGCCTACTTATACATTCAGTATAATTACAGTACAGTAACAGTACATTAGATGATGGAAATTTCACTATTCTATATGTACAGTAAACTGTAGCACATGTTGTACACCTTCAAACGCGTGACTGTCAAATTTTATTTGTAACCATTTTTCATGTGTACTGCATGTCTGCAGAACTGAGAAATGACTGCCAAGAGATAGCTAGTCTTGTGTCAGGAGACCAGGAAACTGCTATAGTACTGTATACTGTAATGAAATTTGACCAAATGTGCAGAGGATGCTGAATTTACTTTTTTTATTATTATTTTTTTTTTTTTTTTTACTGTACTGTATTGTGGTGCATTCCAAGTTCATATACAATTCTTTGGTATTTGAACTTTTCTAGTGTTTTTCATCTACTGCAAGATTACTTTACAGTAGTAAAATAAAAATGATCTATTCCCAAAAGTTCATTGCTGAATTATTATTATTATCTGTAATTTAATTTATGTTGTATACTGTAATAGACATTGAGCTGCAAAAAAATAATTCATGAATCCTAAGAGTTTTTTGTTAAGTGTTATTGATCTCACTGGGCAGGAAAGTCATCTGTGCATTTGAATTGTGTGTAAGCATGTAATAACTAGATTGAAAAGTTTGAAAGACAAATTTATGCTGGCTTGTCTTAAAGTCTTGTTTAAGAAAAATATTTGGTCAGTTAGATGTTCTAGATGTTTGATAAAGTGTTGCTAGTTGGTTGCTAGGATATTCTGGGTGGTTGCTAGGCTCTTGCTATGCAGTTGCTGGGTTGTTGCTAGACTATTGATAGTGTGTTCTGGGTGATTACAGACATTCCCACCTCTGGTAATAACAGAAAATTAGAAAATCAAGCATTGTTTTCAAAACTGATGCAGTTTCAATGCTTTGATATTATTGTATTTCTTTCTAATGTTAGGACATTCAAAAGTGTTACTCTTAAACTTGCACTAAAACGTGATTTATACCATCTAAGTAGCCTATGCAATATTAATAGAACCACATGTCTTCCTTAAAGATACAAGCTCAGAAACATTTTATAACCTGTTGAAGTTTTTTATATTGTGTATTGACTTGGTGTCATGATTTATTTTTCATTTTAAACAGTATTACTTAATGGTAATGGAATATTTGTGAACACAACTGTGCATGTCAGACAATAAATTCCCAAAAACTATGCATGGGGGCTTTCTTTGGTGTCGCCACCCCTCATAGACCCCATGCCACCCCTTTGCCACCCTAAAAATTATTTTCTAGATCCGCCCCTGCATATATTTACATGTCAGAGGAACTTTTGCCTCTACTGCTAAGTTTCTATCAATTTTTTAATCAAAACAAAAGGAACCTGTTTGTATGTTTTCAACAATCATGTGAAATCCATTTTGAAACACAGAGATCCATTACTGTCACAAAAACAGCCAAACATGTGCCAGCAGTGACACAGCGTCTGGATATGGGCACCCTAAGCAGATTTTCAAAAGAGGCCCATTTTGTCCATTTTTAACTCTTTAAGAGTTTAACCACTGCTTTCAAAAAATAAAAAATAAAAAAAATTTGGTGAGATCACTGCTTTAATAAAGCAAGAACACCTGGGTTATGAAAATTAAAGATAATAATTTCTTATTCTTTAAAGAGAATAATTCTTCTTATTATCAATAATAATACAGAATAATCTATTTTCTGGGCTGGCATGTTTTATTCCTGATTAGTGTAAACAAATGTTTGCAAAAAGATATGGCATATTTGAATATTTGGTGTTATTTGATAAACACCAAAGTGAACAAAAAATCATAATGGGTGTTTGAAAACATGTAAATACTGTTTGACTTACTTTGACTTCCGTGACAAGCAGGCGTCAGAAGTTGCGCTTGTGTGGCACTGCTTTGTGTACAGGGGTAACCATGGTAATGAATGCATTTCTGCTCTTCCTAAAGCGCCTCCTGTCAGAGAGTGAACTTGCATTTTTATTCAGCAAGTCTGCTACTTTTGTTCAGATCAATAGGTGCGTTTCCATTACAGATTTGCGCAAAACTTTTTGGCGATATTTTATAAATGTCGATAAAAATGTATTTCGAAATTATAGCGTTTCCATTAACCATTGTTATGTGACTAAAACGTAACCTTTTACCTCTTGCGATAAGTCATGGCAACGGATTTTGGTGAGATTTGACGGATTTTGGATGTATTTATTCAAAGGAGGCATAAGAGTATATCTTTATAGAAGCACCACGGAGAGCCACTTCAGAAACATGCATGGCGTGGCTGGAATAAATGTGTGCATTGACTAGAGTGGCCGCAGTCAGCTTCAGTGGCCATATCAGAGCCACACTGCACCGCAGACGTGTGCAGTGTAAATTGTCTGAAGCATTAATGGCAGGGAAAGCCCCTTATATTCAAGAGCGACCACGTATGAAGTATTTCTTGGAGGTTATAGTACACTGAAGAATGATTATATGACTTTTTACATACGCCATGTGACCTGTAAAGGCGAAAAAACTTTCCATTGCAGTTTTGCTAAAAATTCCTTTTTCGAATTGCCTGAAAAACCACCTCATGCGAGTGTAAAAACTTTTTTGCGATATATGGGAGTTTTTGCGAAATTGACGCGTTTCCATTAGGCGTATTTTCAATTCGCAATTTTAATTTGCGCAATTTGAAGGGTAATGGAAACGCGCCTAGTGAGAAAGTCTGACCGAACTTTTACGCACCAAATGCGCAGTGTTGTAAAACTTAACTGGTCGTGTAACGCCGCACCAGCAGAGGGAGCCCTCTCCTGAATATTGACTGTGTCCCGCTCCCTCTGCTTCACAGGTTCACTTCCTGTTTGTGAGCTATTTCGCTGGGCCTGGCTAACAGACCATTGCGAAGTATTGCCAGTTACCCTGCCTTACTGAGCGTTTATCCTTATTATCTTGTCTATCCAGTGTTTGACCATTGCCTGCCTTGTTTTGTTCTCGTTTACGGATTTTCCCTTGCTCTGACGTTTGGATTGGACTGCCTTTCTGTTTATGAACTTTGCTTGCCTACATTTACGTTATCTGCCTACTGATTTGGATTTGGTTGCTGTGGATTTTAATAAACATCTGCATATGGATCCGAACTCGGCCTCAGCCTCGTTACATAATACTTCGCCCGCGATGGATCCAGCGGAAGTTTCTAATCTGCAGGCGCCATTCACTTACCAAAGCGACATTCTCAAGGGATATCAGGAACAGCTGGGTAAACTACAAGCTGCTAACGACTATCTTACACAGTATATCCGATCGCTACCACCTGCCATGCCTAAGAAGGTAAGCTTTGCTTTACCCGATAAATTTGATGATACAGCTGAGCAGTGTAAAGGATTTCTCCGGCAAGTAGAAATCTTTTTCAAACACCAAGGGGATGATTTCGAGTCTGATGAGAAGAAATGTGCTTTTCTCATGTCTCTGTTAACCGGTAAAGCGATCGATTGGGCCGCGGCGGTCTGGGAAATGGACAGTTTATTTCTAAGATCATACGCATATTTCATTCAACAACTCAGAGATGTGTTTGAGCATCCAGCAGGGGGCAGGAACACAACTTTTACAACTGTCTCAAGGCCGCCGATCAGCCGCTGATTACGCCATTGAATTTAGAACTCTCGCAGCTCAGAGCGGTTGGAACGATATTGCACTCAAGGCCGTGTTTCAACGCAGTCTGAATGTGGAATTGCAGGCAGAACTCGCATTCAAGGGTGAAAATCAATCATTTTCGGAATATGTGACGCTGGCTATCAGAATTGATAACCTCATGCACAGCAACCCCACTAAATCGAATCAAATCACCGAGAGTCTTTCCAGCCAATCAGACTCTTACATCCAATCCAGCCCTTTCTACAGTTCCATCCAACTCTGAACCTATGCAGTTAGGTATTACTAAACTCTCCACGGAGGAAAGATCACGCCGGCTGTTACACAACCTGTGCTTTTACTGTGGAGAGGCAGGCCACGTTAACGCCATGTGTCCTCTAAAAGCCTGGAGGACCACCGAAATTACCAGCCGGGTGAGTGTTGACAATCTTTCTCTCCCGATTACAAAATCTCTCACTGTCAGTGTCAAGATTACCACTGAAAACGATTCTATTGATTTCACAGCGTTGATTGACTCTGGGTCTGCACTGAACCTGATCCATCAAGACCTCTTCAAGAAATTCAACATTCCCACGCAACCTTGTGTTCCGCCACTCAAAGTTAATGCTGTTGACAATAAACCCATTGGAGAAGGAATCACCCAACAAACTCTGCCCATGCAACTGCAAGTAGGATTGTTTCATCTAGAAACCATCTCATTCTACGTGATTGATTCTCCACGCCACAAAGGGATACCCTTGGTTATCTGTTCACGACCCAGTCGTCTCTTGGCATCATGGTGAGATTACACAATGGTCACAGTTCTGCTATTCCTACTGTCTGAGTTCCAAAGTTACCAAGTCTTGTCTCTCTACTAGTATTGAAAGCCCTGTTTCAAGATCAGTCACCATTCCATCGTGCTACCAGGAGTATCAAGAAGTCTTCAGTAAGACTAAAGCCACCCTGCTCCCACCTCATCATTCCTGGGATTGTGCCATAGATCTCCTACCCAACGAGATGCCTCCCAAAAGTAAGATCTACCCCCTATCACGCCCAGAAGCTCAGGCAATGGAAGAATATATAGAGGAAGCTCTCAGTTCTGGTTTCATTCGCCTATCAACTTCCCCAGCCGCGGCTGGCTTCTTCTTCGTGGAAAAGAAAGATGAAGGACTTCGGCCTTGCATTGACTACCGTGGTTTGAACAATGTCACAGTTAAATTCCGCTATCCACTACTTTTAGTGCCTGCCACCCTAGAGCAACTCCGAGAAGCAACAATTTACACCAAGCTCGACCTCCGGAGTTCCTACAACCTCATCAGAATCAAAGAAGTTGATGAATGGAAAACAGCCTTTGTGACCACTAGGGGGCACTATGAATACCAGGTCATGCCGTATGGGCTAGCTAATGCACCAGCAGTCTTTCAGTCCTTCATCATGAGATCTTCAGAGACATCTTGAATAAGTATGTAATTGCATATATTGATAACATACTTATCTACTCCAAGACAGAAAATGAACACAAAGATCATGTCAAGACCGTGCTATCCAGACTGCTGGAGAACCAACTTAATGTAAAAGCTGAGAAGTGTGAATTCCACGTCAAGCAAACTTCATTCCTGGGTTATAACATCAGCCATCAAGGTGTGGAGATGGACAGTTCCAAGATTTCTGCAGTCACTGAATGGCCCCAGCCCACTACTGTCAAGGAACTTCAGCGCTTCCTAGGATTTGCCAACTTATATCGACGCTTTATCCGTAACTATAGCATGATAGCTGCACCACTGACATCCCTGCTGAAAGGTAAACCTTCAAAATTAGAATGGTCTGAAAACGCCACACTAACCTTCACCAATCTCAAGGACAGTTTCACAACTGCACCCATTCTCAAGCACCCTGATCCCAACCTGCCGTTTGTCGTAGAAGTTGACGCTTCGGATTGTGGAATTGGTGCCGTGCTCTCTCAACGCCACAGACAGCCAGGAAAGCTCTTTCCATGTGCCTACTTCTCAAGAAAACTCACTGATGCAGAACACAACTATGATGTTGGTAACAAAGAACTCCTGTCTATGAAGGCTGCCATTGAAGAATGGAGACATTGGCTGGAGGGTTCCACGCACCCATTTCAGGTAATCACAGACCATAAGAATCTTGAGTACATCAAGAGTGCCAAGAGATTAAATCCTCGTCAAGCACGCTGGTCGCTTTTCTTCACAAGATTCCAATTTACCATCACGTACAGACCTGGCAGTAAAAACAGCAAGGCCGATGCACTATCCAGGCAACATGATCATCCTCAAATAGAATCCAAGCCAGAACCCATCTTACCCCCATCTGTTATCATTGCACACGTTTTATGGGACCTGATGGATGAGATTCAAAGAGAGCAGCAGAATGAACTCGCACCTCAAGGTTGTCCCCCCAATAAGCACTACGTACCTGGAAATCTTCGTTTAAGAGTTATGCAATGGGTCCATACATCACTTTGCTCTGGCCACCCAGGTATCTCAAGAACTCTCCATCTCACACAAAATTCATTCTGGTGGCCATCAATGATTAAGGATGTGGCTAACAATGTCAAGTCATGCTCAGTCTGTGCCCAGTCCAAAACACCCAAAGAATTACCCTCTGGTTTACTACAGCCTTTGCCCATTCCCCAAAGCCCTTGGTCACACCTTTCAATAGACTTTATCACGGATCTACCTCTGTCAAATGAATTTACTACAATTCTAGTTATCATTGATCGATTCTCTAAAGCCTGCCATCTCATACCTATCAAAGCCCTCCCCACTGCCATGGAAACTGCTTTAGCACTGTTTCATCATGTTTTCAGAGTTTATGGCATACCCAAAGACATTGTTTCCGACAGAGTAACACAGTTCACCTCACAAGTATGGAAGGCCTTTTGCAGACAACTGGACATCAACGTCAGCCTGACATTTGGATATCATCCTCAGTCCAATGGACAAGTGGAGAGATTGAACCAAGAAATTGGCAGGTATTTACGGTCATACTGTGGTCGTGAACAGCATCGTTGGTCAGAGTTTCTACCATGGGCAGAGTATGCGCAGAACTCTTTAAGGCATTCTTCGACTGGGCTCACCCCATTTCAGTGCGTGCTTGGATACCAACCCCCTATGTTCCCGTGGTCAGGAGAACCATCTATGGTACCTGCAGTCGATGACTGGATTCGTTGTAGTGAGAGGGTGTGGGACAGTGCTCATGTACGTCTGCAAAGAGCGGTCAGGAACCAGGAGATCCAGGCCAATAGGCGACTTCGCCCACACCCTCCCTACCAACCTGAACAAAGGGTCTGGCTCTCTACACGGGACCTCAAGCTGCGGCTACCTAGCAGGAAGCTCACTCCAAGGTATGTAGGCCCATTTAAAATCTTAAGACAGATTAATGATGTCACATACCAGTTGGAGCTTCCTGCTAATTATAGTGTCTCTCCACCCTTCCATGTTTCCCTCCTTAAACCGGTCCACCCGAGTGCTGACCCCAACGTCGAGGATCAGGAGCCACTTCCGCCGCTGGACATTGATGGATCTCCTGCATATGCGGTGAGGGAGTTGTTGGACTCCAGACGGAGAGGGGGTCGGCTCCAATATTTGGTGGACTGGGAGGGGTACGGACCTGAGGAGAGATCTTGGGTAGCTGCACACGACATCTTGGATCCATCGCTTATTGAGGACTTTCATCGAGCCAGACCTGATCGTCCAGCACCACGACCACGGGGACGTCCTCGTCGAGCGCCAGGAGTCGCTCTTTGGGGGGGGATTCTGTAATGCCGCACCAGCAGAGGGAGCCCTCTCCTGAATATTGACTGTGTCCTGCTCCCTCTGCTTCACAGGTTCACTTCCTGTTTGTGAGCTATTTAGCTGGGCCTGGCTAACAGACCATTGCGAAGTATTGCCAGTTACCCTGTCTTACTGAGCGTTTGTCCTTATTACCTTGTCTATCCAGTGTTTGACCATTGCCTGCCTTGTTTTGTTCTCATTTACGGATTTTCCCTTGCTCTGATGTTTGGATTGGACTGCCTTTCTGTTTATGAACTTTGCCTGCCTACGTTTACGTTATCTGCCTACTGATTTGGATTTGGTTGCTGTGGATTTTAATAAACATCTGCATATGGATCCGAACTCGGCCTCAGCCTCGTTACAGGTCGATGGAAAATTAGATAATGTGTGTTCCAAAAATCAAAACCATTCGGATAATAAGATATCTAGAATTATTCACATGTTTTGAAGTACCCACGATAACAATACTGTTCTATTTCATTACTGTTGTTACATTGGTATAGCGCGTCTTCAAAGCACGACACAGCAACCGCCATTTCGACAATATATTTTCAAAATCCATCACTTAACCTTATCCTGCTCACATTCTTTTCTCTTTTCCACTTATCTGCAGCCTCTACCAGGCTTTTAATTTTAAAACATTAACACACGCGACTTAAACTTTATCAAAGTTATTATTACCGAGGATTACTGTCTGAACCCTGACATGGGGCCCCCTGCTGGACAGTCATGCTAAACAATCGCTTATTAGGTCGCACCGGCTCTGGTCCAAGTCATAGCTCTCAGAACATTATGAGCTTACAAGTTGTAATTATGAGCTCTGGAGCACGTGAAGGCTTTGGTGTTGATAGTGTTGCCATAGAAACACATAATTCAGCTCCAAGCAGAATGTTGTCATCTTAGAATTACGGTAATTACAACATAGGAGTGTGCGATATGACGATTTTTAATCATGTCGGAAATATCGTATTTACAAGCTCAACACACATGAACATCACTTCAAAGTCATAAATACCAGTGGATAGCTCGGGATTTTCTTCAAGCCCCGATCTGTTGGAGTTGGAGGCGTGTCAGTGAAAAACCTGGCATGTGAACCGTCTTTTCATATTTACTTAAAGCACAAAATAAACATGAATGAACATCAGAATGTATTTTGTTTAAACTGCGGGAAGATGTCAATACACACCATTTTTCAAGTTTACTGTTAGTCCACCTAAGTAATGCTGCATTCACGTCATGTCATAATTACATGATTTCAAGATGACAACGCGTGTGATGTTCTACTTGGAGCTAATCACAGCCTTGGACTTGGACTATCGCACTATCAATGCCTAAACAAAGCGGCTAAAAAATATGAGGTGGTGGTACAAGTCGTAGTTATCGGAAAGCTCCCAGTTCACAAGTTGTAATTACGAGTTCTACGAACACGTGAACGCTTTTTACAAGCAGATACCTTGTAATAATGGTAATTACAATATGGCATGAACAATATGGCACCTTTATTCTACTTTCCTGTCTGATTTGTTTGTTGGACAAGAGGGTGGATTCTGCGTTATTATTGATCAGATCACATCTGTCAATCAAGCTCTTTGTGAAGGGTCAGTTATGACATGGCGTGAATACAGCTTTTGTCCAGTAATCACGCGCTATTTGACCGGCTTCCATGAAACAAAAAAGATTTTTTATGTTTTTCTACTGTAATGAAAGGCGATGGAAAACAAATCAAGCTCTATTTTGATCACCATTGACAAAATTATATATTCATTATATATTCATTATATATGGACAAAAACTTTCTTCACAAATTATTTTGTAACATGGAAAAAATAAAGTCCGACAGGTTTGGAACAACATATGTGTCATGGATTCACCAGGCTTTCCCACCACACACACACACACACATGCACAGAGCAATCTCTCTCACCAGCCTTCTGATGACGATCAGCTCATCAATAGACCATGCATTAACCCTTAAATGCATGAATGTTTCACCAATCATTATTACATATTCGGGTCTTTAGCGACCTGGACCTATATATCCAGCACGGATGGATCTCTAACTGCTGCAATAACAAACAAAAAAAAAAAAACTCTCTTGATATTTTAAGAACAATTACAGAAGAATAAAATAAAGCATATTTCGATACCTTTTGAAACTTAAAAGGGTTCAATTTGAGCAGAAGATTTTACCATCGCTGTCATCGTCAGAGCGCACTTCCACATACATTCAGCATCTGGCTCATATTCGCGATCTCAACCATATTCTCAAAACGATCGTTTTCAATGACTTCATAATCAATATTTTTATCACTGGCAGCTTATTCACCACATCCAGCATCAAATGGCAGTGACATTTATATTTCATTGCGTATAGTAACTGCTCTGCAGTAAAGGCATTCAAACCAGTTAAATTTTTGCTGATGATATTCGTTTGTTTTATGCCTGCAGTAATTATGAGTGAAACGTCAGGTCATCATTGTGTATCAAACAGTGCCACCTTGAGGAAAAAAGATGCATTGCACGTATTGAGTCATCAGATATGTAAATATAGTTGCGCAGAAAAAAAAAGACTTACACATTTACATACCTCGGGTCTCTAGCGACCCTATACACTTTTTACAAAAAAAAAAAAAATATGTATATATATATATATATATATATATATATATATATATATCAGAAAACAGGCATTCTTTTATATTTTACAATTGTTTTCTTGTTATATGGATTATGATCTATTCATTATATGAATAGATTGAGGAATACTAAGAAAGTTGATGTCTAACTTTAAAAAATGAAGGAGGGAGAGGATAGAGAATGATGTACCGGGTCGCTAAAGACCCGAGGTATGCATTTAAAGGTTAAAACATTAATGTTGAGTTTTATTATTTTTGTGAGTTGTAGTCACAGATTGAATTCTTTTATTTATTACAGTTTTTCACTTTTGAAAAGTGAATACAAATGGTATTTGACTGCTCTGATTTGCAGCAATGAATATATGCAATTATTCACTGTTTATTGCTGATTTTAAAGCTGAACTTTAAATGATTTGGATATCTACAGTTCTACATATACAGGTGCATCTCAATAAATTAGAATGTCGTGGAAAAATTCATTTATTTCAGTAATTCTACTCAAATTGTGAAACTCGTGTATTAAATAAATTCAATGCACACAGTCTGAAGTAGTTTAAGTCTTTGGTTCTTTTAATTGTGATGATTTTGGCTCACATTTAACAAAAACCCACAAATTCACTATCTCAAAAAATTAGAATACTTCATAAGACCAATAAAAAAAAACATTTTTAGTGAATTGTTGGCCTTCTGGAAGGAATGTTCATTCACTGTATATGTACTCAATACTTGGTAGGGGCTCCTTTTGCATTAATTACTGCCTCAATTCAGCGTGGCATGGAGGTGATCAGTTTGTGGCACTGCTGAGGTTGTATGGAAGGCCAGGTTTCTTTGACAGTGGCCTTCAGCTCATCTGCATTTTTTGCTCTCTTGTTTCTCATTTTCCTCTTGACAATACCCCATAGATTCTCTATGGGGTTCAGGTCTGGTGAGTTTGCTGGCCAGTCAAACACACCAACACCATGGTCATTTAACCAACTTTTGGTGCTTTTGGCAGTGTGGGCAGGTGCCAAATCCTGCTGGAAAATGAAATCAGCATCTTTAAAAAGCTAGTCAGCAGAAGGAAGCATGAAGTACTCCGAAATTTCTTGGTAAACGGGTGCAGTGACTTTGCTTTTCAAAAAACACAATGGACCAACACCAGCAGATGACATTGCACCCCAAATCATCACAGACTGTGGAAACTTAACACTGGACTTCAAGCATCTTGGGCCATGAGCTTCTCCACCCTTCCTCCAGACTCTAGGACCTTGGTTTCCAAATGAAATACAAAACTTGCTCTCAACTGAAAATAGGACTTTGGACCACTGGGCAACAGTCCAGTTCTTCTTCTCCTTAGCCCAGGTAAGACGCCTCTGACGTTGTCTGTGGTTCAGGAGTGGCTTAACAAGAGGAATACGACAACTGTAGGTGGGTCTTGATGCCTTGACCCCAGCCTCAGTCCATTCCTTGTGAAGTTCACCCAAATTCTTGAATCGATTTTGCTTGACAATCCTCATAAGGCTGCGGTTCTCTCGGTTGGCTGTGCATCTTTTTCTTCCACACTTTTTCCTTCCACTCAGCTTTCTGTTAACATGCTTGGATACAGCACTCTGTGAACAGCCAGCTTCTTTGGCAATGAATGTTTGTGGCTTACCCTCCTTGTGAAGGGTGTCAATGATTGTCTTCTGGACAACTGTCAGATCAGCAGTCTTCCCCATGATTGTGTAGCCTAGTGAACCAAACTGAGAGACCATTTTGAAGGCTCAGGAAACCTTTGCAGGTGTTTTGAGTTGATTAGCTGATTGGCATGTCACCATATTCTAATTATTTGAGATAGTGAATTGGTGGGTTTTTGTTAAATGTGAGCCAAAATCATCACAATTAAAAGAATCAAAGACTTAAACTACTTCAGTCTGTGTGCATTGAATTTATTTAATACATGAGTTTCACAATTTGAGTTGAATTACTGAAATAAATGAACTTTTCCATGACATACTAATTTATTGAGATGCACCTGTAAATACACAACATAAGATTAGCCCCTCTGTATTGACTGTGGCCCCTCTTGTGCTCCCAGTTGAAAAAATGCTAGAGTCGCTCCTGCATTGTCCTGATTGTGGACTCCAGTGCACCTCGGAATTCCTGGATGATAAGTCACATCATCAAGACAATACCTGACTCTAAGGGAAATGTTCGCAGTGTGTGATGAAAAACAGCACACTGAATTGATCATCTCCAAAAATGTCTTCAGCAAGAAGCTTGCTGACTGTAGTTTGAATGGAAGTTCAAGTTGTGACTCCAAAGACTCTTATTCTGAAAGTTTATGGCTCTAGATAATTTAATGTGATAATTGATATAGTTTACCTGCCTATACAATTAGGGGCTGGGGATGTAAGAGCCATAATTTGAGTAATTAAAATTAAACATTAAACTTAGAAGTGCTTGAGTAGATATTATTTTAATGTGTTTAGATTTATATGTACATTTGTTAAACACCCCCATGCTTATTCTGTATGGAAGCATATGTGTAGCAAAATTCAATTTGCAATGTAATATGCAAAATGGCAATGCAATATTCAAAATGGCAATGCAATATTCAAAATGGCAATGTATTTCTGTATTTAAATTTACATTTTCCATTACCCCACATGCGCAAAGTTTTGTGCAGAAGGAAAATGAAAATGAAATTATAGTATTTACATTTGCCATTTCCAACAGTAGTCTTAATATGTAAAGTGCATACCATTTTAACGCTTTATAAGTAGCGAAATTAAAATGAAAATATATAACCCGAATTGATTTGATATGTGTAACACGTCCAAGCAGAAATGGTAGCAAAATGATCATTTAAATGTTATTTGTCCTAAATGCATTTAGACTAACAGTTAGGACACTTACGATTGCATTTTCATCGTAACGTCGTGGGATATTTGTAGCAAAATTCAATGCGGCTTTGAAAATGCATTCCGAGCTAACCACGCCCACCCTCCGTCAATCATTGCGTCAAGGTGGGGATTGGTGGAAGCGTGTTACGTTTAGATCGTTAGAAACATGGCGGCTGGAGATCTGATAAGATCGTTGAATTCACTGGCAGATGAAGTGGAGCGTGAACAGAGAAATAGTGGTGTTTCAGAAGATTTTTACGCGTATGTAGGTGACAGAACTAGATCAATATTGGAGCGTCTTGCAGAATTGTCAGCTTTAACAGGCCTCGACACTCGTTTCGCTGCTGAACCCTTGAAGGTGGTGGAAGATCGATTATCTTCGTCTCTGCGAAGGGGAGTGGGACGACCGGCCGTGGAGATCCCTGACGAGGCCATAGAGGGGTATCTTATGTATGGTCTTAAAGTTAAAGACATCGCGGCCTTGTATGGAGTTAGTCGCTGCACGGTACATCGACGAATGCAACAGTGTGGACTAAGGTAAACATCAACTTAAATATATTTTTTTTATGGTTTCATATAACGTTAAACGCCCCGACTCTAATCATTAGGCCCTCTTTTTTGAAGCATCATAGAAACGCATAACGTTACAGCTGACTTGAATAATCTGATAGAAATTGAACTAGGACATTCAGATATGACTTGAATAAATAAGAAACTTCACAGAGGCATGTTTAGGTCTTTACATAATTCTGTTCATCTCACAAATATCTGATGCTAATGCCACTTATCACACAATTATCCACCTGTTCCACAGAGTATCATAGTTGTACTCTGGCATTAATGATACAGACCTGGACCGTTTGGTGTTGGAAATTCAAAGGCAACACCCACAGTGTGGATACCGTATGATGAGAGCTTTTCTCCAAGCAAGTGGGCATTTGATTCAGTGTAAGCTTGTTTTTGTTACATACTTGCAGGCTTGTTTATGGAGGGCTACCACAATATGCAAGGGTAATATAATACAAAGTATAGTGTAATAAATGTTCATACATTTTTTAAAATTGCAAATATAAAAGGATTTATATTTGGACTATATTTATATTAGGACTTTGGAGGAGTTAGTCTTCTGAAAAGAGTCCATTAAGTTATGGAAGATATGTCAGCCATTAATCATTAATTTTTATTGATCTCAGTAAGTCTTTTTGAAATTTATTTATATAGTATATACTTCACCTCAAGTAGAAGGGAATTTACTTAACTTTACTTTAAGATAAAGTAACATTACAAGAAGTGCAATAACATCTCATTATCTGAAGTTGTTAGGGTTCGTGACTCACTACAAAGAGTGGATCCCGAGGGAACTCAACTCCGAGCCCTGGCTAACCGGACGCTTCATCGCAGACAGTACTCAGTCCCTGCTCCAAACTGCATGTGGCATATTGATGGAAATCATAAATTAATACGGTAATTTGATTTAAAATTTTTTTGGTTCCACCCTTATCTTACAACTGGAATTGCCAAATGTTTTGATGCCAAGGAACCCTAAATATTAAGATCGCATTGGAAGTTTACTAGTCAAAATGTGGACAAACTCTGTTGTACCTTTCTTGTCTTGTCATTTTTGTCTCAAATCAGCTGGCGATTTGTGATCCAAGGAGGTATCGATGGATTTAGTCGTCTTATAGTATTTCTGAATGCTGCTACTGACAATAATGCAACCACTGTGTTTGATGCCTTCCTTCGTGCTGTTAGCCAGTTTGGCTTGCCCTCTCGTGTTCGTTCAGATAAAGGAGGAGAAAACATTGAGGTGGCTCATTTTATGGTACAGAACCGTGGAGAAAACCGCAACTCTCACATCACTGGAAGAAGCGTTCACAATCAGAGGTAAATAAAAAATTACTTTTATGCTTTGAAATAATAATCATGCCTTTCTATATTTATGGTGGCTTGACCTGTTTGCTGAGATATGATGAATGACCCACGGGGTGGGGTTTAGTATAGATGGATAGATTTGTGACAAGAATTCTGGAATTTCTATGGCATCAAAATTTTGCTATTACAAAAACCTTACTTAAAGTTAAAATAACTATATATATATATATATATATATATATATATATATATATATATATATATAGTAATATCGCCCACCCCTCATTCTCACCTTTTTCACTTCTTAACTGTATGCATCCCCGATCAACTGTGTGTGTCTGTTTTAAATGTCAGTCTGTACTACAATCAAAATGCATTACAGACAGCAGAGATCTCACGGTGTGACATGGCTCACAGCAGGGATCATATTCGTACAGGACAGTCGTAGAGGACTATTAAAAATTGTACAATATGAAACCCGCTTCTAATGGGTTGATACCAGTGGTGCCCAGCCTTGTTCCTGAATAACTAGAGATTTGCAGGGAGGTAGATTTCCAGGAACAGGATTGGGCACCGCTTGTCAAGACTATTAAAACTTCACCTGTCAAAAAAAACAAAACAAATCTGAACATACAGAGAAGGTTTTTATAGAAGTTGTTATTTTTAGCATTAACGGTTGATGTTGATACTTGTTCTGTTGTATTTGTTTTCTTTTTTTTTAGGATTGAACGTCTTTGGCGAGATGTTTACACACAAGTCCTTGATTTGTTCCACATGTTGTTTTTTCATTTGGAAGTGACTGGACTGTTGAATCCTGATGATGAGATCCACCTCTTTGCTCTGCATTGGGCATTTTTGCCCCAGTTACATCATCAGCTAAACACTTTTAAAGAAGCATGGAACTTGCACAGGCTGAGAACGGAGAATGGTCGCTCTCCATACCAACTTTGGCTGCAAAACAGAGGCGCTGCCGATGATCTGGATACTGTATGTTTGCACATTTTAAATTATTCTTTCTTCATTTACTCAAGTTATTTCTTTGTTCTACTGAACACAAAGGAAGATATGTTGAAGAATGTTTTTTTTTAATCAAAAAGCTCTGGGGCACCACTGACTTGTATGGAAACAAACGTTATGGAAATCAGTGGTGCCCCAGAACTGTTTGGTTACCAATTCTTTAGAATATCCTAATGTTTATTTAACACATGCATTAATGTAATTCAACATGAATTTCCTCAGTCATACCTACATCAGAACAAAAAATATATGCCTTTGTGACAAATGCTTGTAACATTTACTGGATGTTTTGGTAGATGTATAATTTAAAAGCATCTGTCCTGGTATTTTGCAAGGTTGACGATGACTATGGTGTTGACTGGGATGGACCACACGCCGTGGAAGATGCAGACGGCATTTCAATCCCAGATGTAGAGTTACCACGACATCTCACTGCAGAGGAGTTGGCAGGTCTTCCGAACCGGGAAATGCCACTAAATGAGGCAATCGATGCCTACATGAGCACAGTAGCCCAATTGACAGAGATTTTTAGACAATGAACGTTTTGAACATGCATGGAAACCAAAAACAGCTTTTCCTTTGGCGAGTTTATTTCGACAAATGTCTGAACTACAAAATTTCCTAAGAACATGCATGACAATAAAAAAAGGGAGAGAAACAAGTAGTTTTCTTTAACGTTTGTAATTAATTTGTTCTTCACTTAACTCATAAGGTTAACTTAACTTTACTCATAAGAATTTCCATCACTGCAATGAGAGCTCTTTAAAACTTCCTGTAAAGAACATGCATTTTTATAAAAGCAAGAAATGTGAAAAATACTAAAGACAACGAACATGTCATTTAAAATTTTTTCTAAACATGCATTTCTCCACAAGAACACTTAAATATTACAACTCAGATAAGGCCAAAGCCAAATCTTGTGGATGAAACAGCAGCTCTCATTGCTTGTGTAAATGCAAGAAAGGTTCCGCATCTTAAAGGAAGTTTCAGTGTTGTGAGGCAGGTTGAAGCCACTGGGAGTGACAGGTCAGGGGATACTTCGACATACAGGTGTTGAGGGAGAACAGTCCAGCCAGTCCAAAACTTCAGCAACTCGCACAGTTCAGCAGGTGATCCTGCATCAGTTTGGGTAAAACAATAGTTTATTGCATAATTCCTACATGTGCATTTGATGTTTAGTTGCAGATGATTGCATATTAAATTTGTTTTGTTTTTAAAATTAAACATTTGCAATAGCACATTTTACCTGTTTGAATATATTCACGCAAGAAAGCTGTAACATCACAAGATTGCTCCAGGTTCAAAGGGGCTTCATCTTCATCACTGTCAGGTTCTGGCCAGATGACTCTCCTAAGTATCATCTAATACAAAGATAGCATCACTGAATACAAGCCTTAATATGGAGTTGCAACAATGCAATTCATCCACTGAGCTAGTGTTTTATTACAAACAACCCACCAACTGGGCTATATGATTCGATGTATTACAGAAAATTAAATGATTGATTTAATGCAATGGCTTCCATACGGTCTGTTCTAAGTAAAATAGACCAATTACCTCTGGTTCCATCAGCAGTGAAGATGATCTGGGAAACAGTACTGCAGTTAAACTGGGTCGTTCTTTTATCATTCTCGAAACACCTGTATCTTTGAGTCCTCTCCGCAGCTGAGAGATCTGTTTTTCACGTCGACCAATAACCTAGAAATAATCCACAAACAGTCCATGATGAAAGATTGAAGCTTTTGTCCTAACTTAATGGTTATGTAAAGAGGCTTATGTAGAGTTAGAAAAAGTTCAAGTACATACCCAACAGCAATTAACACATACTTCCACCTTTATATGATAAGATATACATACCCCATGGTGGAGAATGGTTTCTGCCAACCACCTTCTGTTGCTGTTGGTGACTGCTGGCAAGTCCCAGTTGATGGCCAGGTTGTTGATATTATCTATTTCATTCTGATTCAGTTCATTCCGGCTTTCCAGCTAAGATTTACACAAAGTGTGAAAAGGTAAGACATGAAAGGGTTTAAATGTGTACTCATATTATATATAAATATATACATACAAGGGACACAAATTCAATCACATCTGTATCAGGACAGTCCTTCAATTCCAAAACTGGAGTATCATCCTTACTGCCACTTAAATGTGGGAAGAAAGCTGGACTAAGTCCTGAGTAGAGTGGACCTTCATTAATAAATGTATGTCCAATCATTCTTCCCTCAACTCTGAACAGATCACCATCCAAGAGTGCTCTGGATGTTGAAGGAACCTTGTGATCATCTTCGCCATTGAAGAGCAGCGTTTTGCCACAGTTATCTGAAAAAATATATAACAAGTAAAATGCACTCAGATGAGCATACTTAATCATCCCTTCCTATATTATCTATGCTCATAACTACTAAATCTACTAAAAAAAAAAAAAAAGCTAAAATGTATTACATCCTGTATGTCTGCATTTCAAACAGTGACTAATGTGGAGGTCAAGGAAATGGTCTGTACAGCATTTCACAATGTTTTCAATTATAACTCACCAATGTCAAGTTCAAATCCATGGTGGAGCTTTTCCATTATCAATGTGAAAAAGTGCCGTTTTACTCCATCCCCTAATGCGGCATCTCCTGTTTTTAATAGAGATTACATACAATTTAATAATCCTCAAAGTACTAATGCAAACAAGCAGAGCTACTTTGCACCAATAAATACATACCTTTAAGTTTTACAGTTAATGGACTTGTCCAATCAACATTTGGACGTTTATAAAAAGCTAACATTTCTCGTTCACGATCCTTTTCACTGCTGTGCAGATCTAGTGTAACAACTAGGTCTGTTTTGTCATCTGCATTCTTTAAGATCTGTCTTCGATACATCCGGGCAGCTGATTCAAGATCCGGTTCAAACTTCCACTCTATGAAAACACAGATTAGTGATAACAATTCTTCAAAAAAAATATGATTAATTGTGATATAATTAACGTCCCTGATAGATGTCCTGTTGTTTTGTAGTATGAGAAAAATGATTTGTATGCTAAAAAAAAAAAAAAAAGGTAATACAGAGAAAGGTGTGCTCAGTGGTATGGTCAATTTGATAGACACCTTCAGTGGCAGGCTCCGCAGATGGGCTGGTACTTGCACTGGCTGAGAAAACAGTATTGAGTGATGTTGAGGCCCTTTCCTCCCTTTCAGCATTATCCTCTGACATGGTTGCTGCCATTTCTTCCTGTCTTGTACTGCCAGTGCTATCTGATATCACTTTGCCTGACTCATGAAACCTGATATAACCATAAAGACAGTGCAGCAGCTAGATTAGTGAAAGATATTAAATTCAACATCACTCTCTTTGCAGCTGTATTACAAACCCTCCCATAGTACCATCAAAATTTTTGTAATTGACTTAAATTAAAAAGTTATGAAACTTATAAATTAATGAATTATTGCAGACAGGCATCACCGCAATCTATGACCAAAAGGTCAAGTACAAAATTTTAAATCTGTATTAAGAGATTTAGAGACCCACACAGATATCCCCCCTCTCACAGAAGTTGCAGAAATCTCCCGCATATTGACAGTGGCTCCCTGGTGCAAAATATATACAAATCCCAGGAATTTTGGCCAGTAAGTGAGAGAGAGACAAAGAGGTGGGATGTCTGCCCACATTAAATTAAAATAATTTTACATTTAAAAAAAATAAATAAATCTATGCATCTACATTGTTGAGTGATAAGCACCACCACCCCCACACAACATTTTTTTTTAAGTTACCTACTTTTCGCAAACATCAACATGGTCTTGTATTTCTGACAGGCTATACTTCTCGTTGCAGTACAAGCATTCTGTCAGTGGTCCAGAGGATATAGGCTGGTCACTCTCAACAGTCTGAATCATTGTAAGAACATCAAAAGTCACATTAGCAGATAGATAGTAGGGTTAGCTTATATAAAGAAATATTAATTTAGGGATATCCTAAATCACTTTATTTAAAACTAGTGTATCACTTAATTTTGGTGGTTTAAACTTTCTCAACAACCAGAGTATTATTACTAACCAGAGATTTTAACCTTTCCTACCTACCTGCAGATCTATATCTTTCTGGAGTGGCCTGATATATATGAGAGCCTGCCCAACCATGACAGACTCACTTAAGAGGTACTCAGGGGAATACCCATCATCTGGACAGGGTATTGTCTCTAATTTTTTGGAACGTGTCGATCCTCTGGATCGCAAGAGCTGGAAACCGCCACAATCTTTCAACATAGGGAAATGCTGAAAGAGATGGTCTGAAAACTCATGAGTGCAGTATTTGTCTAAAACAAAGATAAAATAAAAATGCTAGTTAAATTATGATTTCAGGTGGATAATACATTAATGTAAGCATGATTTAAGGGGGGTAGAGAAATAAAAATTAACTGACTATTACCTGGAATGGTGATCCTCTTCTCTCCTATTCCAGCCCTCTCGAGTTTGTTTTTCACTGATGGACTTGGCACCTCACATTCCTTTCTCTTGGACAGGCAAAAAAAACGATGGGTGTAGGAAACACTTTTAGATTTTTTTGCTGAAGGTCCAGCGGTGCTGGTACGTTTCGGCACACGGCCCCGTGAATTTGAATATGGTGCAAACAATCTTAAAACCTCTGCTGCAATAAAATGGTCATACATTATGAACACTATATTTTAGTAGTTTGTATTTTAATAAATTGACTGTGTAATTCAATGTCAGGGCTGCCAACTGTATTAACCAGGATTTAAACACATTCGAATGTGGGAGATGATGCGAGGAATTCGATTTCGCTGCTTCACGTTTGAACTCTGACCTGCAAATTCATATCACGTGACCAATACCGATCACAACGCGACCTTTAGCTGTATTAAAAGAATAATAAAAAGGTTTTGCAGTAAAGTGAAGCTTTGGATATTTTTACATTTGGGTTGATTATTTATTTATTTTTTTGTTATGCACGTTACGCGTGCTCAAAGTGTAACGTTAGTGTGACTGCGGCTAAAGCCGTCGTCCCATTGATTTGTCCAAAACGAGCATTTCTCATACAGACGATGGTCAACGAATGTGATCGTCAGTCACAACCCACCTCCCCAGACCCCGAGTGAAAGTTGGCAACCCTAGGCCAAACTGTTGCTTTGGTCTTTATCTGCCAACTTACCCCGTGTCCCACCACTTCGATCCTGAGGCGCCGCGCTCAGACCAGACGATGGATTTTCTGAAGGGCCAACATTTGCAGTTTGCCGCTCCAGTGCTTGGGCAGCTTCTCGGAGAAGCTGTGGAACTGACTTCGCCATGTTCCCTCCCGCCAATTATCAAAATACCCAAGACAACGCAAATTAAGCCCCACCTTGACGCAATGATTGACGGAGGGTGGGCGTGGTTAGCTCGGAATGCATTTTCAAAGCCGCATTGAATTTTGCGACAAATATCCCACGACGTTATGATGAAAATGCAATCGTAAGTGTCCTAACTGTTAGTCTAAATGCATTTAGGACAAATAACATTTAAATGATCATTTTGCTACCATTTCTGCTTGGACGTGTTACACATATCAAATCAATTCGGGTTATATATTTTCATTTTAATTTCGCTACTTATAAAGCGTTAAAATGGTATGCACTTTACATATTAAGACTACTGTTGGAAATGGCAAATGTAAATACTATAATTTCATTTTCATTTTCCTTCTGCACCAAACTTTGCGCATGTGGGGTAATGGAAAATGTAAATTTAAATACAGAAATACATTGCCATTTGGAATATTGCATTGCCATTTTGCATATTACATTGCAAATTGAATTTTGCTACACATATGCTTCCATAATTCTGTAATCGTTTGCTCTGTTTTATTATCGGACTGCCTTTAATCCTATTTAATTTTTGGTGACCCCTTTAAGAAAGAAAGAAAGATGGAGCAACAGTTTTTTTGACCAGAGTTTATTTTGTTTCGGTTTTGTACAAGAACATCCAGTGCACAGTTGAAACTTGAACAAAGACCCGAGTCAATTTTTGCCCGAAAGAATAAAGAAAGATTATTGCTACTGCATGATGTCAGGATTGTCTTGGGTGTCTTGTATTTCCCTTCCTCTTGTATGCCCATATTTGGTTTAGTTCCTGTTCCTGTTCCTGTTATTATTAGTTAATTCTTGTCAAGCTGTGTTTGTTTAATTATATCATTACGTTGTGTATTTATAGTGTGTCCTGCCCATGTTTCCTGTCTGGTATTGAACGTCATTCATTGTCTGTCGTATTTGTCTTCCCTGCCTGTTACCTGTGTTTGGATTATATTAAAGACTCTTACCTGTTAATTCCTCGTCTCCCCATTCCTGGCTTCCGTCACCCTGTGATATCATGACAGAACACCGGACCCTAACAAAGAGTAAGCGGCGCTCCCTTTCCCCATGTTTTTTTGTTTTCGTTTTTGAAAAGTTTTGTTTTGTCCCTGGGTTTTTCCCTTCCTCCCCGCGGCATGGAAACTGCCGCGCCGCCGTAAGCTCAAGGCCGCCGCCATCTGTGGCTGGTCCCAGCCAGATGGACGGATTTCAGCCTGGTTGGGCTGCCAAGCCCACCGCCGTTCGTCGCTTGCTCAAGGCCGCCGTCTGCGGTGAAGTCCAGGCCGCCATTCGCGGTTCGCTCAAGGCCGCCATCTGCGGTGAAGTCAAGGCCACTGGCCGCGGCTCCCTCAAGCCCGCCGCCGTCCACGGCTCCGAAGTCATGCCCACTGCCGTCCGCGGCTCCAAAGTCATGCCCGCCGCCGGCTGCGGTTTCCTCAAGCCAGCCGGCGGTTCCTATGGCAAACCCGAAGGCAAGCCCGCCGGCCGCTGCTCCCTCAGCACTCCTGGACATGGAGCTACCCCCAGAGTTCTCAGCTCCGATCCTCTCCCCAGTGCCCGCTCCTCGTAAGCGCCTGCCAGAGCGCCCTCCCGTGCCCGCTCCTCGAATGCGCTTCCCAGAGTGCCCTCCAGTGCCCGCTCCTCGAACGCGCTTGCCAGAGCGCCCTCCAGTGCCTGCTCCTCGAAAGCGCCTTCCAGAGCGCCCCCCAGTGCCTGCTCCTTGAAAGTTCGCTCCAGTGATGGCTCAAGCCCCTGACCAGAGTCCAGTGATGGCTCCAGCCCCTGAGCAGAGTCGGGAGTTGGCTCTAGCCCCTGTCCTAAGTCAAGTCATGTCCCCTGAAGTCTTGTCAAGTCCACCGGAACCAATTCTAGTCGGTCTTGTCTTGGCTCTAGCCCCTGTCAGAGTCCAGTGATGGCTCCAGTCCCTGAGCAGAGTCGGGAGTTGGCTCTAGCCCCTGTCCAAGTCATGTCCCCTGAAGTCTTGACAAGTCCACCGGAACCAATTCTAGTCGGCCTTGTCAGTCTTGTCTTGTCTGTGGAGGTCCCTCAGAAGCAGGCTGCTTCTCCTGTCATGGCCAGGGAGGCCATTCCCAAGCCGCTTGCTTCTCCGGTTGCCTCCATAGAAGCAGTTCCTGAGTGCACCCCTTAAAAGGCCCTGGTCACCATGTTAAGCCCAGGGAGGGCTGTGGGTCTCATGTCCGGCCCAATTAGGTCCTCAGATTCCGAGCCTAGCCCAAAGAGGGCTCCTGTTCTGGTGGATAACTGACAAAGGGCTCCTGTTCCCCAGTCAAGTCCAGTGAGGGCTCCTGTTCCCGAGATAAGCCCAGGATGGGGTCCTGTTCCCGAGATGAGCCCAGGAGGGGCTCCTGTTTCCCAGTCAATCCCAGGAAGGGATCCTGTTCCCAAGGTAAGCCCAGGAAGGGCTCCTGATCCCCAGTTCAGCCCAGATAAGGCTCCTGATCCCCAGTTTAGCACAGGGAGGGCTCCTGATCTCCAGTTCAGCCCAGAGAGGGCTCCTGATCCCCAGTTCAGCCCAGGAAAGGCTCCAGATCCCCCGTTAAGCCCAGAGAGGGCCCTTGACCTCCAGTTAAGCCCCGTAAGCTCCTCCAAGTATTTTTTTTGTGGGAGGGGGGGCTCGGAGGTGGATCCGCCATGGCCTCCTGAGCTCCCTGCACCGCCATGGCCTCCTGAGCTCCCTGCACCGTCATGGCCTCCTGAGCTCCCTGCACCGGCATGGTCTCCTGAACTCCCTGACCCGCCATGGCCTCCTGAACTCCCTGACCCACCATGGGCGCCGCCCTGGAGGCCGTCTGTCCTGTCTCCATGTCCCTGTTTCTGGAGGCCTCCAGAGCGCCCACCCCCCTCCCCATTGGTTGGTATATGGCGCGAGGATGCACCTTCCGGAGGGGGGTGTGATGTCAGGATTATCTTGTGTGTCTTGAGTTTCCCTTCCTCTTGTATGCCCATATTTGGTTTAGTTCCTGTTATTATTAGTTAATTCTTGTCAAGCTGTTTGTTTAATTATATCATTACGTTGTGTATTTATAGTGTGTCCTGCCCTGTGTTTCCTGTCCGGTATTGAACGTCATTCATCATCTGTCGTATTTGTCTTCCCTGCCTGTTACCTGTGTTTGGATTATATTAAATACTCTTACCTGTTAATTCCTCGTCTCCCCGTTCCTGGCTTCCGTCTCCCTGTGATATCGTGACCCATATATTGTTATATTGTTTAATCAAGTCAGTTCACCTTTATTTTTATAGTGCTTTATACAATACAGATTGTTTCAAAGCATTAAACAGAAAAATAATTAGTGCATAAATCGTTAATGCAAGTGGACAATAGTAAACAGTGATTTATTTTGTTAAAGTCAGTTCATCATTGATTCAGTGATGTCATTGTCTAGCTCAGTTTAGTGTGTTATCTATAAAATAGTTTGTGTTTGCTAAAATGTATATTCATAAATACATTTATATTTATACAAATATAAACACATACAATTCGAACAATCATAATATATTTATATAAATAATCTAAATATAACATATTTGTAAAGATCTTTGTTTCTAAAGGTATGCATACATACATATTTTTACAGTGTCGAAATATCCTATATCACACATTGTTTCAGTTTATACCCAAACATACAAAAAGGTAGGTTATATTTTTGCAGTAGTGCCCAGAAAATATCATTTAAATTTTGTAGCTCCCTAAACGTCTTCACTCAACTCTTTTCATAAAACTGGTAAAACAAAGGATTGTTTTAATACATGCAAACTGCGTTCGGTTAAATAATAAAGAGTATTGCAAAAAGTTTCATAAGTTCATATTGTGATTTTGACAGATATTGTTTCTGATGCCACATTGTGCTCATAAACATCTCTACTTGTCTGAATATGTATTTTCTTGGTGGCAGATGTTGACTTCCCTGTTGCCAGTATTACCAGTTAACAGATTCACAGTGTCTTATTGGAGGCCTGTGAGAACACAGCATGTCAGTGTAGCTAAATATTGACAAGAGTTGCTACGGGTTTGGACGAACTTCAGCATAGTTTTTAGGTACATTAGTGAAGCGAACTTTTTTAATTTGGGCTGCACTTTCATTGATGTCCTTCCACATATATTCAGGAGAGAGCAGTTTACTAGGTTTGTTCAAAAGGAAATACTTGTTCAAGTGAGACTCCTCTTGCCATACCGCCTCAATGGATTTTGCAGCATCAATGTTCAGCTGCTCCCTGCAGGTTTTGGTGAGATGATGTACATCCTTCAATAAGCCACCAAATGCAGCACCTGCATAATAATAATCACCTTCCTCAGCTGGAATGTATGCTTGAGACTCTGGTCTACGCTCGTATGTGAATCGATTCCTTGGAACATCAAAGAGCCAAGGATGTATCACGCCTACCAGACGACCCAAAGACTCTGCACCCCAGCGGCCATAGAACTTTGTATCTATGTCAAGGCAGAAAATATAGTCCACCTCACTGGTTAGTTCATTCTCTATTAGTTTTTCCAGTTGTTCCATCCTGCTCATACTGATGTCCTGCCATCGGTTCAAACTCTGAACCTTTCGAACTATCAAACTACGGTTTTCACCCATCTTCACTTCAGGAACTGATTCTGGTTGATCTGTAAACAAGTAGTAATGCACTCGAAATCCAACAAAGTAATGCTGCTCTGCTGACTCCAGAAAATCTTTGACAAATCTTGTGTATCTAACAAACAGAGAAAACAAATACAGGGAAATATATTATGGTTAATTTATCCTTTAATCACTACTATTTCCAGAAACATGGAAAAACAGAGGAAGGGAAACAAATGAGAATTATTAATACAAGATGAGAGGTGTCATGAAGACTTACTTTCCCAAAGCAAAGACAGTGGTTGCTATGGTAAGATTTTGTTGTTTGTAGATAGAGTCGATCAGAGTGGAGTCAAAGGTTCCCTCCCAAATGATTGGAGCTGACCATGGTGACACAGAAGCAACATCTGTCCGACTTCATTAAAAATACACATACAGCGCTGTAATCATTCCATTCATGAGTGGAAATGGGCTATAACAGGTTGATACTAAAAACATAATACTCACCCTACCAATGCACTCGGCTGGTTGTACAACAACCTGTAATAAAAATGAATAAGCAGAAAGAACAACAGACATTTATTTGTTCATGGAGTTCATACACATTTAAAACATGGGTTTCCCAGTTTTTTTTATTTCTTTTTATTTCTATCAATGAACTGAAGACATCATCATTTAACACCACTGGTCATCTGAACAGAACCACAAAAACAACCATGAACCAAGAATGTTTTTGTCCTGGACAGTAGTCCTCATTAACTATGGAACAACTTAAAAATAAAGTCACTTTTAAGAAGATGAAGTTTTACGTACCCTGGCGATGATAGCAATCCAAAGGTCTTATGCTTCCACTTTGGCCTGATTATAACAGTCAAACTCTTACTCATTTGAATTTGATTATGTTGTGTATGTGTGTGTGTGTGTGTGTGCGCGCGCGCTTGTGTGTTGATGAATATGAGCATATACTTAAATACTAGTGCGTGTGTGCATTTGTTTTTTTTTTTGTGTGTGTGTTGAAGATTGGTGTATGTGTATGCGCAGCATTACTCACTTGATGACGACTTCTATTATCTGCTGATTGCAGCTTAATACAGTAAAAAATAATAATTATTCAGTAATGCAAACTTCTCAAATCAAGAGAACAACACAAACTACATTATGCACCATGTTTTTCTAACTGCACTAGACTTACCTGCACTGTATATTGTTAAGGTAAATGAGCCTGTAAAGAAAGACACATAACTTCATGAGGAGAGATCTCTGTAAATGTATAATGGTTTAATCTTCTTCTCAGAGTTTAGAGTTTAATTTCTTATGCTTGTCATGTACACAGAAAATGTAGAGTGATGAATTGCTTTATATTGTAAGACTCTTAAGACTTTTGCTTTCCTGTCCCAAACCTATTATTCGGCAGTCCTACAACCTGAACCACTATAGTGAAACCACCCTTAATATCTTGAGAATAGAATACAAATGTACACATTTTTTAAAGTGGTCATAAAATGCAGTTTCAGAAATTTATAATATGCTTCTCAAGGTTAGTTCATAAAGATTTTTGCATTAAAAATAATGTGCATAAGCAGAATAGAGTGGAAATACTATGCTAAATACTTCATGTACTCCTCCTGGACACATGTCTAGCAGTGTTAATGGTACCAACTTCTGAGAAAAATAATACTGCCTTATTATCACATCAATTCACAACCCAAACACAAAGACAAACCATCTAATATTGCTAAAGAGTAATTACATACCCACTCAATACCATCCCAAAGAACACAAGAATGATGAGAAAATTTTGACGGAGCAGCATTATTCCTGGAATGCTCATGTCCACATTGATATGAAGTTAGAGACTGACGCGCAAGGGAGAGAAATAAAGCAAGAGATATGTAGATCAAGGAAGGGGAAGTGTGTACATTTTAGGGTCATATTTCAGTATGTAAAATGTGAAACTCATAAATAAACTCTCAGAAATAAAGGTATAAAAGCTGTCACTGGGGCTGTACCTTTTCAAAAGATACATGTTTGTGCCTAAAGTGTAAATTTTGGTACCTTAAAGGTATATGTTAGTACTTAAAGTGTACCTATTAGAACTTAATAGGTACAAAAGTGTACCTTTTGAAAAGGTACTGCCCCAGTGACAACTTTTGCACCTTTATTTCTTAGAGTGTACTTGTTTGTGATTTTGAACTGATTAGATGTAGTAAATCAAAGAAAAGCAATAAATAAATGTGTGATTTGACTTGAAAATAAACCTGGCTTACTGGCCTTTGACAGTGAAACAAACTTCAGCTGAAGTCATAGGCGTAAATCCCGGGGGGAAAGGGGGGGACAGGACCCCCCCATCTGAGGGTTGCCCCCCCCCCTAAAAATATCATTACAAGCAACTTTGTGTCTTGAAAATAATATAATGGACAAATACTTAAAATAACTGTGTAAGTAGTAAAACAAAATAAACGCAAAAAAGCGTTTTAAATTCAGAAATGTTTTGATTCCCCCCTCCCTTGCCTCACAGTGGTTTGGTCCACTGCCTCGATACACTCAGGACACGAGCCCGGTGGGAGCAGTGTTGCCAAGTCCGCGGTTTTCCAGCGGAATTGGGCTACTTTACGCTCTTTCCGCGGGATGTTTTTCATGTCCGTGGGTTGGAGCGACCCCAATAACGTGATATTTAGCCCCTGGAAAGCGACATTTATCAGAGGAACCCCAACAAAAAACGTGTATATTACCCCACCGGAACGCGATTTTTACCGGAAATCCCCCCTGAAAAGCAATTGGGCTAGTTTTGGGCTAGTTTTGAGTAGCAGTTGGGCGGGTTTTGCTGTGAAAACCTGGCAACCCTGGGTGGAAGAGAGCAAAGTTCTTTAGTAGTTATGTAATTAGGCTGTCAAGGCTATTTTATTCTCTTTAAACATCGGGTGACATTATTCTTTCTCTTTAATACAGATGATGCTGGATCATTAATAAATTAGTCATGACAAAAAATAATGATATCCGATGTATTTTCTATGAGCAATTTATAAGGTTACCAAGCTTAATACCGTAGCTTATCACCCACTACAACTAACACAGCGATAAACCTGTGTGTGAACTGATATTAGGCTAATATTGTAGACCTGCCGATGTGTTGGGTTTTGCTCAGTATGATGTTAAGTGGCAGGCTTAATGCGGTTGAATATCTAAAGAGACGTACTCGGTGTAAAACGAAACCTAAAATACTATGGAGGACGCAAAATAATCATTATAATATGACCGCGTGGTGAACCATATGAACCGAACTCATATTTAAACACGGTCTCCATGCTGTTTACACATGCTGTGTACACATATCTATCCTTACAAATACAATTTTGGCTGTATTATTTGTGTCCCCTTCAAAAATTGCTCTTGAGAAATTTTATGTTTCTTGTCCCCCCCTACTGTTAGATGAAATTTACGCCTCTGGCTGAAATATCAACAATTGGAGAAAAAAAAAAAAAAAAAAGTTTAGACCCACTGACTTGGGTCAACTTACCCTTGACCTGGGGCAAACTGAGCCACAGGAACACTTTTTTATAAAAAGCCATATTTTTAGAACCCTTTGTCATAGATATATTCTGATAATTTAAAATGATAGGAAACATCCTGAAATTACTTTAGATACTTTGATTGTACTTCTGCATCATTTTCCCTTATATTGAGGACCACATAAGTAAAAAGTGGCTCATCTTACCCCACTCTCCCCTCCTGCATCATTTAGGTACTACTAATATGACCTTTTAAGGTTTTATTATGCGCTTTTGCTAAGAACTCAGTTCTAGGAACTAGCCAGTATGGTGGTCTCTAGAGAACCGATTTCTCCCTCGGGCCATTTACCTGGTTGCATTTGCACCAGCAGCAAGAACTCTGAAGAGGCCGATAGTGACTGTCACGGAACTGTGTCAATGTACACGCACGAAGACGAGATGAAGATAAGCAGTCTTTAATAAGTCCACAGATAGGTAAATTCAAACAAGGGAAGGTTGCATAACTGATGATACCCGAGAAACTCAAAGTGAACAGACAGGAACTTAAATACACACACCAATCTAGGATAATTAACAAGACACACCTCAACATAAGGAAGAACTCAAATCAGAAACCATGACAACTAAATAGAAGAGCAAACGGTGCAAACTGAAAACAAAGTCCAAACAGAGTGAAGTTGTGACAGTGACATCTTTTTACAAACGTCAACAACCGGTGATGGAGGATGCCGTTATTAGAGCTGTTTTTGTTGTGTGTCGTGGGTTTCGTGAAAACGGAATGTAAACGCACAGTTTACGCAATTAAAAGAGCACGAAACTCTAAATCAATTTCCTATGACAACTTGCAGTTACATATCCTCGAGCCTGAGAAAAAGAACACAATGCTACAACCAACAGTTAGCTAAATGCAGTAATTATTGCTGTTTTCCATGTTGGTGGAGTAAATATTTTTACATGGCTTTTTAAAAATGCCAGGTAGCCAGTGATTCATATGCGTTTGGCCAATCAGCATACACTTACGTCACTGGTAGTTCCTATAGAATTGTTTTAGACCCTACTCTGAAATTGGAGCTAATTTAGTTCCCCCAAACAGAGTTCCTAGAACTAAATACATTCCTAGTTCCTGCGGTGTGAACACGCCAAAAAGTGGGAACTTTCGCCAATAGTTCTAGGAACAATAGCCACGTTTATATGTACACTTTTTGTCATTCCGATTAAAATCATTCTGATTGAAAGATTTGGTGGAGTGTATACATGAGACGTAATCTAATCCGATAAGGTATTTACATGTGCCTGTGCTTTCAGTTTTGGGACACACTAAGTATAAGTATAAGTAGCCTAACAACAAATACAAATCACCAGAGGAAAAAAACGCCCAAATTTGCGTTAATATTTTTAATAACTGCTTGCACTTGCTTAGAATAACGGACTAATATTTGAATCCTTTGCGTTCATTCGAGCGCTCAGTCATATGGTGAGAACACGATCATATAAATCATACGGCCGACTTCTGTACCACACACAGAACCAATATAGCTTGATCTCACCCAGTTGATCAACGCATATCATCATACCGCCCTAATTTCTTAATGTTAATGCATTAAAGGATAAAATAACAGTACGACCCTCCGTAATGCCGCTCTGAAATTAATTGTATTCTGATACTAAAAAGTTTTACTGTAGCCTACTTAAATGGAACAAATACACGATTTCTTACCAAGAGTTGCTGAACAATGAATCAAAGGAGCGCTGCTTTATGAACACAGAGAGAGATCGCACTTATAAATTCAAGCAGATCGGAAATTATGAATCTGTAATAAACATAAATACAAATGACAAAGGCAAATTTTGGTCAACTTGTTTATTTTCATTTAGCTATACTTTCACTATCATCATTGTGTTGTTTCTAAGCTGGAAAGCAGAAAATCGCGCTTCATTTCAGATCCGTTTTTCATTCCGGTCATGAGAGAAGATATGGCAGCTCATAACACAACAAGCGTTCTCCATTCCAATGTGTTTTTACTGTATAATTGAAATTTTAACTTTATACCTCCACTATTACCCAGTCTCTACTGTAGTGTCGGTGTCCCCAAATCACAGAATACTGTGTTGCCGACATCACGTTCACGTTCTGACGACATGATGACGTAGATGCAAAGTAATTGGTTTAATGCGTTTACATGGCAGAATTTTAATTTTGTTCGGTTTATAGAAAGGTTTATCCCACCCCTCTCAAACCGATTACAATTTCATTTCATTGAGGTGTTTATATGGAGCATTTTCATTCGGATTGGACTTTTAAACCGATTACAATGCTCCATGTAAACGCACCTAATGAAAGGTTCCTCCGGTGCAAAATAGTGTTGCACGGATCAGCTCAAACGTCACTCGAATCCGCAGCTTCAAATGAATTATTAACTTGCTACCCACCCACACCTATATTTTTTTCTGATTTAGATAACCACACCCGATTGTCACATTATAATTATTCTAATTCTTAGTTTTGCATGATGATATGAATAGATGGTTCATTTTTAACAGCAGGTTCAGTGATGTTAGAGCTGATCTGTGTATCACTGCACATGTCTGTGGCGTATTGCGACAGGCACCGGAGCTGATTGCGGCCACTCTAGTCAGTGCTTGTGTTTAAAGGGATAGTTCACCCAAAAATGAAAATTCTGTCATTAATTACTAACCCTCATGTCGTTCCAAACCCGTAAGACCTTCTTTCATCTTTGGAACACAATTTAAGATATTTTTGATGAAATCTGAGGGTTCTTGGACCCTCCCATAGACAACAAGGGTACTACCATGATCAAGGCACAGAAAAGTACCAAGATGATGGACAAAGTAGTCCATGTGACATTAGTGGTTCAACTGTAATGTTACAAAGCTACGAGAAATCTTTTGTGCAAAGAAAACAAAAATAATGACTTTATTCCACGCGCGTCCACAGCCCAGCCAACATGTCCATGTGGGCCCCACGTGGGATTTATCTGGGTTATATGGGCGTCAACTGGGCATGGGCTCAGAGTGGGCACTTTGATGGGCTGAATATGGGCCCCAGCTTGGATAAAACTGTGGTCCCCAGTTAGGTTGCCCATTATTGTTTATTTGTGGGTCCCACATGGGCCACATTTGGACTATATTAGGCTATATTTATAGTTACAAAAATTTAGTGTTTTGCAGTTGGTTTATTTTTATGCAATTATGAGTAACTTAAGTATTGCATGTGTTTTTAAAGGATTATCATAATGTACTGCATATAGGCTACAACAATCCAAGACCATTTACTTTAGGAATAATTTCATTTTATTTATTTATAAGCATCTCCAAAAAAGTAGGCCTACTCAAGTTTTTTTCCTTATAATCTAAAATAACTTGTGTTATGCAGTGAATGAATGAACAGCACTCTCTCTGCCTTCAATACCATGACTGAGGTGCCCTTGAGCAAGGCACCGAACCCCCAATTGCTCCCAGGGCGCTGGAGCAAAGGCTGCCCACTGCTCTGGGTGTGTGTTCACGGTGTGTGTGTGCGTTTGTTCACTATTCACTGCTGTGTGTGTGCACTTGGATGGGTTAAATGCAGAGCACCAATTTCGAGTATGGGTCACCATACTTGACAATACGTCACGACTTTCACTTTCAGTCATTGCTCATGCGAAGATTGGCTTGCGTGTCTTCCCGCCCCTTCTCATTTAAAAAAAAAAAAAAAAACGGTTTGCCACTCACCACTTAAACACGAGCACCTGCGTGTCATTGGATAAACTCTAGGCCTAATCTATCAAAGTAAGATTTATATTTAATTTTATATTAGCCGAGTTACTGCTGCTTTTATCTACCCTTTAATTGGATAATTTTTTCAACGCGACGCGGCTGACGGACCGGCGGGGAGACTCATCGTGAAGGCGAAAGTCCTAAGAGTGTGTTAAATGGGTAGGTATACGTTAAAATCCATGTATGCACTTTTCTTCATTGTCTTGTATGTACTATTTTAATGTAACTTGCTCACTTTCCCAGTGAAGCGGTGCTAACTAGTATTTTCCTCCGCGGCGCGCTGGCAGACCGGCGGGAGACTCGTGAAGACGAAAAGCCTTACGAATACTTTAAATAGGTTAGTGATCTTTAAAACACTTGCAGTCGCATCATTTGTGTTATACCAATGCTATTTGCAATGTATAAATACGTTTGAGTTAATAAATGTCTGTAAGAACATCGGATCGGGACATCGGGTGCTCATTTCTCAGTTAACCCGTGCTAAGCAGCATGTCTCTCCCGCAGCGGCGCTGGCAGAGCGGCCGGACCATCGTGAGGTAGGCGGCCATAAAGAAGACCGTTTTAAACATTTTCAGATGGTATGCGTTCTCTGATTGTTGTATACTCTTACTAATTAAGTACTTTAACTCTTCAAACTTTTATTCTTATATTTAATACATTTATTTTCCACTGGCACAATGTGTTGTTAACTGTGATTTTACTTTTAGGTAATACACTACCAGTCAAAAGTTTTTGAACAGTAAGATTTTTAATGTTTTTAAAGAATTATCTTCTGCTCACCAAGCCTGCATTTATTTGATCCAAAATACAGCAAAAGCAGTAATATTGTGAAATATTTTTACCATTTAAAATAACTACTTTCTATTTGAACATGTTAAAATGTAATTTATTTCTGTGATCAAAGCTAAATTTTCAACATCATTACTCCAGTCTTCTGTGTCACATGATCCTTCAGAAATCATTCTAATATGCCGATTTGCTGTTCAAGAAACATTTTTTATTAATATTATCAATATTTAATACAGTTCAGTACATTTTTTTTCAGGATTCTTTGATGAATAGAAAGATCCAAAGATAAGCATTTATCTCAAATAAAAAGCTTTTGTAACAATATGCACTATTTAAAAGTTTGGTGTCATATTTTTTTTTTTTTTTTTTGAGGGGGGGATTATATAAATTAATACTTTAATTTAGCAAGGATGCTTTAAATTGAACAAAAGTGATTATAAAGACATTTATAATGTTACAAAAGACTTCCATTTCTGATAAATGCTGTTCTTTAACTTTTTATTCATCAAAGAAACCTGAACAAAAATTCTACTCTGCTGTTTTCACAAGAATAAATTAGATTTTAACATATATTCAAATAGAAAGCAGTTATTTTAAATCGTAAAAAAAAAAAAAAAAAAAAAAAAAAGACAATATTACTGCTTTTGCTGTATTTTGGATCAAATAAATGCAGGCTTGGTGAGCAGAAGATAATTCTTTAAAAACATTAAAAATCTTACTGTTCAAAAACTTTTGACTGGTAGTGTATTACCTAAAAGTAAAATCACAGTTAACAACACATTGTGCCAGTGGAAAATAAATGTATTAAATATAAGAATAAAAGTTTGAAGAGTTAAAGTACTTAATTAGTAAGAGTATACAACAATCAGAGAACGCATACCATCTGAAAATGTTTAAAACGGTCTTCTTTATGGCCGCCTGCCTCACGATGGTCCGGCCGCTCTGCCAGTGCCTCTGCGGGAGAGAAACGCTGCTTAGCACGGCTTAACTGAGAAATGAGCACCCGATGTCCCGATCCGATGTTCTTACAGACATTTATTAACTCAAACATATTTATACATCGCAAATAGCATTGGTATAACACAAATGATGCGACTGCAAGTGTTTTAAAGATCACTAACCTATTTAAAGTATTCGTAAGGCTTTTCGTCTTCACGAGTCTCCCGCCGGTCTGCCAGCGCGCCGCGGAGGAAAATACTAGTTAGCACCGCTTCACTGGGAAAGTGAGCAAGTTACATTAAAATAATACATACAAGACAATGAAGAAAAGTGTATACATGCAATTTAATGTATACCTACCCATTTAACACACTCTTAGGACCTTTGCCTTCACGACGAGTCTCTCCGCCAGCCGCGTCGCGTTGAAAAAAATATCCAATTAGATAAAAGCAGCAGTAACTCGGCTAATATAAAATTAAATATAAATCTTACTTTGATAGATTAGGCCTAGAGTTTATCCACTGACCCGCAGGTGCCCGTGTTTAAGTGGTGAGTGGCAAACCGTTTTTTTTTTTTTTTTTAAATGAGAAGGGGCGGGAAGACACGCACGCCAATCTTCGCATGACGCAATGACTGCATAACACAAGTGATTTTAGATTATAAGGAAAAAAACTTGAGTAGGCCTACTTCTTTGGAGATGCTTATAAATAAATAAAATGAAATTATTCCTAAAGTAAATGGTCTTGGATTGTTGTAGCCTATATGCAGTACATTATGATAATCCTTTAAAAACACATGCAATACTTAAGTTACCCATAATTGCATAAAAATAAACCAACTGCAAAAAACTAAATTTTTGTAACTATAAATATAGCCTAGTATAGCCCAAATGTGGCCCATGTGGGACCCACAAATAAACAATAATGGGCAACCTAACTGGGGCCCACAGTTTTATCCAAGCTGGGGCCCATATTCAGCCCATCAAAGTGCCCACCCTGAGCCCATGCCCAGTTGACGCCCATATAGCCCAGATAAATCCCACGTGGGGCCCACATGGACATATTGGCTGGGATGTTCAGGTTTGACTGTAATCATAATGCAAAAACTAACACTTCAAATCACTATTTCTAACAAAAGAATTCTAAAATTTCACAAAAAGTAGTCTTTGAGATTGTTTAAATATATTCAAATTTTCCACCTAATAAAAATATGTAATTATGTCTAAAAACAACTAGGCAATTCACAAGCCGCTCTATAGAGAGCTATACATGCAACTAGTGGTTACACCATGGCATTACATGTTTTTTCTTTTTTTAAACCAGATGGCGCTAATCTGACTTCAATTGGATTTTGAAAATTGGATTTGAATGGCCGAGTCTCTATTTTAACCTGGAATACTGCATCAACTGAAAAATAATGCTGAAGTAGTCTCATACGCATCAATATGAATGGCATGACTATGGCTGCAGATGCCATATGCCCCAGGAGCCTCTGAAATAACCTCAGTGGAACCGTTGTCTTTCCCCTGAATGAATTCAGGTAGTTCAGCACCAACTGTACGTGTTCATCCGTGAGACACGCTGTCATGCTGACAGGTTCCAACTTCATACCATGAAAAGAAAGTTTGCTCTTTTCCCAGTTGATCTGAAGCCCCAGCTAGCTGAAGTGCCTGAGCACTAGGTCCCTGTTTTCGCTCAACAAATTTCAAGAGTGGGCTAGAATGAGCCATCGCTGAGATAGATGAGAACATGAATGCTAACTTCCCTTAATGGGGCAAGGGCGGCATCCACAACCTTTGTAAAGATGCAGGGTGACAAGGAAAGCCCAAAGGAGAAGAACTTGTACTGATATGTCTCACCCTCTAAAGCAAACCATAGAAAAGGTCTGTGCCAATGCAAATTTGAGACATGGAAATACACGTTCTTCAGATTGATCGCTGCACATCAATCCTGAGGGTGAACACACTTGAGGATGAGTTTCTGCGTCAACATCAACTGCGTCAAACTTGAACAGGAGCTTGTGAAGATTCCGATTCAAGACACTCAGATCTAGGATCAGCCTTAACTCACTGCCTTTCTTGGGTATGATGAAGTATGGGCTGTAAAACCCCGACTTCACCTCAGCTGGAGGGACCAGCTCTATTGCGTCCGTTGACAGCAGAACTGCAAACTCCGCACACAGGACAGCGGCATCCTTTCCTCCCACTGAGGTAACCAGGATGCCACTGAACCTGGGGGGTCGCTGGGTGAACTGAATCAGTCCGAATCGTCAGGCTCACAGACACAATACAAATGGCACCAACAGAACCATAGGTGCATCTGCAGATGTTGCTGACTGCTACTCGGGCCTCACCAGAGCAGATGTAGATGCCACAGGGGGACGCCCTCGGTGAGGGACAGATGGAGGGGCAGACTTCTGTACTGCCGAGAACTGCTGGGCAAAGTCCTCAACAGTGATGCCGAAGAGGCCAGCCTGGGAGAAGGGGGCATTGAGGAAGCAAACTTTCTCTGCATCCTTCATCTCAGCCAGGTTCAGCCAAAGATGGCGTTCCTGGACCACTATGGTGGACATTGTCTGGCCGAGGGACCACTCCGTAACTTTTGTCACCCTGAGGGCAAGTTCCATTGACACATGCAGTTCCTGCATCAACCCTGGCTCAGAACTACCCTCGTGCAGTTCTTTTAGTGCTTTAGCCTGACATACTTGCGGGAGGGCCATAGCATGCAGGGCGGAGGCAGCATGTCCAGCAGCACTGTAAGCCTTAGCAGCAAGCGGCACTTTGCAGGCATAGATGCATGCTCTACCTGAGGAACCTACACGTAACCCTTGGCTTCCACACCATCGAAGGTAGTAAGAGCGGAGGAAGCAGTGAAGTGGCTTCAGGCAGTAAAGGACGCCTTTCACGACTTTGTTTCCTCCTCATGCACCTCCAGGAAAAAAGGTACTAGGGCAGGGTGATGCTATAGAGCATGCCCCATGCCGAGAATCCAATCATCTTCAATAGTTGAAGTTCCCCAGTGTGATCGCTGTACTTATTGGTCCAAATTCTGCTACTAATGGCGAACACACTGCTGAATGTGACCGTATCTCCAACAAAGAACCAGTTTACTCAGGCAGATTGGCAGTGTGCAAATAAACATCCACTTGGCTCAGAAATAAAAAGCTGCATGAGTGAGCTGCCAGTAGGGCTGCAGAATTAATCGAAATTAAATCACGATTAGGCAAAAGCTGTGCTTGTCATGCGTATCTTTCAGTGAAGCCTGGTTCTGCTTTCATAATCGCAGAACGATTTCTTCAATTTCGTAATCGCGCAATTAAATCGGTCTGCAATTATGAACGTGGTTTTGCGTAGCTTGTCAGTGAACTACGGCTCTGTATGGTAAATGCTGCTGCTCCATCTGAAAGCACATGATGGAAATTTACTACTGATCACAGAACTGTCTTTACTGACAGGATGCGCATGACAATTGCATTCAATATGCCCCTAGCTGCCGGTGAGCTTATATACCCGTAAATACAACATGTATCCACTGGTTATTGTTGTATACTGTTAATAATTTAGTACATTAATTCTTTAAACATTTACATTTAGTCATTTAGCAGACGCTTTTATCCAAAGAGACTTACAAATGACGACAATGGAAGCAATCAAAATCAACAAAAGAGCAATGATATGCAAGTGCTATAACAAGTCTCAGTTAGTTTAACTTAGTATACGTAGCAAGGTTTTGTTTTAATTGTATAATAAATAAAAAGAAAAACAGATATAATAGAAAAAGAAGAGAGCAAGTTAGTGTTAGAAGTTTTTTTTGCTTTTGTTAACTGTATAATAAATAAAAAGAAAACAAATAGAATACAAAAAGATTAGAAAAGCTAGCGTTAGTGTTTATATACAAGTGCTGGTCATATAATTAGAATATCATCAAAAAGTTGATTTATTTGACTAATTCCATTCAAAAAGTGAAACTTGTATATTATATTCATTCATTACACACAGACTGATATATTTCAAATGTTTATTTCTTTTAATTTTGATGATTATAACTGACAACTAAGGAAAATCCCAAATTCAGTATCTCAGAAAATTAGAATATTACTTAAGACCAATACAAAGAAAGGATTTTTAGAAATCTTGGCCAACTGAAAAGTATGAACATGAAAAGTATGAGCATGTACAGCACTCAATACTTAGTTGGGGCTCCTTTTGCCTGAATTACTGCAGCAATGCGGCGTGGCATGGAGTCGATCAGTCTGTGGCACTGCTCAGGTGTTATGAGAGCCCAGGTTGCTCTGATAGTGGCCTTCAGCTCTTCTGCATTGTTGGGTCTGGCATATCGCATCTTCCTCTTCACAATACCCCATAGATTTTCTATGGGGTTAAGGTCAGGCGAGTTTGCTGGCCAATTAAGAACAAGGATACCATGGTCCTTAAACCAGATACTGGTTGCTTTGGCACTGTGTGCAGGTGCCAAGTCCTGTTGGAAAATGAAATCTGCATCTCCATAAAGTTGGTCAGCAGCAGGAAGCATGAAGTGCTCTAAAACTTCCTGGTATACGGCTGCGTTGACCTTGGACCAGTGGACCAACACCAGCAGATGACATGGCACCCCAAACCATCACTGACTGTGGAAACTTTACACTGGACCTCAAGCAACGTGGATTGTGTGCCTCTCCTCTCTTCCTCCAGACTCTGGGACCCTGATTTCCAAAGGAAATGCATCAGAGAACATACCTTTGGACCACTCAGCAGCAGTCCAGTCCTTTTTGTCTTTAGCCCAGGCGAGACGCTACTGACGCTGTCTGTTGTTCAAGAGTGGCTTGACACAAGGAATGCGACAGCTGAAACCCATGTCTTGGATACGTCTGTGCGTAGTGGTTCTTGAAGCGCTGACTCCAGCTGCAGTCCACTCTTTGTGAATCTCCCCCACATTTTTGAATGGGTTTTGTTTCACAATCCTCTCCAGGGTGCAGTTATTCCTATTGCTTGTACACTTTTTTCTACCACATCTTTTCCTTCCCTTTGCCTCTCTATTAATGTGCTTGGACACAGAGCTCTGTGAACAGCCGGCCTCTTTTGCAATGACCTTTTGTGTCTCGCCCTCCTTGTGCAACGTGTCAATGGTCGTCTTTTGGACAACTGTCAAGTCAGCAGTCTTCCCCATGATTGTGTAGCCTACAGAACTAGACTGAGAGACCATTTAAAGGCCTTTGCAGGTGTTTTGAGTTAATTAGCTGATTAGAGTGTGGCACCAGGTGTCTTCAATATTGAACCTTTTCACAATATTCTAATTTTCTGAGATACTGAATTTGGGATTTTCCTTATTTGTCAGTTATAATCATCAAAATTAAAAGAAATAAACATTTGAAATATATCAGTCTGTGTGTAATGAATGAATATAATATACAAGTTTCACTTTTTGAATGGAATTAGTGAAATAAATCAACTTTTTGATGATATTCTAATTATATGACCAGCACCTGTATATATATATATATATATATATATATATATATATATATATATATATATATATATATATATATATAATATAAGAATAGAATTAGAATAGAGAGTGCTAGAGTTAGAGAGTCAAATAAAGATGGAAGAGATGTGTTTTTACCCAATTCTTGAAGATGGCTAAGGACTCAGCTGCTCGAATTGAGTCGGGCAGGTCATTAAACCAGAAGGGAACTTTTAATTTAAAAGTCTGTGAAAGTGATTTTGTGCCTCTTTGGGATGGCACAATAAGGCAACGTTCAACACTTATTTTTATATTTCCACCATTTATTTTCTTCTGGCACAATGTGTTGTGAATTTACTAGGGTTTAAATATCACACTGAGATTAATTATACAGACATGGTGCTTGTTTTATTTAGAACAATGTACATGTTCCTGATGACTTGAATTGTCTACCAAAAAATGAAAACTGGATGAACTATCCTTTTAAACTGATATATGAATGAAATGTGTTTTATCTGTCAGATATTTTCAAGTCCAAACAGTTGTTGTCCTTTTTTATTTCAACACCAAGAGTTTGGTTAGAACAACATAAGGGTTACGAATTAATGACAGAATTTTTATTTTTGTGTGAACTTTCCCCCCAAATATATCAAAGACAGAACACATATGACCATACTGACATGAAAACCTGCAGAGTGATAAAAATGTAATTAGTTAAATACAAGAAGACACTCCTTATGTTCCTTCTTTTCCAACTTTAGATTATTTGAATACATTTTGAATACATTTAAAACGTTATTCAAATCTTTATTCAGCATTTTTGGTTTTTGATATGCAAAATACTTTTCTTTGCCTTCTCTTTCGCTTATGCAAAAGTGCTGATAGCAAGTAACTGAGTATGAACCAGAATTGGGAATAGGAGGCTAGTCTTAATTAGGGGTGGCACGATACCACTTTTTCAGAACCGATACCGATCTGATACCAGTGCAGTTTTTTTTAATTAGTGTTGAATTTTTATACCTCAATGTGTGTTGATCTGATCATGACTTTCTTTGTGTGTTAAACACAATCTACTAAATATAGACAACTTTATTGTAAAGAAAAACAACAACCAAATGCATATATAATTATAATCTATGACAAAAATACTATTATAAACTATGTTAGTGGATAATTCAGTAGCAAAAGTTACTCTAGAAAAATCATGAGTGCACAATTGTATAAAATCTAAAATTAGTGGGAAAAACATTATTTAGTGGGGAACAAAAAAGTGAATAAGTGTGACTAAGTGATAATAATGTAAAATGATATGCATTGCTCTTTGTATTGTTGTAAAATACATTCATGAAAAACAAGTAATATATTTAAATATAAATACATATACTGTAAAATTAAAAGACATTTCTTTTAAATGTATAGCACAGTAATGAGGCAGAAACACGATAGATAAAACGAACAAGAAAGGCTATTAATAATCTTTCATTGTGCAAAAGTATTACGATACAAAAGGCTTCAAATACAGAGCGGCACAAAGCGCTTATGCACATTCTGTGCGGAGAATGATGTGCTTGAAGCAACACGGAGTCTCAGCGCGCAGGCACAAAGCGCTTATGCGCATTCTGTACGTAGAATGATGCGCTTGAAGCAACTCTGAGTAACAGCGTTCCGCATAGACCGCATAGAAAGGTTCAAAGCACAAAGTGAAGAGATATTACTGCGTAGTGCAGCGTTTCCCAATCCCAGTCCTCGCCCCCCCATGTCTCTCTTAGTTAACACACCTGATTCAGATAACGAGCTCATTAGACGAGAGCTACGTGCATTAACTGTGTTCTGATTGATATGATCCCTACACAGGGGAAATCCGAGGCAGGAGGACTGGGATTGGGAAACGCTGGCGTAGTGTATTAAATCTGTGCGATAGTTTATTGAGCCTTTTCTTTTAACAGTTTTAAATTTCAATTACTGTGCTCGTTAAGAACATAGTTAATAAGTACAGTGTTGTGATCTAACAGACACCAACACGATTTTGAAAACAGCACGAAGATAAAGCCCTGCAAGATAAAGTCCTTTTATGCAAAACCATTTATTTTTATTTACAGATCAAGTATAATATTAGGAACATTTAATAATCTTGCAGAGAGTATTATTGTCTTGACTCGTAACGTGACAGGCAGTTTGAACTCTGAATGGAGGATGACACACAGCCGCAGCGGAGAGAAGAGTTTAGTCAACTTGACTTGAAATATTCATCTGTACCTCACATTAAACTATGTAACAGCTTCAGAACACTTGAAATATAGTACACGAAAACTTTATGGCGTTTTATAATGTGTTTGTGGCTTTTGTGGGGCTTAACAATAACACAGAATAGTATACGCAGAATATCGGATTTGGATCGGTCTCGTCTGACTGATACCCAGATCTGGCAGAAAATGCCAGTATCGGAGCGATGCCGATACTGAATATCGGATCGGCGCACCCCTACTCTTAATGACAGTGTAGTGAGGGAAAAAATAAAACTGATAATCTGTTAGTGCTATTATAATGTAACAATAATATTCAGTTTTATTTTTCATTGATTCATTGATTCAATTTGATTATAAGTTTTTCTGCAATTTTATACATTTCATCCACATAAACTTTGAGAGCAGCAGTACAAATGCTGATGTATTGCTAATGAAAAAAATATTTTTGGACACAGGTTTTGTTAGTAAATCAAGAAAATCAGTTACATTTATATGCCTGTGTCACGAATCCGGTCCATGAACTTCCATCCGATTGCCACCAGAGGTCGCCCTTCCATCATATTGACTCTCACACCACACAGACACGTTGCACGTCACTCTGGACTGCATTTCCCATCATCCGTTACACTGAGTACACACAGCTGTAACCAATCACATGCTCACCTGAGGCCAATTCACACACACCATAAATAGGAAGTTCCGACCTCTATTCAGTGCAGAGTATTGTTTAGCAATAGCTACTCTACGGAGCCTGTTCTATTGCCATAGTTTAGTCATAGTCTTGCCTTGCCTGTTTTTCCCGTGTTCTGACTCTAGCCTGTGTATCTTGGATTACCCATGTGGCTGGACCTGTTTTGGATACTGTTTGCCCCAGCCCGGACTATTGCTCGTGTTTACGGATTACCCCTTTTGTCAAACCCTCTGGATATTGTTAGTCGTTGACCGACCACGCCCATTTTGGATTATTCTCTTACCTTGCCCTCAATATACCTGTTTGCCATTGTTTGAACCATGCCTGTTATGACCACATCTCTGTCTAATAAAGCCCTGCTGATGGATCCAAACGTCTCATGCTCTGATCATTCCGTAACAGCCTGGCAGCTGATTTCAAACTGGTTTTAAACAACAAAGTGCATAAAATTTGTATGTTTCAGTTAACAGCTGCTATGGGTTTGGACGAACTGCAGCATAGTATTTAATAACTTGAGAGAAGCAAATGGTTTTGACCTTGTTTGTGTGAGGTTTGAAGTCCTGACACAGATATTCTTGTGAGAGCAACTTGCTGGGTTTGCTACATAGGAATTATTTGTTTAAATAGGACTCCTCCTGCCATGCTGCCTCAATGGATTTAGCTGCATCAATGTCCAGCTGCTCCCAGGAGGTTTTAGCAATCTTATGTACATCTCTCACTAAACCACCAATCACACTTCCTCCATAATAATAATCACCCTGAGCAGAAGGAATAAACGCTTGAGACTCTGGCCTGTGTTCATGAGAACCGTTCACATGGTGTTTGATAGCAACCAGTGTGTATCACATCTACAAGACAACCCAAAGACTCTGCCCCCCAACGCCGGTATAACTTTGTGTCCCCATCAAGGCTGAAAACTGTAGGATTACAAATTTAAGAATCTGTTTAAGATCTGCTGATCCTACATCCTGACGTAACATCACATGAAAAACTATGGTGATCTACATTCCCTTACACAAAGAAAATATATTTCCTAATATATGAATGATCAGTATATTAAATCACATAACAGTATATTACAAATTATACAGAATAATATATTGTGTAAATATATTACAATATATTGAATAATACATAAGGAATTGCCACTTTCATATATTGAAAAATATGTGACAAAATATTATACATCACAATACTTATACATCACAATATATGTAATTTTATATTCAGTAATAAACTTTATAATATATAGATAAGATATGGTACTGCATGTGTAAAAATATATTGAACATATTTACTCATGCAGTATATACACACATATATGGAAATATAGATTTTTTTATATTTAACAATCATTTATGATATGCATGCTTCATATTTTAAAATATAGCTAGATTACAATAGCATAAGCACATCTGCTCATACTAAAGCACTTAGTGAATAGACTATTACTGTGCTGAAAAGTGCACAGCCATTGCTAAATAAATTAACATATAATCTTAAAGGTGTTTGGCCAATCGTCATCCTAACCACAGGCTCTACTCTTCAGCACAATGGTAACCCCACAAACTTACACCAGACACTTAATTTTAACATTTTTACTCTCCTTCAACAGTCAGACGCAAAGCATGCTGGGAACTAGAAATCTGCTCATTCCGTCAATGTGTGTATATATATGTGTGTACATACATTCATTACATTTACGCATTTAGCAGACGCTTTTATCCAAAGCGACTTACAGTGCATTCAGGCTATACATTTTTTTATCAGTATGTGTGTTCCCTGGGAATTGAACCCATGACCTTTTGCGCCGCTAACGCAATGCTCTACCACTGAGCCACAGGAACACGTTCACATTTATATGGGAAAAAGTATGTACAGTATATACTCAATAAAGGATCAAATGTTATGAATATTAGATTTATCTTTTGCTTTTGTATATAAGCACTAGTTTCCAATATATGGAAATGTATTATGTAATATATCACATTATATTTTGCAGTATATTCCCATATATTTTTGTTTTGTAAGGGTTTTATTTGTCATTTAATGTAAACATGATGGCATAATTGTGTGAATGTTTGCATGTTTATAGTTCTTCTGACCAGGTACTGCTTAAAACATTTGATGATAATGTTATCTATAGGATCTAGGCATGCTGGTGCTCACAAGGCTTTAGGCCATTTGACATAAATTAGGTCTGTTTAATCTCACTGACCTGTTGAATAAAACAGCAAATGCTGTATGTTTTGAAGCATGGCTGCTGGTTTGAACTGGTTTAAGCTGGTCCTTAGCTGGTCATGTGCTGGTCCTAAGCAGCTAGCTTCTGCTCAGGACCAGCTTAGGATAAGCACATGACCATCTTAAACCAGCACATGACCAGTTTAAACCAGCTCATGACCAGCTAAGGACCAGCTTAAACCAGCTCATGACGAGCAGCCATGCTTCAAAACATACCTAACCAACATATTCTGTTTTTTTTTCAACAGAGTGGTAGGGGTACTATTATCGTTAGGGACTATGTTTGCTGAAGCTCATGGCCGGGGGTGATTGCCTGTATTGTCTTTAGATGCTTTGTTTAAACGGTCACTTCTGAGGCTGTGTGTAAGGTTCAAGGACACTTTCAAGGACTGCCCAATGAATGCCTATAAAATACAATGTATGCCTGCCTTAGTTAGACTTTTGATGACTGCAGCGCCACAAAGCATGTTCTCAATAAAGAAGCCTGCTGAAGATAACCAAGAGTCTCCTGGTCTTCGCTTCTGAGTTTCCAACAGTTTTGGTGCCATGACCCGGATAGAGCTTCTTACCTGACATCATTTCAGACTGAATTCTAGATCCTTTTTTCAGCTCAACAACAATTTGGTGAGTGTTACTCTATCCAAAGAACCACTACAGACCAGTGCACGTGGTTATCCTCTGCGCTGTCAGAGAAGTGTTAACAAACAGCTGCAAGGTTTTGTTAACAGAAAAGTTATACTTTGCCGTAGAAGAAGGTTCATTATCTGTTTAGTCACGGGAGGTTAACAGCGGTTACAGCAGTGTTTCCCAACCACTGTGCCGCGGCACACTAGTGTGCCGTGACAGGTTGTCGGGTGTGCCGTGGAAAATTATCATAAACTTCCTTATCTCAGTTTCATTATTATTATTTTAAATCAGTGCTATTGGTCATCATTATGTCTGTTTGTGGGTTTTACAAATATTTAACCAATGAAAAGCATTCAAAAGAGCTTGTGACTAAACCTCGTAACGCTATTGGATCCTCAAATTGTCAGTCAAACCTCATAACTCCACCCCGCCTCCATTCAAAATAAAGTGCCGCGACGCACTGTTTGAAGACAAATGTCTACTTCTTCACAATGCAAGGGTAAATAAAGAACTGATGTTTGAGTAAGAGCAGTGTTTCCTTTACTCAAGAAACACTGTCTATAAAAGCTAATGTTTTTGTATGTTTAAAGAGCAGAGAAGAGTCTTGGTATTTTCTGTCTAGTAGCCAATACACTTTTGTATGATTCAAATATTCTGTGCATAGCGGTTCGTGTTTTATATTGTGAAATTTTGGCCAAATGTATTAAACAATAAGAGAAACCGAGTGCCCATATAGCTACAATAAACTTTAAACCTACAAACTAATGAAAAAACATGATGCTATTTATTTACTGCCTCAGATGCGTCCGTTCTAATGATAATAAAGGACAAAACACAGATCTCTGTCATTCGGTTGTCAAAAACCTTGTTAACTCCATTTGAGTATTATTTTTCAGAAATTAAAAACAGTGGTACAAGAGGATGTGGTGCTGGTCCTTCAAGATCATTTTTGACATCTCAGTCTCATTTTATCTGTAAAAGAAAACATGCCTAATAATTCTGCACACCTGAATATAAGGAGTTTTTCACTTCCAGACTTCATGGACAATTATATATCACTTATAAATGATTAAATACAAAATTAATAGAAGTTATTAAGATTGATGTGGTTTGGAATTGGTAAAATGTGCTTGGAAAAAAAAATATCAGAATATCAACGTGCCTAATAATTATGCACTCAGTGTAAAACCAAAATACCAACTCTGAAGATGCAATATTTAATTACTGGGGAGAAAAAAACCTTTTCCCCTTTCTGTGTATACAGTATATAAAAAAAATATTTTTTTTAATAAATTGCTTAGTGGTGTGCCGTGGGATTTTTTTACATATCAAAACTGTTCCGCAGCAGAAAAAAGGTTGGGAAACACTGGGTTACAGTGTGTTAGCAAATTGGTTATCCTCTGGTTGCCAGGGAAGGTTGAATACATGATGATACAGTATGTATTAACTAGGTTATTCTCTGCTTTGTCAGAGAATGTTAACAACAGTTGCTCTATGTTAACAAATGTACAAGTTTATCCTCTGTTTATCAGAGCAGTGTTGGATGTGTTCTGTTGTGACAGAAAGACACTACGAAATGTTGAGCAGGAATGCTATGCTGATTCCAACAACTGAGAAAGGTGGACTAGCTACCGCTTTATGGACAGACAATGAGTTTAAATCGAGTTACAGGCATGCAAATTTTGGAAAATGAATATTTGATTTTCAAACAGCTATGTCCTATACAATTGTTTGTTTTGATAGAGGGAAACAAGATGCATTTCTAGTTTCAACATTATTTATTCTTCACACATTGTTCTTTAAATAAAATAAATATCAGCTGTAATAAAAGTGCCTAACATTTGGTTTTCAACCACTGAAAATGGGTAATATTCAACAATGTGAATATGGAGCCTCATTGAGACCCCCATATCTCTGGGACTGAATTATGTAGGGCCTTGAAAATGAAGATTCCAAAAGAAAAGTTTATTAAGAACATGAATCTAAAATCATACTGTGATATCTTTAAGACTTCCTGAATTATCAGCATGCAAACTTTGGAAAAATAATATTTATGGCACTCAGACAGGTATGTTCCTGTATGTTGTTTTGACAGAAGGAAACGAGATACATCTCTAGTTTTAACATTATTTGTTCTTCAGACCTTCCTCTTTAACAGAAAAGAAGTATCATATTTATGCAAAGTGACCCACATTTGGTTTTTGACCACAGAAAGTGTACAGTTTAACAATTTCCTCTTGGAGCCATATTGACATTCCAGTTTCTCAGGAACCAAACCACATAGGGCCTTAAAAAAGAAGATGCCAAAAGGAAAGTTTGTTAAGAACCAATACCTAAAAGGGCATTAATACTTCTTGAGTTACAGGCATGCAAACTTTGGAGAAAAAACTTGAAAAGTGCTCATTCCCTATTTTTGAATGGTCACTATTGGCACATAATGCAACAAAGATTGCTAACGTCAACAGATTTTACTAACAGACCTACCAATCTCTTTGTAAAAATATCATGATGATGCTGCTGTCTTTCTGAAGTCATTCCCTCTACAAAATAGTGGACTACTCAGTAAATATACATCAAGCAACAATATATTAGTTATCGCATGTATATCTAAAATCAGGGATTAAAAATGAATTGGTTCCAAGTAAAAACTGTAGGCTATTTTATTTTCATTACATTTCCAGAGTTACCGGTTAGAACGAAATAAAACATTTCTTAATAAATTGAAGGCAATGTAATTTCCCCATCCATTTGACATGAAACGTCTCAGTTACATACGTAACCCTCGTTCCCTGATGGAGGGAATGGAGATGTTATGTCGTGATGACATAGGCGATTTACCTGGGAGCCCCAATCATCTCTGATTTTAAAAGAAAATGCCAATGAAATTTTGGCTAGTGGTTTTTGCAAACAGGTGCATCCACTCATTCAGGTTTTACACTGAGGAGCCGAGAACGTGTCCCGGCATCAGCGACGGTTCGAGGTTGTGGCATGAGGGTTACGTGCGTAACCGAGACGTTCCCTATCTGTCGGTCATTACGATATAGGGGTCCATGGAAAGTGCCACAACCTGAACACCATCACGACCCTGCGGCACTGCAAACATTGGTAAGCTGCAGCATGTCAGACAAATGCTACGCAAAGGTCGTAACCTTCCCAATGCCCCAGCGCAAATTCGCTGACCTTGGTGCCCGCAGGGACCAAAGATGAGTAATAGCTGGTAATAGCCAAGCCACTGTTCCTTTCACCACAGAAATTTCTTAACAGGAGGCATTTCGACCTTCAATAAAAGATTGCTTCAAGTCTTTCCTATTTGTTGTTACAGCTTGGCGATAACGATGGGGAAGTGAGCCTTCCAAGGGAAGGGCGCTACAGAGACCACATCCCACCCGTAGGGGGGTAACATGTGGAGACACAGATATGGACTGACCCAGGCCTGGTGCAGTACTACATATGGAATGGGTCTCTGAGGCAGGTCCTACCTGAGAGTAGGGATGGAACGACTGCCAATAGAGACTGACAGAGTGGTCTGTCAAAGGGAAGACACAGGTTAACCGAGAGGGAAAACTTACCGTGGAAGAATACACATATGGGATCGCCCACAGGTAATCAAGCCATATGGACACCTAGCCCAGTACAGGGGCTGACCAGGACTCCGGGCATACTAACACCAATACTGGGCCTGATGTGCTGGAGGAAGCTCAACCAGGGTTCACCATCAGGGGAACTTACTGGAGGAGAAAAAAAGGCACTCGCATCCCCGTGTGAGGGGGAATGGCGCTACAAGCATGACACCGAGCCAAATCTTCCCACCAATTACCTGTTACCCAACACACGGGAAGAAACCGGCTCTATGCAAAGACTGTAAAATCTCGCGAAGGTGTCTGCCAGAGAGGCGCCATGCACCAACGCATAGGAGGAGGCAACACTCCAAGTAGAGTGAGCCCTCACCCCCAGGGGGCACGGCTCACGTTGAGATTGGTATGCCAAGGCGATGGCATCCACTATCCAGTGGGCCAACCTCTGCTTGGAGACAGCCTTCCCTTTCTGCTGACCTTCGTAGCAGACAAAGAGCTGCTCAGAGCTTCCGATGCTCTAGGTGCGGTCCACGTATATGTGCAGTGCTCTTACGGGACACAGCAATGCCAAGGCTGGATCTGCCTCCTCCAAAGGCAGCACTTGCAGGTTCACCACCTGATCTTGGAATGGAGTGGTGGGAACCTTAGGCACGTATCCAGGCCGGGGTCTCAGGACAACGTGAGAGTAGGCCGGCCCAAACACAAGGCACTCTTTGCTCACTGAAACTGCTTGGAGGTCCCCAACCCTCTTGATGGAAATGAGCGCGGTCAGGAGCACTGTCTTAGCAGACAGGAACTTAAGCTCAACTGAATCCAGCGGCTCAAAGGGACCCCTCTGAAGTCAAGCCAGGACAACAGAGAGATCCTAGGAGGGCACCAGGGGTGACCTAGGAGAATTTAACCTCCTGGCACCCCTCAGGAACCATCAGGTCATGCTTACCAAGGGACCGGCCGTCCACTGCATCGTGATGTGCTGCGATAGCAGCAGCATACACTTTCAAGGTGGAGGGTGACAGCCTATGCTCCAACCTCTACTGCAGGAAAGAATGCACGACACTAATCAGGCATCTTCTAAAAGAACACCATTTCGCGAACAGACTCCACTTCAAAGCATAGGCTTGCCTCAGAGAGGGAGCTCTATCCTGAATGATCGTGTTAACCACCGCTGGTGGCAGATCACTTAAGTCTGCCGTGTCCCGTCCAGGAGCCACACATGGAGGTTCCAAAGATCTGGACGCGGGTGCCAAATGGTGCCAACTCCCTGAGAGAGCAGGTACTGTCTCAGGGGGATGCGCCAGGGAGAGGCTGTCGCGAGGAGCATGAGTTCTGAAAACCAGGTCCCGGTGGGCCAATAAGGCGCAACCAGCAAGACCTGCTCCTCGTCCTCCCTGACCTTGAACAATGTCTGTGCGAGAAGGCTCACTGGGAGAAACATACTTGTAAAGAGCCCGAGGCCGTAAATTATACAGCTGGCAGTGGGATGACTCGCTGGAAGCAAACAGGTCTACCTGGGCTTCCCTGAATCGACTCCAGATCAGCTGGATCATCTCGGGATGGAGTCACCATTCTCAGGGGAACTTGAGTTGTCGTGAGAGTGCGTCGGCTGGACGATTGAGCTCCCCCGGGATGTGGACGGCGCACAGCGACTTGAGCCGCGTCTGACTCCAGAGGAGGAGATGGCGGATGAGCTGTGACATGCGACGTGATCATAGACCTCCCTGCCGGTTGATGTACAAGACAGCTGCAATGTTGTGCGTGAGGACCAACATGTGCTTGTCTTGAAGCAGTGGCCGGAACTGCCGCAAGGCCAGGTGCACTGCCAACAGCTCTAGTCAGCTGATGTGCCAAAGCAGTCAAGGCCCTGTCCAGAGCCCTGAGACTGCCTGCCCATTGCATGTAGCACCCCAGCCCGTACTGGAGACATCTGTCATGACAACTACATGCCGGGACACCTGTACTAAGGGCACCCCAGCCCGTAGAAAAGCAAGGTCCGACTAGGGGCTGAATGAGCAGCGACACATCAGCGTGATGGTCACCCGATGTGTGCCGCGGCACCATGCCCACCTCGGGACTCAGGAATGTAACCAGTGCTGAAGTGGTCTCATATGAAGCAAACTGAGCGGTGTGACTGCGGCTGCAGATGCCATATGCCCCAGGAGCCTCTGAAATTGTCTGCACAGGGGAGAGCTTGCTCTTTTCCCAGTTAACCCGAAGCTCCAACTGGCTGAGGTGCCGGAGCACCAGGTCCCTGTGATCGCACAACTGCTCTCATGACCGGACCATGATGAGCCAGTCGTCAAGATAGTTGAGAATCCTGAGGCCCACTTCCCATGATGGGGCAAGGGCGCCCTCCGCGCCTTTTGTAAAGATGCGGGGGAACAGGGAGAGCCCAAAATGGAGGACCCTGTACTGCCATGCCCAACCCTCGAACGCAAACCATAGGAACAGCCTGTGTCGAGGGAGAATCGAGACATGAAAGTAAGTATCCTTCAGGTCGACCGCTGGAAACCAATCCTGGAGCTGGATGCATCTGATGATGCTCTTCTGCGTCAACATCTTGAATGGAAGCTTGTGAAGGGCCAGATTCAGGACTCGCAGATCCAGGATTGGCCGAAGGCCACTGCCTTTCTTGGGTACGGAGTGAAATTATTTCTGTATGAAATTATCTCCTCATGAATCCAAGTGTTAGGAACTCACACAAAACAGATGCCATGCAGTAAAACCATAAAACTAATCTGGGGAAGGGATCTCCAAAGAGATCAAACAACACCTCTCTCCTTGCTCATTTACGACCCCCTTTTCCCCCCTGCCCTCTCTGCCTCTTCCTCTTTTCAGCCAAAAGGTTTCACTCAAAGTACATTAAGAATATGTATATAACACATATCATGTATCTTGTGAACCTGTTGTTTTTTCCCCTTCATGTTTGATATCATTTTAAAGGTCTCTGTGCGATTGGTAAATTGGTCTCAGTTTCACAGTAGTCACTTATATTATCAGAAATACTGAAAACTTAAGTGAATTCTGTACTTCTGTTGTGGGCGGTCTCCTTACAAAATCAGATAAACATTGCTCTACACCAGGTGTGACCATTTGGGAGCGAGAACCACTTCTACAGAGACTTCTCATCCCCCATATACAGATGTAATCTGTTTGGGGCCGAGAATAAATGTTTATGGCCCTTTTGTTCTGGTAGTATTTAAGGGAAAGTTGCAAATCAGTCATTGTGATTCTGTAGCCAGAAAAGCCCGTAGTGTGGTGTTTCTCTACACTCTATACTATGTATTTTCTAAGGTCTGGTATGCAGCTTTTACTCTTAGATTAATCTTTGAGCATTTGATGTTTTGTATTGATATGATTTGATATCTTTGAATTGGCTATGTAATTGGCATAATACATATTTACCTGACTAATAATAAAATGTTATATTTGACTTATTCTGATCTCTTCAGAAATCATTTTCAAGTAGATTAATGTGTAGTGGTATTTCCGCAAATCTGCGTTCAGGACAGATCATACCAAAGCACCAATTGATGAACCATGGGGAATACCAGTAGGGGCTTTGGATTTCTGACTGTCACTGGCTTAACACGTTGTAGCTCTCATGGTTATAAGGAAAAATACACTTTTATGAGCATGCAGGGTGTAGCTCACTTAAAGGTATTATAACCACTCTGCATCCTCTGAGTAAGTTCAGAACTGACCAGTTTGTGTCTGTGGGTTCACTATCGGCCGAGTGCAATTTCTGTGTGATACCTGGTCCCTAATGAACGAAGATTTGAAAGTATGGGATTTCCAGAATAATCAAATATCTAAATTAATATACAATCAATATTTATGATCAGTTTTTTATTAGAAATATTGCCTAAATTTAATGATCACATGAAATTGGAGTCAGATTGAACATGGAGCTAGACTAAAATTGAAACTAAGTCCTGATAAATTCAAAAGCGCAAGTAAAAGACCGAACATGCTTTAAACCTTCAACCAGGCCACTGGATTCCGCTTTTGGGCTGGCAGGTGGATTCTTACACGATGAAGTAAGGGCTGTAAAACCCCTGCTTCATCTCAGCAGAAGGGACTGGCTCGATTGCATCCTTTGCCAGGAGGACAGCAATCTCCTTGCACAAGACAGGAGCATCTCGGACTGCCACCGGCGTCTCGAGAATGCCGCTGAACTTGGGAGGTCGTCTGGTGAACTGAATCGCATAGCCGAATTGGATTGTGCGAATGAGCCAACAGGACAGGTTGGGCAGCGCAAGCCACGCCTCTAAACTCTGTGTGAGTGGCACCAAAGGAACAATCGACATACCTGTGGTGGTGCAGCGGAGGGGAGTCGAGCTGGATGGCACAGAAGGCATCGTGTACTGACTCATCACAGCAGAACTCCCCGTTGTCCCTGGAGGGACTGGCCAGAGATGTGTTGGAGAGGCATCGCGTCTCCCACCTGCATCCTCTTGGCTACTGGCAAAGGGGAACATCGTGGGTGAAAGTGAGGAGGCAGCGCGTCGCTCACTGTCAGCCCACGGTCCTGAGAACCCGGAGGATAAAGAAATAGTTCTTTTTTTGACAATGTGGTTACTGCCGGCCCCTGAGAAAGAACAGAAAACAAAGGATTCTCCACCCTGCCCTCCTCCGGGTGAAGGAGTGGCGCTATCCTCGCCATCTCCTGAGAAAGAGCAGCTTTCCACATCTCCGGGTTGCCCATGTCAGGGCCGCTCCGTCACCTTCTTAGACGACTTGGGGGCCGGGTGGGACACGGGGGCGCTGCACTCCTGCAAGAGGCTTGACGTGCCGGCCTAGGTGTTGCTTCAGCACAGGATGGAGCAGCTCTGGAGGATGCAGAAGGGCACCCACGGCAACGAGCAGACTGGAGCCTGGCCCACGGCGGAGCGGTGGCTGGTGCATCATGGCGGGGCAAGATGTGCTGGATAGCCTCCGTCTGCTGCTGTACTGCCGAGAACTGCTGGGCAAAGTCCTTGACAGTGTCACCGAACAGTCCAGCCTCGGAGATGGGAGCGTTAACAAAGCGCACTTTGTCAACGTCTCTCATCTTTGCAAGGTTGAGCAAGAGATGGCAATCTTGGGAAACTAGTGTGGACATCGCCTTCCGAGGGACCGTGTCGTGACCTTCATCGCCCGGAGCTTCATGAGGACAAAGTCATCTGATGGAATCTGCACTAGAAATGGCCTCCAATAGAAACAGGCTACACCAAAAACTTCATGACAGCTAGTACTCTTAAGGTCTTTCCACACTGAGTGCGATACGAAAAGGCAAAGCGAATGCCGACGAACGGTGCTTTCACACTGAGCGCGAAACGATTGTTCACCTTCCGTAAAAGAGGAAGAAGCTGGAGCAGAGGCGGAACAGGGGGAGGGATGGAGGGCCAGGTCCATGTGGAGGTGGAGAGCCTGGAGACTGAGGCAGAACAGGGAGCCAGGGCAGAGCCAGCAGAGCAGAGAGCCAGGGTGGAGCCGGCAGAGCAGGGAGCCAGGACGGAGCTGGCAGAGCAGGCAGCCAGGGCGAAGCTGGAGGAGCTAAAGACCACCAGGGCGGAGCTAAGGAGCACCAGGGCGAAGCAGGTGAAGCTGAAGACCACCAGAGCGGGGCAGGCGGAGCTGAAGACCACCAGACTGGGGCAGGTGGAGCTGACCCAGATAGCAACAGAGTGTGGGCCAAATCTGGCTTACATTCGGCACTTCTGGCTTAATTCTGGCAGTGTTTTTTTCACAGTCTGGTGTGAAACAGCATTTGGTTGAGCTCTGGCTGGAGTCTGGCCAACCAAAAGAAATTAAGCAAATTGTATCTATTTGGCTGAGCCGTGGCTGGATTTTGATCTGCCAGAAAAAGGAAAATATTCGGCTGAGATCTGGGTGGGTTTTGGTTAGCCAAAGAGTAAATAAAAGATCTCTGGTATGAATGTGATTTACAGTAAAACAGACCTGTATAAGATGTCTTTCTAATTTTATAAATCCTTTACAGTGGCGGTTCTACATTGAATTACTCTCCGGGCGAGACCCCCTCTGAGTGTCGTTTTGAGGGGGAGGGGAGGTTAACATTTTTGATTAAAGATTAGGAGGGCACATAAATTTTAAAAAAATAATGAAGTGCACGGATAAATTATTTATAATAAACACTACAGTATTCCATCAAAAAATAAGAATATTCAATTTTGATTTCATGCCGACTTTAAGTCCAAATTATTGTTGTATAAGCATAGCAAGCATCATAGCAAGAAGGCTAACAAACATAAGAGTTAACGTTATACCACCAATTAACATTAGCCCTTCATAGATGACATGGATACCGTAATCATACAGAGAGAACGTAGTTGCATACCTTTATCTTTTGCTCTTTTCTCCTCTTCTTCTTTTCTTTTTTTCCTAAATTGGGCAACTGACGGCTTTGACCTTTTTCTCTCCATCGCTGTGTTTATTTGGCACTTGACAATCAACAGATTTCCCATCCCCCAACACTGTCACTCACGACCAGAAGTCAAGACTAAACCAATTCACCTCCACATTATCGTTTTGTATTACCTATTTTTATTAGCTATTTCACACAATTCAGAAAAAAACAAAAAAACGTGCAAATTATAGGCCTGTGTTTTAATATTATGAATGAAATGTGCGTTATTTGGAAGAAAGTCAAGGTGTGACTGACTTTAGCCCACTAAGTAAGAAATAAAACATGATTGTGTTTTTATCAAAAAAAAAACAAAAAAAAAAAAAACGGCCCAGCTCCCCAGTACTGCTCGGTGCTTTTTGGGTAGGTTTAAAACAAAGAAAAGTGCACTTTTAGATAAACAAGGCAACATATGCACTTGTGTCTTGTGGAGGGTAGGAAAAACAAAGTTCTTTAAGACTCGCGGGACTGTTTGTAATAAAGATTTAAATGTAAAAAGCACGAGCCGACTGTTTCTGTCAGTGGTAAGTTTTAATTTAAAATATTTGCGATGGCCTAATGCAAGAAAAGTAGGCTAGACTTTATGTTGTATGTGTTTAAATGTGTTTCCACTTGCTTGAGCAACTTAATATACAAATCTAGCATTCAATACGTTGTTTATATTGAGTTTAAACACGAATATGAAAGATTGTTTAACTGTACTGTAATAAAAGAGGATAACAATGCTGAAAAAGCACTTTCAGTATAGGCTAACAACGTTTGGATTTGAAATCAAAATAATGGATAAATCTTGTGTTTGTGTAAACAGCCGCGGTCAGGAGCAGACTGCAAACGCGTTCACAGTGACTAAGTCCGTGCTGCTTCTGCCCCGCAATGCGATGACATAGTTTGCAATGCATCTTGGAAATAGTAGTTGATTGTATATCTACGGCGTTAAATCCACTTCACAAAAAGGACTACTTTTCCCAAAACGCACCTCGAGACGAGAAGACGCGTACACCCCGCCTACCAGAGGATCCGGAAGTTGCGTAGCAGTAGCCAGCCAATCACATTTACCAACACAGCCTGGCGGTGAGATTCAAACTGCCGCTTGAACTTTTGCGATTTGGTTTGGTCTTTTGGAGCTTTAATACATCAAGGTAAGTTAATTCTTCTTTTAAAGTCTCAACTAACATGTAGGTTTCTCCCATGCCTCTACAGTGCGTTACTTGATTGGCTTTTTTTCGTGTTTAACTCTTTTCTGTCATTGGATTTCATTTGTTTTTATGTTAAAGGTACTACAATTACTCTCAGTCCCCATTTACAGTGCATAGCAGAAAACATGTGGTCTTACAGTGAGTGAATAAAACGTGAAAAAGGGCTGTTAAAAGAGTCAATAATGTTACGTTGAGACGTATGTGGTGTCTATGCATCTCTCTCTCTCTCTCTCTCTCTCTCTCTATCATTCTCACAGATGGCCACGCCCTAATTGAACACGCTGCCCGTGCCCCGTGGTTGGTCAAGGCTGGAACTGCATCTTTCAAAAACTCAGCGATGCTGATCCGGGTGTGGGATGTTTTTGATGGTGTTGCTGTTTGAAATTGTGTTTGCTGTTAAGAAAAGACAGCTAAACTCTGTATAGTGACTTTTTGTGTAAATATTGTGAACTCGGCTTGATCTTTTTCTTTTCTGTCCACTTTACCCACCAAGTGTTTTCGTTGTTTTTTTGTAAAGTTTTCAACAGATTGTTTTTTTTTTTCTCTTTAAACGTGTCTGAGTAATTTCGCCCGTTGTTGTAAATACTGTAAATACTACTTCACTTCTGCACGGAAGCTGTAGGGGTTGGGTGCCACTTTCTTTTGGTAATATTCGTTTTCTCCTGTTTTTCGGCTAGTCAGGGAGTTAGTTCAGTCCCTGTATTTTTGTTTGAACTTTTTCTTTCTAGGGTATTAAGATTCTTTGGGTAAAAAGGTAGTTTCAATTTTTGTTTATTATTTTGGCCTTGGCCCAACCCTGAAGCCCATTCGCTTCCTATTCTTTTTTTTTTTTTGTGTGCTGTTCATTGCCATTGAACTTGACCAGTAAAAAAAAAAAAAAGAAAGAAAGAACGAAAGATCACAATACTCCGGTGCAAAGACATTTATTTATGTTATTCTCCTAGACCCTAGACCTGGGACGTAACATAAATTGGGGGCTCCTCTTTTTTTTAATCCGTAGAAACGGATTATTCTTCATCCATGAACCCTTCTTGTGACTGTACAGTTGGTAAGTCATTCCAATTTATTCTTTGTTTGGCTGCTTTCTTTTTGGTGTGTGAAGGAGTAGTAGACAGTAGGGTTATTATGGATTTTGATTTGATCGCCTTTGCACTCGCTCCGAGCACGGAACAGTTTAATCGCTGTCGTAAGGACGATCTGTTCAAAATCGCGGAATTTTTTAAAATTGTGGTACCACATAATGCTTCTAAGAAGGAAGTTAAAGAATTATTGTACAAAGAGTTGGTTATGCAGCGGATATTGCCTGATGAGTCTGGAATGAGTACCGTAGATGCGAGAGCTTCTACGTCGGCGGAGGTCGACGAGAAGCCTCCGTCTGCGCCGCTCTCGCCTGAGCCTTCCAGGTTTCCAATAGCTGCGCCACCCAGTAGTGCTTTGTTAGTACCCCATTCGGACCCGCTGTTAATGTTAAGAACAAAAGAAATAGAATTGGAAATTAAACGGGAGGAGAGTGAGGCAAAAAGGCTTAGGTTAAGGGAGCTAGAGCTTGAGTTGGAAAGGGAGCGATTTCAGCGGGATCGCGGCCGGTTTCACCCAACTGAGAGCGCGCCGGAGAGTTCCCCTGTTTCGCCCTCATTTGCTCGGTTATCTACAGGTCCTAGGCCAGTCTCTTCCAGTCCCGGTCCACCTCGGGCAGCGATTTCTTCGCCTGACTTTGATGTGAGCAAACACATTAATTTAGTGCCTCCTTTTCGGGAAGCTGAAGTTGACAGCTATTTTACTGCTTTTGAGCGTGTTGCAGCTACACTGCAGTGGCCGAGAGCGATGTGGGCTCTTCTACTGCAATGTAAGTTAATTGGCAAGGCACAAGAGGTTTGCTCTGCGCTGCCGATAGAACAGAGTCTTGATTACGACGTGGTAAAGCAGACTGTTCTTCGTGCTTATGAGTTGGTGCCGGAGGCGTATAGGCAAAAATTTAGAGCCCATAAGAAAGCAGACAAACAAACTTTTGTAGAATTCGCCAGAGAAAAGCAAGCTCTTTTTGACAAGTGGTGTGCTGCGTGTAAAACTACTACTTTTGAAGCTTTAAAAGAGTTAGTTTTATTAGAAGATTTTAAGAGCAGTGTGTCTGAAAATTTAGTTGTACATTTAAATGAACAGAAAGTCACGACCCTCTAAGCAGCCGCTGTGCTGGCTGACGAATTTGTTTTGACACGTCGAACTCTCCTCAACCACCACCAGTGTGCAGCATCCACCTGGATGATGCGACGGCAGCCACAGGACAATGGCGCCAGTGCGCTCACCACACACCAGCTACAGGTGGAGAGGAGAGAGAGAGATAAGGCCAATTCAGTGGATGGGGATTATTAGGAGGCCATGATTGACAAGGGCCAGTGGAGGGAATTTGGCCAGGACACCGGGGTTACAACCCTACTTTTTACGAGAAGTGCCATGGGATTTTTAATGACCACAAAGAGTCAGGACCTCGGTTTAACGTCTCATCCGAAAGACGGTGCTTTTTGACAGTATAGTGTCCCCGTCACTATACTGGGGCATTAGGACCCACACAGACTGCAGGGTGAGCACCCCCTGCTGGCCTCACTAACACCTCTTCCAACAGCAACCTAGTTTTCCCAGGAGATCTCCCATTCAGGTACTGACCAGGCTCAACCCTGCTTAGCTTCAGTGGGCAACCAGTCTTGGGCTACAGGGTGATATGGCTGTGAAGCCTGGGAGGGGAGGAGCTTTTGGAGCTCATAGAGGTGCTCAGCATCGCCCAGGGGGAGGCAGGGTCTGTTTCTATTGCCTTGATGCTGGTCATCTTATTGCAGATTGCGAGGCCTGGAAGAAAAAGAGTGCATCAGCTAAGCCTAAAAGTGTAGGTTTTCTACAAACTTTGGCAAAATGTGTTTCACCTGACCAAAATACAGCAGGATATAAGCCATTTATGCTGCAGGGGTGGGTAGCTTACAGCGCTGACGGCATTCCCAAGTCAGTGTCTGTGTTGTGAGACACTGGGGCAGCCCAGAGTCTGATGCTAGCTGGTACTCTCACTTTGTCCCAGAGAACCTATACGGGGGCTGATGTAATTTTGCGGGGCATAGGAGCAGGTTGTGTCAGAGTTCCCCTCCATAACGTGTATTTTCAAACGGATATAGTTACGGGTAATGTGTGTGTTGGAATCTGCCCTGAACTCCCTGTTGAAGGTGTGGATATTATTTTGGGAAACGACCTAGCAGGGGGTACAGTTTTCCCACCCCCAATTGTTGTTAACCATCCCATAACAGATGAGAAAAATGACTTGTCTTCTCAGTTTCCAGCCGTATTCTCTTCATGTGTGGTTACACGTGCCCAGGCACGTAAATTTGAAGATGTGGTCGACATATCTGATTCTTTTCTGCAGTCTACAGGTATGTCAGGAAAGTTGTAATTAGAACCAGCCTCTTCTACCTGTGATATTGCCCCCTTTCAGATTGGTCGGTCACAGTTGGTGGCAGCCCAAAAGGATGATCCATCGTTAGAGACATGCTTTGTGGCTGTAACTAACAAAACAAAAGTTCCTAGCGAAAAGGTAACTTATTTTGTTGACGATGACATTTTAATACGACAGTGAGAAAACGGCGATAGCGTTCGTCAGGTTGTTATTCCCAAGGGTTATCGTTCTCAAATATTAAGTCTCGCTCATGACCATGTCCTTTCTGGCCATTTGGGAATACGGAAAACCTATGATCGTGTGCTGCGATATTTTTTTTGGCCTGGTCTAAAGTCTGATGTTGTTGCTCACTGCCAGTCCTGCCATGTTTGCCAGCTGGCCGGTAAGCCAAATCAAAATATTCCTCCCGCTCCTCTACACCCGATCCCTGTAATAGGTGAGCCTTTGAGCGCGTCATCTTGATTGTGTGGGACCATTGCCAAAATCTAAATCGGGTTATCAATACATACTCACTTTGATGTGTGCCGCCACGCATTTTCCGGAGGCCGTTCCAATGCGCAGTATAAAGGCTAAAGCAGTGGTAAAAGAAATAATTAAATCTGCTCTACATTTGGTCTACCAAAAATTATTCAAACCGACCAAGGTTCTAATTTTACCTCCACACTGTTCTCTCAAGTTCTTCATGAGCTGGCTGTTAAGCATCAACTTCGAGCGCCTATCATCCCGATTCTCAGGGCGCGCTCGAAACGTTTCCACCAGACTCTCAGTCCATGCTGCGCGCATTCTTTGTGGAAACGGGGAGGGACTGGAATGAAGGTCTGCCAGTGTTGATGTTTGCTGTCCGTGATGAGAGTGCAGGAGTCTTTGGGATTCAGTCTGGCCGAATTAGTTTTTGGGCATACCGTGCGTGGGCCCTCTTAAACTGTAAAAGAACAGTTGTTATTGGAAAACGAGTTACCTGTGACAGTATGTGATTATGTGGCTCAAATGCGTCGGCGCTTACATCAGGTGTGGGAAATCGCAAAATCAAATTTGGCTTCAAAACAAGTTCACATGAAAGAACGTTTTGACAAGAACTGTGTAGTGCGAAGTTTTCAGCCAGGAGATTTGGTGTTAGTCCTTCTTCCACTTCCAGGTTCTGCGCTGCAGGCTAGGTTCTCAGGGCCCTATGTGGTTGAAAAGAAATTGAATGAGATAAATTATCTGATTCATACTCCTGAGCGTAGAAAGAAAAATCGCGTTTGTCATGTAATATGCTCAAGTCTTACGTTAGTAGAACAACGCCTGTTAAGCCCTTTGTGGATGTGGCACCTGTAGTGACAGTTACTCCTCTGTCCTCTGCTGTCGAGTCTGAGGATGATGGACTAGTTGCCCCTGAAATTGTGTCACCACTAGACTGTCCAACTCTGAAATATTGCAAAATATAGAAGAGCATTTATCTTATCTTCCACAGTCTCAGTGTAGAGATGTTGTTTCTCTTATTCAGAAGTTCTCTCTCTCTTTCAGACAGCCCCAGCCAGACACATGTTCTGTTTCATGATATTGAAATTATAAACTCCTTCACCCTTAAAACAGCATCCTATCGTGTTAATCCCCGGAAGAGAGAAGAGATGAGGAATGAGGTAGATTATCTGCTTACTCATGGTCTAGCGGTTCCCAGTTCGAGTCCGTGGAGCTCACCATGCCTGCTAGTGCGAAGCCGGATGGTTCCTTTAGGTTCTGTACAGATTACAGAAAGGTGAATAGTGTCACCAAGCCAGACTCTTTTCCGTTGCCTAGGATGGAGGAATTGTGTCGATCATGTTGGTTCCTCATCCTTTGTAACCAAGTTAGATCTATTAAAAGGTTACTGGCAGGTGCCACTTACACAGCGTGGCTCAGGATATCTCTGCATTTGTAACACCAGATAACTTCCTTCAATACACCGTGATGGCTTTTGGGATGCGAAACGCTCCTGCAACCTTTCAGAGGTTGATGCAGAAAGTATTGTCTGGTGTGGCAAACTGCAAAGCATATCTTGATGATGTCGTAATTTATTCTAACTCGTGGAGTGACCACCGTAAACTCTCTACATGAAGTGTTTGCTCGGTTGGCATAAGCATCTTTAACAGTGAATCTAAAAAAATGTGAATTCGGGAAAGCTGTGGTCACTTACTTAGGTAAGCAGGTTGGGCAAGGACAGGTGCGTCCTATTGATGCCAAAGTTGAGGCAATTGTGAATTTCCCCATCCCCAAATCTAAAAGAGAACTGCGCCGTTTTCTGGGTATGGTCGGTTATTATCGTGGGTTCTGCAAGAATTTCTCCTCTGTTGTGTCCCCTTTGACAGATTTGTTGAGCACATCCAAGGATTTCAATTGGAGTCATGAATGTGATAACGCCTTCTGCGCTGCCAAAGACCTCCTGTGTAGTGCCCCAGTCCTCTCTGCCCCTGACTTTCAAGACCCTTCAAACTTGAGGTGGATGCCAGTGCGTTAGGGCAGGTGCGGTCTTGTTACAAGAAAGTGAAGCTGGAATCGACCACCCTGTGTGTTAATTTTTCAAAAAAATTTCCAAAAAACAGCAGCGTTATAGTACCATTGAAAAGGAGGCTATGGCATTACTGCTTGCCCTTCAGCAATTTGAGGTGTATGTCGGTGGTAGTTCCCTACCTGTGACCGTTTACACTGACCACACATCCCTTGGTCTTCCTCCTGCGCATGGCCAACTCGAATCAAAGGCTGACGCGGTGGTCTTTAGTAGTTCAGGGTTTTAACATTGACATACACCACAAGAAGGGTACTGAAAACGTTATAGCTGATTGCTCTTTCTAGAACTTGAAGAAAAAATATTGTTGACGTTTGTTTTTGTCAAAATGGGATTTTGACTTTTACGGGTGGGGTGTTACGTTGAGACGTATGTGGTGTCTATGCATCTCTCTCTCGTCTCTCTCTCTCTCTCTCTCTCTCTCTCTCTCTCTCTCTCTCTCTCTCTCTCTCTCTATCATTCTCACAGATGGCCACGCCCTAATTGAACACGCTGCCCGTGCCCCGTGGTTGGTCGAGGCTGGAACTGCATCTTCAAAAACGCAGCGATGCTGGTCCGGGTGTGGGGATGTTGTTGATGGTGTGCTGTTTGAAATTGTGTTTGCTGTTAAGAAAAGACAGCTAAACTCTGTATAGTGACTTTTTGTGTAAATATTGTGAACTCGGCTTGATCTTTTTCTTTTCTGTCCACTTTACCCACCAAGTGTTTCGTTGTTTTTTTGTAAAGTTTTCAACAGATTGTTTTTTTTTTTTTTTCTCTTTAAACGTGTCTGAGGTAATTTTGCCCGTTGTTGTAATACTGTAAATACTACTTCACTTCTGCATGGAAGCTGTAGGGGTTGGGTGCCACTTTCTTTTGGTATATTCGTTTTCTCCTGTTTTTCGGCTAGTCAGGGAGTTAGTTCAGTCCCTGTATTTTTGTTTGAACTTTTCTTTCTAGGGTATTAAGATTCTTTGGGTAAAAAGGTAGTTTCAATTTTTGTTTATTATTTTGGCCTTGGCCCAACCCTGAAGCCCATTCGCTTCCTATTCTTTTTTTTGTGTGTGCTGTTCATTGCCATTGAACTTGACCAGTAAAAAAATAAAAAATAAAGAAAGAAACGAAAAGATCACAATACTCCGGTGCAAAGACATTTATTTATGTTATTCTCCTAGACCCTAGACCTGGGACGTAACAATAAGATGTTTGAATCTGGGTGAAAAGGAATTAATAGGAATTAAAAAGTATGCAAATGGAGATTGTGTGCTATCCTTTGACACAATCTACACAAGTTTGACAACTAAGAGTCATAACTGCTTTTCTGTATTGGCCTTTATATTATCTTTTTTATTTATTTATTTTTTAAATAAGTTATTCACATTTGTGTTTTGCTTGCAGAAATCATGTGCCACACAGTCAGCTTTGTTGACACTGAAGAATTTCATGTGCCTGCAATCTGGGTGAAGAATTGTGTGTGTTTATGTCCTCCATATAAACATTTAAATCAGTTTTATTGTTTAAGGTAGTTATCCGCCTAGATCACAATAGAATTAAATCTTTTTCCCTAGGCTAAAGCCCAGTCCCTAGACACCAAGTGTTTCAGGCAACCTCTGGAGTCTTTGTCTGCATATAAAGTTAAAATTATGTATACATCCTTTCTGTATACAGTATGTTTAATTTAAAAGGCTAAATGTAGAAAACTGTTCAGATTGGTTCTGATTTTTACATTCATCTTTCACAGATAATTACAGTGAAGCATGCTGGAAGCTCTTGCAGAACAGACCGATCTCCAGTCAGAGGCTGTGCCCGACTCCCTGATGCCACCAAACACGAAATAAAGTAAGATTGTGTGTATTATGTAATTCCTTGACACAGACCTGTCTTACAGGTCTTTGTAACATTGTGCAATCTAACAAATTAACATTAACATTTTGCTGAATAATATATTCATATGAACATAACACCCTCGCTTTATCAAATTTAGTAATTATTAAATTTTCTGCCTTCTCTAAAGATGAAACAAGCGCCTACTGGATGAATGAGGCCTCTACACCCCTAAAACATTTGCCACAAGTGTCTCAAATACAACCACGATCCAAAAGGATTTGTTCAGCTTCTAATCAAGTCCTCTAGGACAAAGACAAAACCACCCACTGCAGGCACTGTGGCATGATGAAACACCCAGACCCCAGAGAAAAGTCCTCTCAAGCTGTGACTCATTCATAAGATGTAAGATTTCTCTGTTTTCTATCATATATTCACTGTTGTTTAAGGCTCATTTCACAGCATGGGTGGTGTGGTAAACCTTCTAATTCCTGTGTTAATATTTTGTGTTGTATTTTTCAGGTACTTGAACTTGGATTGCTGGGTGGAGTGGTTGTGAAGGACATGATCTGGCGAATTATGAGGAAGGCAATCGAAAATTACTTGGCTAAAGCGGTGATGGAGAAGTGTAAATGGGAAAACACCAAACCAAAGTTTGGAGCATAAAAACACTGTTATTGGTAAGTGCATTTTTATTGTAAGTCTTTTTGGAACTTTTTTCCCCCACACATCATGAATGAATGTTGAAAGTCATAGTTCTTAGACTGGTGGTGTCTTAAATGTATTTTTAACTCTGTATTTGTATGCTCCTATTGTAGAGGCTGTAAGAAGAAATCCTGTATGTGCACACAACTGAGCCGGAGGTTGAAGAAGTTTCATCTAGCTGGTGACCGTGAGGGTGCAGAAAGAGAAGAACAACTTCACAAGATGTTAATGTAAACCAGACAAGTTATTGTTAAGAGAGTGAATCTTTTACATTGTTTTTTTTTTTTTAAGTATATTTTTTTGAACATCTGTAAATATGAGTATTTCATTTGTCTTTTGTTTGTTGGTTTCTCTATTTTATCATGTGTTTAACAGTTTAATTTGTTTTCTCTTTTTTTGTATTGTGACTATTTATATGTTGCTTTTGTTTTGCCTTATTCTAGTGTTATTGATTTATCTTTTTCCCCATTGTTTTTTTTTACTGTTACCTGTCTGAGATTTTTTCCCCTCTACATCAGTAAAACACTATACTGCATTTGCATTGTTTTGTTCTTTTATTATACCTTGCACAATATATAAATATCATACAGGGTAATTTCTGGATTAGTTTTGGCATAATATTGGTCCAGTTATGGCTGGACAAGTTGTGGCTGTTCTGGGGTAAAGGTGGTGGCAGTTGGCTTTTGTCTGGCTGACATCTGGGGCTTCCGGCACTGTTGTGGGCCAGTTATGGCTGATTTCTGGGGACACTATGGAGTTGTGGGTGAGTTTTGGTCTGCTTCAGGCATGGTTCTGGTATTCTTTAGGCAAGCGGCATAAGGGCCATTTGAGGGCCGGGGTATGGAGTCAATATAATGCCACATAAATATGCAAAAGAATAAAGTTTTGCAAAAGAAAAAAAAAGTTTTGCAAACAGAAATAAAGAATTGCAAAAGTTAAAATATAATTCATTGCGAAAATCAATGAGAGTTGTAAAAGAATCATATGAACTGTGATTCTATTTGATCTCTGCAACACATATTTTCCATGGTCACACCTACTAATTAATTTGTAACGCTCCATTTATTTTGCGTTTCAGTCAAGCGTGTATGGCAAGCCGTTTAGCATTTAAAACTGTGTTTTGACTATCCATAAATATAATTCAGATAGTCACAATTGTAATTCGGATAGTCATAATTATAATTCGACTAGTCACAATGACAATTAGAGATATCTGCAATTGTAATTGCACTAGTAAGAAATCGAATTAGAGATATCTCTAAATACTTTATGACTAGTCAAAACTCAATTTAAGATATCTGTAATGACTTTAGAGATATCTTCAATAGCGCGTCATACATCCGCAAATGTAATTAGAGATATCTCTAATTCAATTTCGACTAGTCACAATTATAGTTTAAGATATCTGAATTACAATTGCTCCTAGTCAAATTGTCATTGTGTGACGTCAGAATAAATTTACTCAGCTCCTCCTCGCCTACTCTGCTGACTGCTAACAACATAATAAAAGTCTGCTTTTGTTGTCACGGAGAGATAAGATACTGGATGAAGTGCTTCATGGATTATTAAATAAATCTGGATGCAGCCTTATGTGGTAAAAGGTCTCCAGTGTGCATGTATGTATAGCGCTGTGATTTTAAATGTTGCAAAACGGACCAAATGCAGTGTAATGTTCAATAAAGTCAGAAAACTGCAAACTGCTCCTCTGAATTCGTTTACGGAGTATCTATTTACACTAAGTGCAAATAGGCCACCTTGTTACAGTATCCAGCCACCACCATGTGATTAGTGGAGTAGCGGTTACGGTGGCAGCTTGTTGATGCGATCGACCCGAGTTCGTGTCTGCCTTTTGCCGAACATTTTCTCTACCTTTTCAAATCTCATATCGTATCAGAAAGATAAAAATTAAGGAAATAATTCAAAAGTTGAAAAGAAATATTGGGTAGGGTTATAGGTGTAAGGAGGGCTTTGTTGTCCCAAGGTGGCATCCATTTAAAAATTTGAATTCTAATTCTAATTTACATTCAATACGTTATTATTGCCTACTGTTTTATAATGTACTACAATACTGAGGTGCAGATAATTGCCACTATTTGAAATAAGTAGCAGAAATAGCAGAAAATCTTGCTATTTTAACATAGTGTACATATAATCTATAGCTATTTGCACTTAGTGTAAATAGAATCTAATTACTATTTACACTTACATCTATTGCTATTTGCACTTAGTGTAAATATAATTTAATTGCTATTTACACTTAGTGCAAATAGCCGCTGCCTAAAAGAATACATTGGCGCTGATCACTGAACACAGCAGAATATCATCATCATGGATCTCTTGCTATAATACAATACAATACTCCCACCTTGTGGGCTATTTCATATGGAAGCTCGTTTCCGCCACTAACTAACTAACTAACTAACTAACTAAATAAATAAATAAATGAATAAATAGCAACTTTTTATCTCACAATTATAAAATTTATAACTCGCATTGTTTATATCTCGAAATTCTGAGAAAAAAAGTCAGAATGAATGGTAAGATAAAAATCTGCAAATTACCTTTAGTTTTCATTCCATGGTGGAAACAAGCTGCCATATGACACAAGGGAACCTGAATTCATACACAACGTAATGTAACATACTAATAAATGTCATCAATGCCGTATAAACTTTTATTAAATTGTAATCTTTTTTAAAATCAGCCTTCACGTTTTTTGACTGCATCTGATTATGAGGGATTGTTCTTGTCCGTAATGCATTTATTTGCACTATTTTTCATGTTTTTTTTTTTTGTTTTTTTTTGTATAATTCCATTATTTTTCATTATGTCTAAATAATAAATAAATTCAGACGAGCAGTTTGTGGTTTTCTGCCTTTATTGAACATTACACAGAATTTGGTCCGTTTTGCAGCAAAACAAGCTGCCATAATGACACCAGTGAACCTGAGTTCATACACAAAGTAACGTATGTCATCAATTTCAGTTAAACTTTTATTAAATCAGCCTTCACCTTTCTTGACTGCATCTGATTTACTACTACTATTTTTTTTTGTATAATTCCATTGTTTTTCATTATGTCTAAATATATAATAAATAAATGGCAGTGGCTATTTGCACTAAGTGTAAATAGCTATAGATTCTATATACACTATGTTAAAATAGCAAGATTTTCTGCTATTTCTACTACTTATTTGAAATAGTGGCAATTATCTGCACCTCAGTATTGTAGTACATTATAAAACAGTAGGCAATAATAACGTATTGAGTGTGATTTATAATTTGAATTCAAATTTTTAAATGGATGCCACCTTATTAGGACAATAAAGCCCTCCCTACACCTACCCTAACCCTACCCAATATTTCTTTTAAACTTTTGTATTATTTCCTTAATTTTTATTGAAAAGAAATGCCTTTCCGAAACGATATGAGATTTGAAAAGGGAGAAAAAATGTCCGGCAAAAGGCGGTCGCGAACTCGGGTCGATCGCGTCAAAATGCACATGCTGTAACCGCTACTCTACTAACAACCGTATACTGATTTAGCGTCGTTTTGCAGTCTTGACCATCCCAAGCACACGTTGGTGAGCTGATAGTGTAAATAGTCTCTGCCAACAAGGCGAACTATTTGCACTCAGTGTACATAGACACTCCGATTCTTTTAACATTATATCAAATGTTGCGGCGGCTGACACGAGGCTTATACATGTGTTCATTTGGAAAGGCTAACAAAATTTAATCCACAGCACACATGTCTCAACATTACCATATAAAACATGACAAAAGCCTATTTAAGTCCTCTCTGTATAGCCTACCACTTTTACACATGCTCTAGCAACATTTTTATTTCCATACTTTTCAATTATTTCTGTATAAAACACTTTAAAATCACCCAGAGACCTTTATTATACAACTCTTAGACAAAACAGCAGATGACAACAGTTTCCAAGCTACGATTGGTTAAATAAAATGTTTAAGGTGGGGCTCAGCAAAGGTGTATTTGCATGCACATTGTAGATATCTCTAAAGGAATTTTGACTAGTCAGATTGTTAATTGCAGATATCTGCATTGCAATTTCGCCTAGTCACAAAGCTTAATGCAGATATCTCCAAATAAGTTCTTCCTAGTCACAAATCTGATTGAGATATCCGTAATTGAATTGCAGATATCTTTAAATGGGTTTCGACTAGTCGTAATTCCAATTGAAGATATCTTTAAATATGATTTGCCTAGTCAAAATTCCAATTCAAGATATCTACAATTGTAATTTGACTAGTCATAAATGAATTGCAGATATCTTCAAATGTATTTAGGATATCTTTAAAAATTTTGAATTAGAGATATCTCTAATTGTATTTTGACTAGTCGAATCATATTTAAAGATATCTCGAATTGGGATTACGACTAGTCAAAACTCATTTGAAGATATCTTGAATTGGAATTACGACTAGTCAAAACTCATTTGAAGATATCTGGAAATATTTTTCAATGGAAGTCAATGGAAGATTATGACTAGTCGTAATTGCATTGTAGATATCTGGAATGTGTATTATGACTAGTCATAATTGCAATATAGATATCTGGAATTACAATTGTGACTATCCAAAATTATATTTATGGATAGTCAAAAAAATGTTTTAAATGCTAAAACGGCTTGCCATACTTCATCCAGTATCTTATCTCTCCGTGACAACAAAAGCAGACTTTTATTATGTTGTTAGCAGTCAGCAGAGTAGACGGGGAGGAGCTGAGTAAATTTATTCTGACGTCACACAACGACAATTCGACTAGGAGCAATTGTAATTCAGATATCTTAAACTATAATTGTGACTAGTCGAAATTGAATTAGAGATATCTCTAATTACATTTGCGGATGTATGACGCGCTATTGAAGATATCTCTAATGTAATTAGAGATATCTTCAATAGCGCGTCATACATCCAACTATAATTGTGACTAGTCGAAATTGAATTAGAGATATCTCTAATTATATCTTAAACTATAATTGTGACTAGTCGAAATTGAATTAGAGATATCTCTAATTACATTTGTGCATCCACAAATGTAATTAGAGATATCTCTAATTCAATTTCGACTAGTCACAATTATAGTTTAAGATATCTGAATTACAATTGCTCCTAGTCGAATTGTCGTTGTGTGACGTCAGAATAAATTTACTCAGCTCCTCCCCGTCAGTCAGTCGTTTCCCATCATGCTTTTGGTCAGCGCAGTCGGTGGAGAGCAACAGCGCGCGACTATGGCAAGCCGTTTTAGCATTTAGCATTTAAAACTGTGTTTTGACTATCCATAAATATAATTTCAGATAGTCACAATTGTAATTCGGATAGTCATAATTATAATTCGACTAGTAACAATGACAATTAGAGATATCTGCAATTGTAATTGCACTAGTAAGAAATCGAATTAGAGATATCTCTAAAAACTTTATGACTAGTCAAAACTACATTTGAGATATCTCTAATGTAATTATATACATAGATATGTAAATATATCTGAAATTATATTTATGGATAGTCAAAACACAGTTTTAAATGCTAAAACGGCTTGCCATAGTCGCGCGCTGTTGCTCTCCACCGACTGCGCTGACCAAAAGCATGATGGGAAACGACTGACTGACGACACAGCTTAATGCTCATTGGTTCAGACAACTGTGATGCTGCGTTCTCTTCTAAAATGTTTTATTTTATTTTTTTTTATCTGGTTTCATGTGATTATGTATTTAAATTATGCATGAATATTCCCAAAAATTATATCAGTGCGATCTCTGTGTGAGATAGCAAGGTGACATTGATTCAATGTTGAAATTCCATCGGAATCATCATTTTGGTTGAGGTTGAAAATTCATTGCTAAATAATATTGGATCAATGTTGATAATTCAATGCTTTTCAGTGTTGAAAAGACAAATATTGAATCAATGTTGATTTTTGGTCAGTATTTCACTGGTGAAACTTTAGACTGTCAATCCCTCTTTCAACACTTAAATATGGTACATTTTCCTGAAATGTAGTGAGCACATGCTCATCAAACAATAAATTCTGTAAATTTTGTAAACTCGTCACCACTAGCAGCACCGTTAAATAAATAAAACTGTCTGCTGAGTGTGTGGATTAACAAAGAACTGTGACCATTAGATAGAACTCAGATAAACCAGCTGGATATTATTATTATTATTATTATTATTATTAGCAGCAGTAGTAGTAATGTTTTTACATTAGTAATTAATGTGTTCATTACCTGTTTTTGGCTAGCTAGAGGAGTACATTCAGCCAGAGACTGATAATGACTAAATGCTCCAATGAATGTCCTTATAATTCTTGTGGTCATCCAGTTCATTAACTTAAATTAAACATTTTTATTTTTAAATCAAAATATTTTTAAATTATAATTAAACATTTAAATTATAATTATAATTTATATTATTTATAATTTATATATTCATTTTAATTATTAGATTTATATGAATTACCTAAGGAGAATAGAGAGAATTCAGAGGGTTTTTTCATGCGCCACAATCCAGTCCATTAGGTGGCAGTAATGCAGCTTAAAGCTGGCTGCCAACCGCCAATCAAATCAAAGCGCGGGAAAACAGATTTCAAATGCGAAACGGACGGAGACCAGAGCTGTGTCCGAAACCGCTCCCTATCCACTATATAGTGCACTATATCGGGTGTCAGACGTTTTGTAGTGCTGTCCGAATTCTGAGTGAACGACTTCATTCCCTACATTCGTTCACTACTTTTTACCCACAATGCATTCTGATTTCGAGTGTACAACCGATGTACACTCGCTGAAGCACTATTTCCCACAATCCAATGCGGAGAAGCGTCGAGCTGGAAGAGAGAGCGAGCGAGTTTGAATGAGAGATGCCGTTTACATCTTTCTTATTTCTGCTTTAACGTTTATTTCATACATATTAAAATATATTATGTAGGCGATAACTCAGTTTAATATTTTACTAATTTACTGAGGTGGCATCGTTGTAAACTTACAAAAATGATGATAATTTGGTGGATAATTTAAAAATGTTCGTTATTATATGTAGCGTATTCATTCTGATGTAAAATTAACGGTCGCCTGAGGGCGCGCGCACTACGACCATAATCTTGTCTAAGCTCAAAACGCTGCTTCAAGATAACGTTACTAAAAATAATAAATACATAAAATTATGAACGTGTGTGTGTGTGTGTGAGTTGGGCTAGTAACCCAAAGGTTGCCGGTTCGATTCTCACACCGGCAGGAATTGAAGATGGGGATTGTGAATAAACAGCACTCTCTCTGCCTTCGATACCATGACTGAGGTGCCCTTGAGCAAGGCATCGAACCCCCAATTGCTCCCCAGGCGCTGGAGCAATGGCTGCCCACTGCTCCGGGTGTGTGTTCACGGTGTGTGTGTGCGTTTGTTCACTATTCACTGCTGTGTGTGTGCACTTGGATGGGTTAAATGCAGAGCACCAATTTCGAGTATGGGTCACCATACTTGACAATACGTCACGACTTTCACTTTCACTTTCACTTAATAGTATTTAATGATTATGAACATAAAGCATTACAAAACAAATTAATAATATACCATCTATGAAACCACAAAGCTGACGCGGAGGCATGTACAATAAGTCATTTTGAGTGTTATTGCTATTAATATTATTTTCTAAAATAAGGTACGTGTAATATAAAAGTACATATGTGACGAAGATGTTTTTGGAACAAGTCAAGTCTCACGTGCAGTGTATACGTCACCGTCTGAATCCGTTGACTTATTTCGTTCACTCCTTTCTGATATCGTCCACTCAACTGCTACATACTATATAGGGATTAGTGAATGAGTGAACGAGTGAGCGATTTCAGACACAGCAGGCCTAAAGGGTAAGGGCAAAGTGTTTTTTTTTTTTTTTTTTTTTTTTTTTAGCGGTAAGTAATAAAAAATTACTAAAAAAAAAAAAAACTTCACATAAAACATAACGCTTAGAAATAATTATATATATAAAAAATCCTTGTAACTTAACTTACTTTACAGTGAGTTCCCTTTATATGCCTACAGTTGACAGATGTTGATCCTTTACTTAGCTACGAACACAACAGATTCACCTCAGAGAAAAGAAGTAGTAGTGATTTCATTTCGCGTATATTTCACTATTCATCTTCCGTTACAACTGATGTGTTTTTCTGGATAATTCCGAGTGAACTGCGAATCTGCGGCGAGTCTCGTGAACGCGCGCCGTCCAGACCAACGAACGGCCGAGGTAAGAGTTTATTAAATATATTTCACTTTGTTTTTCCACCAAACCCTACCAGACACAGTAGTGAGAGTGTAATGTTTGTGTTTGAACACTGTGTGTGCTGATCGCAATTTTTTGAAAAAAAAAAAAAAAAAAAAAAACGTAAAACATATTTCTACAAACTTATTCGTGCCATCGACCTTATTTGAATTTCGTGGGAGGGAAAACCTTGCATTGTTTGATTTTATGCAATTTTTATGTTATGTGAACAATTTTATATATTAATTTTGTTTTACTGTACACCTGTGACACACCTTAAAGGGATAGGTGTGGGTGACTTTTTTTTTCTCCAGTAGAACAGTAAAGACACAACCAATTACAACCAATATTTGGTTAACCTAATAGCTATGTTTTTCATTCTTCATTTTTCCCTTTTTGTAGGCCCATCAGAGGGACATTTCCTTGGTTTGCTCACATCAGGTAAGAATGAATTTCTGTTGATTATTACCTGTGACAGGTGTTGCATACTCTTAATGTTTACTTTCACCTTTTTAAATCTAGGTCAGAGGATGGAATATCCTGGATCAAGGTTAATAATAAAAGGCAAGTCATTATTAAATGTATAAAATACATGTCTTAAAGCATCTTAATGTTAATACAATCTTTTATTTTGTAAAGGGATGTAAGATGCTTTTTAAGCTATTTATTTAAGCTGCAGCAGTAAATGGTAAAAGAGGCATAGTCTCATCTCCAGTCCTCCCAGAATGTTTTAGATGTCTCACTAATTAAAACACCTGGTTCAGCTCTAACATTCTGGGAGGGGGGCCTGAGGACTGGAGCTGAGAAACTCTACACTAAGGGTTATGAAAAATTAAGGCTGTGTATCATAGAAGTTGTTGATATACTGTGTTGATATACTGTTTTCCTGAAACTGCTTTCCCATTGCTTCTTCTGAAGTGACTCGAATACTGGCTGAACTAGTGTCTGGAGGTCTGGGGTTTCATGAGACGCAGCTACCAGAGCAGATTCTTCAAGTGAAGATGACAGATGTGTGATGGTAATTTACATTAAGATTTATTTACTTTTGTTTTATTTATTTATTTATGTATTTATTGACAAAAGCATGTTTTTCATTCAACACTGAAACTACATTCCCATGACATTTATTTGTAATATATCCATATTTTGTGCAAATATGTTCCTGACGCCCTTATAGGTTGGCTGTTTTGCTGTTGGAGGAGCATCAGTTGAGGCATATATTAGGATGCTGGGCTGTACTCTAACCAGTGAGCCGGCTTCTCAGATGAACTGGGCAGTAGGAGACCGAAAGATCAGCATGAACAACAACAAAAACAACAACAACAACAACAACAAAAACTCATTTAGAGACACCAGGCTCCAAGATGTGCATGGTAAGTCTCCACATGGGTCCTTTGGTCTTAAATTCAGTTTGATCAAATTTAAATCCATTAAAAGTCTTAAGTATCTTAAATGGAATGAGAAAAGCCTTAGTTATGTTTTCAAGATGTCTTAAATTTGGAGACAGAAAAAAACAGGAATTGCAAAATGGCCTAATATGATTATTAAGGGTTAAGGCCCGTTCAGATCAAGAGCGATAACTTTAAAGATAACTATGTTCATCTGTTTATTCTAAGCACACTCATCTGCTTTTTAGAACTCTATCTTTATCATTATCTTTAGTGTTATCATCCTTGGTGTGAACAGGCCTTCAGTTCACTCAAAACTGTTGTTCCAAACCTGTATCATATTTTTTTTTTTTACAAAAGATATGTTGAAGAATGTTGGTAACCCAACAGCTGACGGAAACCATTGACTTCCATTGTACAGGGAAAAAATCCTATGGAAGTTAATGGCTACCGTCAACTGGTTATCAACATTCTTCAGAATATCTTATTTTATGTTCAACAGAAGAAAGAAACTCATACAGATTTGGAACATTTACATATTGACTATATACTCTTTGAGTTTGTATGATATATATATATATATATATATATATATATATATATATAATTTATAAACAATATAGAATGAAGCAATGCCATTTATATCGATATACAGTAGTTTGATATTACAGGCACATCTTAAAAATAGAGGGCACAGAGTGAGCTGCTGTGTGGTAAGTGCATAATCCAATTTGTTCCAAACATGAAAAATGCTTTATATTAAGGGTTTCAAAATAATACGTATGCCTATAGGTGCTTAATTTCTATATAAAAATTAAATGGTCTTAAATTTGAATTCACCATGTTTTAGCTTGAATGTAAACCTTTTATCAAATTTCAATTTGCACTTAATTTTGTAGTACATTGTCACATTTCCAAATACTTAGGACCCACCTTCTTTCAGTTATACACTACTACTACTAATCAAATGCTTTACAACATTGTGCAGGTTTAACAACCTGTTTGTTTTTATACTTAAGATGCCTAACAACAACAAGGGAAAGATGAGAAAAAGGAGGCCTGCTGTGACAGTGCAAAAATGGCTCCATTGTGGTCCTGAACGGCTTGTGGGCATTGCCTTGTGGTGGAAAGCCCTGAGTTCATCAGACTATCCGTTTAATGAGTAAAGACATCTTTTTTGAATCAGAAAAGTTGCTTCAATCCGTGAAAAGCTTCAAGTCCTAAACAACAAACTGGTAATGTTTCAGTCTGTAATACTTTAGTGTTTCTGCCTTTGATGGTGAGTTTTCATTTGCATTTACTTCCATTTTGCAGATGCAGTTTGCACTTGTTAGGCCTATATGTTGTCAGTTTTACAGGCTCTTCTCCTGGCATTTGCTTTATAAAATCAGAATTTACTGTTCCATGTAATTAAGTCACTTTGTCATCCATTTGACCATGTTTTGTATGTAAATTGTATATTAAGCTCTGTCTCCCAGTTTCACAAGGCTAGACCCAGACTAAAATGCATGTTTGAGCTGTCTTAACTGAAAATAACTTGCTCTGACAGATCTTCATGTCATTGCCATTGTTTTGTCTCAAGATGCACACCAGTAATGTTTATTTATTTATTGCATTTTTATAAAAGCTGTTAAGTATCCTAATTTAAGGCCTAGTTCTGGCTTAAGCTAAGCCCTGTCTGTGAATCCATGCCTATATGTTTTGAAGTCACCACCGTTTATTTTTGTATTTTATTTATTTTTTTATAAATTATTTTTTTATTTATTTTGTTTTACTTGAATATAATGTTATTTTCCTGTTCAAATAGTGTGGGGGCAAAAATAAATATTTTTGTATGTAAACTGACTGATGTTTATTTTGAGTGACTTTTTTATTTTAAAACCATATTAATTGCAGTCCTGCATGTTCTCTGATTGAAAGGAGTAAAAAGCAGGATTGATTTGATAATGTTTCTGTTAAGAATGTTTAAGCTCTTTATCTTTCGATGCCGTCCGACTATTCTCAGTTCTTGCATTCATGAAGACATGGGCCCATGGAAAGAGTTATGAACAAGAAGCCAATTGTCTTTTCACAAACTTCTTCCAAGTTTATTATTACATCCATACATTATATAGTTTCATTGCTAGGGGTGGTGCAGTGGTACATCCAATGAGAATTATACACCACATCTGTGTGGTACTCAGGCCAAAAATATACGTATGTAAAATGGAAGTCTGGCCAGGAAGTTCTGGACATATTAGGGATACACTTGGATGGAGAGAACTACATCTTTATGCCAAATGTTGATAGTACAGACTAAACTCAGTCACCTCTGAGCTAGGAGGCACCCCCTCCTCAGTTGAACATTTGAACTCCATTTAAGATGTATATATGTGAGGATAAGAGAGATACAGTCAAACAGAAGAGAGAGAGAAAGCACAGACGGGATGGAGGGAGTAAGACAGAGAGAGAATGGGGAAAAACACGTATGGGTGGAGGGAGCGATCAGAAGAAAAGGAGTGAGAAGGGAGGAGGGATTGCATAGAGGCAAACTCACAGAAACATCTGGCAGAGAGCATGATATAATTTAACAGTTCCCCCATTTGTTTATATAATAAACACCATGAAGGCTCTCTGCCCAATTTCCTTTCTCTCAACATTCAATCAACATTTTTCTCATTACACTTAAAATCACCACATATAACAGTTCTAGTCATCAAGGCACTTACGAGCATCTTTTACCAACTTGTAAATCAAGACAAAAATCATTCTGAAGTATTCGCTACTTCCCTTGCCTATAATTCCTAAGCATTCCTAGACATATTCAGTAAACCTTCATTAATCAGCATCCGTATCAGGGATGTATGGGATGTATGCAACACGATATTCCTACGATAACACACTTTGCCCTTCAGACAGTCTATTGATTTTGTAGTGCAGGTAACTTCAATGCTTTGCATTACATTGTTCACATCTTTGGTTTCTAAAAGGTTATGAATACCTATTTATTACCAACTAGATATCCGTAAGGTATGAGACCTTAACCAGGACAATCAGATTTGGGCCAATATAAGAACTAACCCCTATGTCTCCTTGACTTCTGCTGTGTCGAGGACTTACTACAGCTCTCAGGCTTTTAGTTTCAGGAGGCCTTCTAGATGTGGTCAGATTTTTCCACTCATAATGTATGCTACCATTTTAATTTTAGCCTGTGATAGTAATGTATCCAGTGTAAGTGTCAAGTTAGTCTAACAAATTAACTTTTAAAGTCTATTTCAATACTATAGACCTATGCAGTAACTCGAGTCAACAAAAATAACATTATCAGTAATGTCAAACAAACAGACAATCAATCTAAACCACATCGCAATCTTCATTCCATGCTGTATCAGAATGAGGTCAGGATCAGGATTATTTAATCAGTCTCTCTTGCATTCTCCTTGTTCTACTGAACACTGAGTTGCTCCTCAGTCTATCCTTGATTCCGGCAGGCTCTTTATCAGTTGGAGCAAACAGCGGGATTTTAATCCACCAGTTGAGTTTGCTCATTCTCCTCGTTGGTCCCCCTAGGGGACTCTTCTACCCCTGCAGGGTTAGAGGCAAAAAGTGAGGAAAAAATTAATGTGGCCTGAGGGCTGTCCATTTTTCCTATAACACCAGCAGATTGACAGGGCTGGAACCAATATCATTCCAATTTCAGTCAATATCATTTATAATATAATCTGATTTCTTTCATATTCCCCCTGTATACCACGTCTAGGTGGTATACACTAAATTTAAATTCATCTCAATCATGTCTTTGTTGTTTAAAGGTGTCTCACTATTCATCAAATAGTTTCTTAAACATGACTTTTTTTATTTTTTTTTTTTTATTCAGGCTTTTCACCCACTAATATCAGTTTTTTTTTCCTGTGAAACGTTCAGCCCACATGTAACATGTTAACAAGCACAATGTATTTCATACATTTGACACAGAATCAATTTGATGAAGTCCATCATGACATCCTGAAAAGGAAAAAGTTAAATATGGGGTGGACAGGGCAAGCCTTCTTGCTCTGCCTTCCCATGTTTTACCCTGTGCAGGTGTGGCACTTTTTCTTTCTGCTACAAAAATATCCCACGCCAGGATAATTAGCCAAATTAGTCCATAGCCATTATTTCTTGGGTATAATCTACATTGTATGCCCTCTTTGAAAATTTGAAAACAGCTGTTCATGGCAGTTTGTCTGCCTTGGTGCACCATCGCTCACATACTTTCACACACTCTCACACACCCCAGCTCTGGCCAGAGCATCATCTCTTTTTGTCACTGCCTCCAAAGACAGTAAACTGAATGAGGAATGTATGTTGTTAGGGTGGAATACCACCAAGTCTACTTGAATAAAACAATTTCTATAATGACAGAAACTACTCAACATAGGCACTGTGGCTTTCCCCTTGCGACAGTGTCTAAACGTTGGACTAAAACAGTTGGACGATGTCCATCACAATGGGGTTGAATTTCATCTTGCGGTCACGAACCCAAATATTTTCAATATTTTGTCCAAATAAACTTTTAAGCCTAGGCATGCCATAATTAAAAGAACCAATTTTAATTTCTGAAATATAATTTATGATTCAACTGTGCACTTTTCGTCTTTATTATCTCTTCTTATTGCTCATGAGCTGCTCTAAAAAGATTGGAGATCTCCGCATGATCTTGGATCCATGGCCAATAACATTAACATCATGTTACTGCAATCTCTGGGTATGACAGCATTTGTGATTTTCTGAATTTAGAATTTTAGAATTATTACTGAAATTCAGCCCTAGGAAATATCTATTAACCAAGATTGAGTGACCAGTTTAATTGTTTTTCCATTCGTATTTTGATCTTGGACACTTTTTGCCCCTCTATTCCCTTATTTATTTATTTATTTATTTTTTTAAGGAATCCTGGAATGTTTATCAGCTTGACAAGAAGCTCTGTCTTTAAATCAGAGTCTAAACTCTCTCTGTATTTCACAGTAACTCCTCTCTATGCTAAATCCAGTCCAGATTTTAGCTGATTGAGAAATCAGGCAAACACATTACTTCTTTCTATGGTGTTGGACTGGTGCCTATTAAAAGAAAGCAGTGTGTTGTTAGTTGAACAGATTACAAATAACTGCTATAAAACCAATGAATTATCAAGTTGCAAATTAAAATGACAAATCAAAATCTGAGGCGGTCTCTGTAGTGATCATTGTATATGCAGTACCTGCCCACGAGGGAAGAGGTAAAAGTCTCTGATATCAGTTGAACATGTTTTGGCTGTTTTAGCATCTCTCTCTTCATGCAGTGTCTTCTGGTCTGTTACTTGGTGATGAGGATCTGGTGGGGAATCGGAGTTTTGACTCGGAATGCAGTTATCTTCCTCCGTGCCTCTCATGGCAGATTTTTTCATGTCTGCATTGTTTCTCAGTCTTTCTCCATTCTAACCCCTGAAGTGTCGGATTCCTCTTATAGGGGGGTTTAGCCGATCACCCATCAGCTTTTCCTGTTCTCCACAGCCATAATGTCTCTTTTTCCATGTTGCATCGCCCATTGGCAGCAGTCCCAGAAGTCATCTGGTTTCTTCTATAAAATTAACACTCAAGAGAACCGCATTGTAATTTTTGACCACAACTGCATATAAGCAATCTGTGCTATAGTCAGTCATCTTGTGCAACTGTCCAAAATTTAAGGAATCTCATCCAGTTAACAATATATAGCAGTTCCTTCTTTCATTTTAATAAAGCAAGTTCTTCTTTGCGAGAAAAGAGCAAATAATTCCTTCCTTGCAGAATGCAGAAAAGAGCAGTAACCTATTCTGTCTGATCTGAGCATATCATACTTCTATAAGCCTTATAAATACCTCAGCATGATGCATTGTATTATAACTTCAGACTGAAATCTTGTAAATAGTCTAGCAAATGTGGCAAAGCCAAGAAAAAAAATCATTTTCTTCTTTTCTCTTTTTTTTATTATTATTAGCTGAAAACGGATGTTTAAATTAGTCACTCAGTCTTGTTCTCATTGATCACAATGCACAAGTTATTTCAGTTAACACAAACTAAAGTCTTAAGTTCTGCACTATATCACATTTCAAGCTGTCCCCCAGGGATAACGGATACAAACTTCATACATCTAAAGATAACAAGATGTAATACAAACTATATCTTTGAAGACCTGTATTTAACATTATACTGTTTATTAAGTTATCAACATAATTCTCTCCTGGCTCCCACATTTCATATAAAGTATAACCTTTAACTTTTTGGAGCCAATAAATAACTCAAATCTCATGAAAAAATCTTTTCAGCCAAATTATCTAAATACAGTTATACATCTCTGCTCTATACATTGTCATCCACGTAATCAACAGTATCGTCTCCTAATTTTGGATTCACTGGTGACTGACAATGCTTTTAAAAATAGCAAAACTTTAAAACTTCACTAAATCCAAGTGAACTGAGAATGGCAAATAGCCAATTGAATTTGTACCAAACAATTTTCTGAAACATACTAATCTGCTGTTTCATCCATCCTGTCCAGATCAAGTGACATAGACAATTAGAAGAATTGTTATTTAGCAGTTTATTTGTTTCAGTGCCTTGCAAGGACTTTACTATACCAATTTTCTTATCGCATTTAGAAAATCATTCAATCTTGGAAGGACTGAGAATATCTCAATGTGAGAATAGGTAACAAAGATAGCTTTTCACTAAGCATCCATTCCCTTTTTTTAAGAATGGGTAATGAAAAAGGTATTTTGCAAAACATCTATTCTCCTTCCCACATATACAGTAAGGTCCATAAATATTGGGACATCGACACAATTCTAACATTTTTGGCTCTATACACCACCACAATGGATTTCAAATGAAACGAACAAGATGTGCTTTAACTGCAGACTGTCAGCTTTAATTTGAGGGTATTTACATCCAAATCAGGTAAACGGTGTAGGAATTACAACAGTTTGCATATGTGCCTCCCACTTGTTAAGGGACCAAAAGTAATGGGACAGTTGGCTTCTCAGCTGTTCCATGGCCAGGTGTGTGTTATTCCCTCATTATCCCAATTACAATGAGCAGATAAAAGGTCCAGAGTTCATTTCAAGTGTGCTATTTGCATTTGGAATCTGTTGCTGTCAACTGTCAAGATGAGATCCAAGAGCTGTCACCATCAGTGAAGCAAGCCATCATTAGGCTGAAAAAACAAAACAAACCCATCAGAGAGATAGCAAAAACATTAGGCGTGGCCAAAACAACTGTTTGGAACATTCTTAAAAAGAAGGAACGCACCGTTGAGCTCAGCAACACCAAAAGACCCGGAAGACCACGGAAAACAACTGTGGTGGATGACCGAAGAATTCTTTCCCTGGTGAAGAAAACACCCTTCACAACAGTTGGCCAGATCAAGAACACTCTCCAGGAGGCAGGTGTATGTGTGTCAAAGTCAACAATCAAGAGAAGACTTCACCAGAGTGAATACAGAGGGTTCACCACAAGATGTAAACCATTGGTGAGCCTCAAAAACAGGAAGGCCAGATTAGAGTTTGCCAAACGACTTCACAGTTCTGGAACAACATCCTATGGACAGATGAGACCAAGATCAACTTGTACCAGAGTGATGGGAAGAGAAGAGTATGGAGAAGGAAAGGAACTGCTCATGATCCTAAGCATACCACCTCATCAGTGAAGCATGGTGGTGGTGGGCATGTATGGCTACCAGTGGAACTGGTTCTCTTGTATTTATTGATGATGTGACTGCTGACAAAAGCAGCAGGATGAATTCTGAAGTGTTTCGGGCAATATTATCTGCACATATTCAGCCAAATGCTTCAGAACTCATTGGACGGTGCTTCACAGTGCAGATGGACAATGACCCAAAGCATACTGCAAAAGCAACCAAAGAGTTTTTGAAGGGAAAGAAGTGGATTGTTATGCAATGGCCAAGTCAATCACCTGACCTGAATCCGATTGAGCATGCATTTCACTTGCTGAAGACAAAACTGAAGGGAAAATGCCCCAAGAACAAGCAGGAACTGAAGACGGTTGCAGTAGAGGCCTGGCAGAGCATCACCAGGGATGAAACCCAGCGTCTGGTGATGTCTATGCGTTCCAGACTTCAGGCTGTAATTGACTGGAAAGGATTTGCAACCAAGTATTAAAAAGTGAAAGTTTGATTTATGATTATTATTCTGTCCCATTACTTTTGGTCCCTTAACAAGTGGGAGGCACATATGCAGACTGTTGTAATTCCTACACCGTTCACCTGATTTGGATGTAAATACCCTCAAATTAAAGCTGACAGTCTGCAGTTAAAGCACATCTTGTTCGTTTCATTTGAAATCCATTGTGGTGGTGTATAGAGCCAAAAATGTTAGAATTGTGTCGATGTCCCAATATTTATGGACCTGACTGTAAATTGTGAGGATAATCAATGGTCGCGATCCGATATCCCATACTATATGTCCCGTATATCTTAAAATACGAGGATAACCCACTCTGCCAAATATGGTAGAGTGTAAATTCACGGCACGAAAATGTGCTCAATTTCTTAACAGACAGTAAGAATAATTCATTACAGATTATTCCTCACCTGTCTGTAGAAATTCCCGGAAAGACGAGTCCCCATTTGTTAAGAATGTTTTAGCTCTTTATCTTTCGATGCCGTCCGACTATTCTCAGACCTTGCATTCATGAAGACATGGGCCCATGGAAAGAGTTATGAACAAGAAGCCAATTGTCTTTTCACAAACTTCTTCCAAGTTTATTATTACATCCATACATTATATAGTTTCATTGCTAGGGGTGGTGCAGTGGTACATCCAATGAGAATTATACACCACATCTGTGTGGTACTCAGGCCAAAAATATACGTTATATAAAATGGAAGTCTGGCCAGGAAGTTCTGGACATATTAGGGATACACTTGGATGGAGAGAACTACATCTTTATGTCAAATGTTGATAGTACAGACTAAACTCAGTCACCTCCGAGCTAGGATTCCCTCATCCTCAGTTGAACATTTGAACTCCATTTACGATGTATATATGTGAGGATAAGAGAGATACAGTCAAACAGAAAAGAGAGAGAGAGCACAGACGGGAGGAGGGAGCAAAACATAGAGAGAACGGGGGAAAAACACGTATGGGAGGAGGGAGCGATCAGAAGAAAAGGAGTGAGAAGGGAGGAGGGATTGCATAGAGGCAAACTCACAGAAACATCTGGCAGAGAGCATGATATAATTTAACAGTTTCTATGTTGATTCAATGTTAAATAAGTGATTTAATTTACGTTGAAGAAATGTTGATTTTATGACCATCTTGATCTATTTTTGATTGATTTTTCATCATTGAAATAACATTATTTCAGGGTGCAAACCTGACGAAAAATCGATGTTAAACTTCAACATTGATTCAATGATAATTTGATTGATGCATCAACATTGATTCAATGTTGATTCAGTGTTGGTCTGCTATCTGGGATGTGATTGTTGTTATATTTCTATAAAAATCTAAAATGCATGTGTGTATTCAAATAAAAATGGATGATAAATACACCTTTTACACCTCCATTTGTATGGAATTAAATAGCAAGCACTTAGAGTGTCTTGTTCATCATATTTATTTTCATATAAAATATAAAATTTCATATATTATATCATGTTTATCAGCAGCACAGCACGAGTGTGAATAACGCGATATCTGCCTTTGATCTCGTAGGTATCTGCTCCACTTAGAGGGGTCAGAACTGTCCATCTTGACTGCGCTTATTTTACTCCTCCCCTCACTGCAGCCGCCTACTCTCGCCTACATTTCAGGCGAGGCGAGGCGCATCTCAAACAAACCTAACCTTTCACTTCCTCGCGTCTATTCCGTGCATCCTTCCCTTGCATCCCGCAGGGGTGGAGCTAAGATGCGAGGAAAGGAAGCAAGGAAAGGAAACGAGGATGCACAAATAAGAATTGAGAAGCACCCCAGCTGTTGCCAAACCGTTGAGTCCTCTTCTCCCACGACGTGTCACCGTTCCGGTTTCACCCTCATCCACTGCTCCACCTTCTTTTCCTGATGAGATTTGCGGCAAACTAGACGCATCAAAGGCGTATTGCTGCCCTCCTCAGTTCATTAGAAGAACTCCGATTAATGGATTATTTCCTTGCAGAAATTTCGGTTTAGTGTAAAAAGTAAATAACAACTTTTGTTGTTTCACAGTCCCTATACCCAGAAAATACAATTTAAAGTTTACCATTGGTTTTAGCTTCAGACCCTGTAGCTCCCTAAACGTCCTCCCTTAACTCTCTTCATAAAAGTGGTAAAAAGGATTGTTTCAATACACGCAAATTGCATTTGGTTACATAATAAATAGTATTGCAAAAAAATTGATAAGTTCATATTCTGAGTGTTTATTCAAAAAGATTTTGGCAGATATTGTTTCTGATGCCACATTGTGCTCATAAACATCTGTAGATCCCAGCAGGCACAAAACAGGCATACAACGTCATAAGACGTTGATATTTGGTTAAATTTCGGTTGCGACGTCGGGTGACCAAAATTCAACGTAAATTCAACATCTTATGTCAATGTTAAATTGATGTCCAATACCGACGTCAGCTGACGTTGAGATTTAGTTGTTTTTAGGTTGTGCAACCAAAATCCAACGTTAAGTCAACGTCAAATTGAGGTCAAATATTGACGTCAACCCGATTTTCATTTTCAACCAAAATGCAACGTCTGTCCGACGTCATGTGCAACGTCAACCTGACGTTACATAGACGTCTGGTGCCTGCTGGGATGTTTGTGATTATCCATTTTCTTGATGGGAGATGTCAACTTCCCTGTTGCCACTATTACCTGCTAACAGATTCACAATGTCTTATGGGAGGCCTGTGAGAACACAGCATGTCATTGTAGCTGACTGGCAACAGTTGCTATGGGTTTGGACGAACTTCAGCATAGCTTTTAGGTACATTAGTGAAGCGAACTATTTTTATTTGGGCTGCACCTTCATTGATGTCCCGCCACATATATTCTGGAGAGAGCAGTTTACTAGGTTTGTTCAAAAGGAAATACTTGTTCAAGTGAGACTCCTCTTGCCAAACCGCCTCAATGGATTTTGCAGCATCAATGTTCAGCTGCTCCCTGCAGGTTTTGGTGAGATGATGTACATCCTCCAATGAGCCACCAAATGCAGCACCTGCATAATAATAATCACCTTCCTCAGCTGGAATGTAAGCTTGAGACTGTGGTCTACGCTCATATGTGAATCGATTCCTTGGAACATCAAAGAGCCAAGGATGTATCACGCCTACCAGACGACCCAAAGACTCTGCACCCCAGCGGCCATAGAACTTTGTATCTATGTCAAGGCAGAAAATATAGTCGGCCTTATTGGTTAGTTCATTCTCTATTAGTTTTTCCAGTTGTGCCATCCTGCTCATACTGATGTCCTGCCATCGGTTCAAACTCTGAACCTTTCGAACTATCAAACTACGGTTTTCACCCATCTTCACTTCAGTAACTGATTCTGGTTGATCTGTAAACAAGTAGTAATGCACTCGAAATCCAACAAAGTAATGCTGCTCTGCTGACTCCAGAAAATCTTTGACAAAACGCGTGTATCTAATAGAGAAAACAAATATTATGGTTAAGTTATCCTTTAATAATCACTATTTCCAGAAACAAGGAAAAACAGAGGAGGGGAAACAAATGATAATTATTAATACAAGATGAGAAGTATCATGGAGACTTACTTTCCCAAAGCAAAGACAGTGGTTGCTATGGTGAGATTTTGTTGTTTGTAGATAGAGTCGATCAGAGTGGAGTCAAAGGTTCCCTCCCAAATGATTGGAGCTGACCATGGTGACACAGAAGCAACATCTGTCCGACTTCATTAAAAACACACATACAGCACTGTAATCATTCCAATCATGAATGGAAACGGGCTATAACAGGTTGATACTAAAAACATAATACTCACCCCACCAACACACTCGGCTGGTTGTACAACAACCTGTAATAAAAACGAATAAGCAGAAAGAACAACAGACATTTATTTGTTCACAGAGTTGATACACATTTGAAACATGGGTTTCCCAGTTTTTTATTTCCATCTATGAACTGAAGACATCATCATTTAACTCTCATTGGTCATCTGATCACTACCACAAAAACAATCATGAACCAAGAATGTTTTTCTCTTGAGCAGTAGTCCTCATTAACTATGGATCAACTTAAAAATAAAGTCACTTTTAAGAAGATTAAATTTTACACACCCTGGCGATGAGCGCAATCCAAAGGTCTTTTGCTTCCATTTTGGTCTGATAATAACAGAGTCAAACTCTTACTAATTTGAACTCGATTATGTTGTGTGTTGATGAATGTACATAAATACTAGCTTGTGTGCATTTGTTTTTTTGTTTTTTTTGTGTAGAAGAGTGATGTATGTGTATGCACAGCATTACTCACTTGATGACGACTTGTTCTGTTATATGCTGATTGCAGCTTAAAAGAGTAAAAAATTTAATTAATTCAGTAATGCAAACTTCTCAAATCAAGAGAACAACACACACTACATCTGTACCATGTTTTTCTAACTGCACTAAACTCACCTGCACTGTATGTTGTTAAGATAAATGAGCCTGTAAAGAAAGACACATAAGTTAACGAGTAGAGATCTCTGTAAATTGTAACTCTTTAATGTTCTTCTCATAATTTATTTCTTATTCTTGTCATGTACACAGAAAATGCAGAGTAATGAATTGCTTTATAATGTAGGATTGAAAATCAACCAATACTTTTGCTTTCTTGTCCCAAACTTATCATTCAGCAATCCTACAACCTGAACCACACTTAATATGATATATTTTGAGAATAGAATAAAAATGTACACATTTTTTTTAAAGGGGTCATAAAATGCAGTTTCAGAAATTTATCATTTCTAATTTATAATTAGTTCATAAAAATTTTTGCATTAAAAATAAGCTGCATAAGCAGAATAGAGTGGCAATATATGCTAAATACTTCATGTACTCCTCCTGGGCACATGTCTAGCAGTGGTAATGCTACCAACTTCTAAGAAATAATACTGCATTATCATCACATCAATTCACAACCCAAACACAAAGGCAAACCATCTAATATTTCTAAAGAGTAATAACATACCCACACAATACCATCCCAAAGAACACAAGAATGATGAGAAAATTCTGACGGAGCAGCATCATTCCTGGAATATTCATCTCCACACTGATATGAAGTTAGAGACTGAAGCGTGTTGTGGCAGTATTCTATTTCAATTAAGGTATGAGACAAAAGTCTTTTGAAGATTTATTTTCTTGCAAGAAAAGGTGACCATCATACAGTCATTACAATCATGGCTGCGACCAAGAGAAATACGTTGACTCAGCATTTATACCCTAATCAAATCAGGATGCATCTATCACATCCAATCACAACACATTTTCAACATATGTGTCCATTTAAGGTATCTAACTACAGTATGTATCTAACTATGTCCCCTGGTTGCTTTCCTAAGAACTTAATGCAAATCATTTTCTTAGAAATGAGCACATAGGAGCTCTAAATAACACTCTTTGTCTCACTCTCAGCCACACACACACACACACACACACACACACACACACATTTCCTGTTGGTTTTTAAGCACATAAAAATAACTCAGTCATACTGATAAATATTTTGACAGTTTAAAGAACACTCTTTAGTAAAGCAAATAATACCTATAATAATAAAATTTCCCTTACATTCCTCCCTTTTTTTATCACTCTTTGACAACCATAAAAACAGAAATAATAATATAATCTTCTGAAATTTTTGCTCACCATGCTCTTCCTAGTGAATTTTCACATAGGTTGTTAATGAGAAAAATTCAAGTTTTACAGTTTAAAGTCACTAAGGCAGTTTTTCTGAGACACAGACATCACGTAATCGTATAGCAAGCTGGTTATCCCTTCTATTTACACACTTCTTCACCCAACCTCATACAACGGGCAAGAACTGCTTGTAATCCTCAGCTTTATTTCTTCATGCGTTTATTCTTAATAAAATTTCCTCCTCTGACAAGGTGTATAACATACCATCTGAACATAATGGCCTTCTCTAATTAACACCTTTTACCAAGTTTTCTAAACAAACTCGAATACATTTTAAGAAATATCTGACGAGGATCCAATTGATCCTGCAATGTGTAAAGTGATAATTACTGGCAGCATAAACTTAAGCAGTAATTACTGTTAACATAAACTTAATCAGTGGTCAAAACCATTAACAAACACAGAATAATAGAAGTTAGCTATCTAATAACCAAATCTGATGTTGATAAACTGCACTTTAATCCTACCTGATACCAGATACTTATATTCCCTCCATCAGCATCCTAAGCTGGAATGAAAATACAACTGCACTGTTAGACATTTATGTAATTTTCACAGTTATTTACTCTATATCACCCAGTGTAATACTGCAAATTCCCTTTACAGTAAATAACTGTAATACCCTTTGCATCATGGGAATTTTCTGTGACGTCAAACCCCACATACAGAGACTTACTGTATTTTTTAAAATTGCTGTATACTACTGTATTTGCTGTAACGGTCTCTTTGGCGCCATTCTACTGAGGTCATTTTATTTTCCTCATTTCTTACATTTGGATTGACACGATTTGCCCTACACTGTGTCTACAACGCCGCAACAGTTTGGGATTGACTAAAAGTGCTTTCACACCAGACGCGAATGAAGCGTTAAGCGCGAGTGATTTACATGTTAAGTCAATGCAAAGACGCGAATAGACAATTCTTGTGCTTTTCACTTTAAGCGCGAGTGAAAAGCACAAGAAATTACAGTGAAGATTTTTCACTGCTGTGATGGTGTGTAAACATTTGGTTAACTTATTTCATTTGAGTTCACTGAGAAGAAATATTTCTTAGTATAAAACTGCAAACACTTAATGTGTGATAGTAAAGTTACTAAAAATATGACTTTAACTCAAATCGTTGCAGTTTATCGTCAGCTATAGCATACATGTATGTGAAGTAACAATGAGATCATCACTGCATCAACTCCACAGTTACTGTCTTTAAATAAAGCAGCAGAACATCAGTGTTTGTGGCTCATCAGTGACTGAAGCACAGGCTCTACTCTCCAGCACAATGGTGACCCACAAAACTACATTAAACTAACAGATCTCTCTTGTACAAAAACACATTAATACAGTTCAGTTAAATATTTACTCTCCTTATAGATAATTCTGTGATTAATTTAATGATGATTGTGCTTAGAGATGAACAGCTGCTATTAACAAGCAGAATCACTGAATGAAAGAGAAACAAGAACTACAACTGACTTCAGACACAGCCTCAGATGAAATCAACTGAAATAAAATACATCATTAAATCTCTCAAGATCTGATTAAACAACTTCACAAACAGCATCACCAGCTTCACACGTTACTAACCACACTGACGCTATTTCTGTCAGACGTCTACAGAAGATCTTATTGAGAATCAACAGAAGTTTAGATGTTTTTTTTTTTTTTGGCACTACCATGATAGAGATCAGTGTTTGCTTTAGTTGGGCTCTTGAATTTTGAACTCTTAACATTAACTTTTTGTTGGCTGCTGTAATCATGTGTTGTTAAGCACATTTGTTGTGGCAAAAAAAAAAAAAAAAAAAAAAAAAAGTCAAGTAGTATTGTAGTATTATTTGTTATGTTTTTCTGATGACATAATTGTGATTAAACACCACTCCAGTGTTTTTTCTTTTACAAATCCAACATTATACTACATTAGAACAAAATAAGCAGGCTATTATGAAAGATTGTTTAAAAAAAACAAAACGGTGTTGTACTATGAAACACACACATCAAGAATCTGTGTATGAATCTCAACAATGGTGACAATAAAAATCTTCATGCCGCAATGCATACTGGGAGTCATGGGTGAGTGTTGTACTGTGCTGGTACCCAGCATGCATTGCAGCATGAAGCTTTTTATTGTCACCATTGTTGAGATTCATACATTGATTCTTGATGTCTGTGTGTGTCTAAATGATGCTGTAGTATTAAAGGTTTTGTGCACAAGATGTTTTTGAAATCCTTCAGTGGCAGTTTGTCGTATGCAGGGTCATATAGCTATAGTAAATAACATGAAATTAACAAAAAAAATCCACGCCATGTCATTAAAGATAAGCCACTGAATGAGATCAGTGAATCAGGCCAAATAAGGATGATTCCATCATCAATAATTAACCAACACCACAGCCTTACACATTTTCTTGGCTTTTCTTGCTATAACAAATGTGCTTTACAAACACAGTTACAGCAGCCAAAAAAAAAATTAACACTAAAAGTCAAGCAAACCCTGATCGCCATAATGGTGAGGTCAAACGAAACGTTTTCAATAAAACATCTAAACCTCTGTTAATTCTCAAATCATTTTTGTAGATATATGAAAGAAATAAAGTAAAATTGTACAGGTGCATCTCAATAAATTATAATGTCGTGGAAAAGTTAATTTATTTCAGTAATTCAACTCAAATTGTGAAACTCGTGTATTAAATAAATTCAATGCACACAGACTGAAGTAGTTTAAGTCTTTGGTTCTTTTAATTGTGATGATTTTGGCTCACATTTAACAACAACCCACCAATTCACTATCTCAACAAATTAGAATACTTCATAAGACCAATAAAAAAAACATTTTTAGTGAATTGTTGGCCTTCTGGAAAGTATGTTAATTTACTGTATATGTACTCAATACTTGGTAGGGGCTCCTTTTGCTTTAATTACTGCCTCAATTCGGCGTGGCATGGAGGTGATCAGTTTGTGGCACTGCTGAGGTGGTATGGAAGCCCAGGTTTCTTTAACAGTGGCCTTCAGCTCATCTGCATTTTTTGGTCTCTTGTTTCTCATTTTCCTCTTGACAATACCCCATAGATTCTCTATGGGGTTCAGGTCTGGTGAGTTTGTTGGTCAGTCAAGCACACCAACACCATGGTCATTTAACCAACTTTTGGTGCTTTTGGCAGTGTGGGCAGGTGCCAAATCCTGCTGGAAAATGAAATCGGCATCTTTAAAAAGCTGGTCAGCAGAAGGAAGCATGAAGTGCTCCAAAATTTCTTGATAAACGTGTGCAGTGCCACAGCCATATCACCCTGCAGCCCAAGACTGGTTACCCACTGAAGCTAAGCAGGGTTGAGCCTGGTCAGTACCTGGATGGGAGACCTCCTGGGAAAACTAGGTTGCTGTTGGAAGAGATGTTAGTGAGGCCAGCATGGGGTGCTCACCCTGCAGTCTGTGTGGGTCCTAATACCCCAGTATAGTGACGGGGACACTATGCTGTCATAAAGCACCGTCTTTTGGATGAGACGTTAAACCGAGGTCCTGACTCTCTGTGGTCATTAAAAATCCCATGGCACTTCTCATAAAGAGTAGGGGTGTAACCCCGGTGTTCTGGCCTGATTCCCTCCACTGGCCCTTTTCGATCATGGCCTCCTAATAATCCCCATCCACTGAATTGGCTCTATCGCTCTCTCTCCTCTCCACCTGTAGCTGGCATGTGGTGAGCGCACTGGCGCTGTTGTCCTGTGGCTGCCGTCGCATCATCCAGGTGGATGCTGCACACTGGTGGTGGTTGAGGAGAGAGCCCCCCACATGATTGTAAAGTGCTTTGGGTGTACGACAATACACAATAAAGCGCTATATAAATGCATCATTCAATCATTCAATGACTTTGGTTTTCAAAAAACACAATGGACCAACACCAGCAGATGACATTACACACCAAATCATCATAGACTGTGGAAACTTAACACTGGACTTCAAGCAACTTGGGCTATGAGCTTCTCCACCCTTCCTCCAGACTCTAGGACCTTGGTTTCCAAATGAAATACAAAACTTGCTCTCATCTGAAAAGAGGACTTTGGACCACTGGGCAACAGTCTAGTTCTTCTTCTCCTTAGCCCAGGTAAGACGCCTCTGACGTTGTCTGTGGTTCAGGAGTGACTTAACAAGAGGAATACGACAACTGTAGCCAAATTCCTTGACACGTCTGTGTGTGGTGGCTCTTGATGCCTTGACCCCAGTCTCAGTCCATTCCTTGTGAAGTTCACCCAAATTCTTGAATCGATTTTGCTTGACTATCCTCATAAGCCTGCGGTTCTCTCGGTTGGTTGTGCATCTTTTTCTTCCACACTTTTCCTTCCACTCAACTTTCTGTTAACATGCTTGGATACAGCACTCTGTGAACAGCCAGCTTCTTTGGCAATGAATGTTTGTGGCTTACCCTCCTTGTGAAGGGTGTCAATGATTGTGTTCTGGACAACTGTCAGATCAGCAGTCTTCCCCATGATTGTGTAGCCTAGTGAACCAAACTGAGAGACCATTTTGAAGGCTCAGAAAACCTTTGCAGGTGTTTTGAGTTGATTAGCTGATTGGCATGTCACCATATTCCAATTTGTTGAGATAGTGAATTGGTGGGTTTTTGTTAAATGTGAGCCAAAATCATCACACATCATACTTCAGTCTGTGTGCACTGAATTTATTTAATACACGAGTTTCACAATTTGAGCTGAATTACTGAAATAAATGAACTTTTCCACGACATTCTAATTTATTGAGATGCACCTGTAATGCGTGAAGCTGGTAATGCTGTTTGTAAAGTTGTTTAATCAGATCTTGAGAGATTTAATGATGTCTTTTATTTCAGTTGATTTCATCTGAGGCTGTGTCTGAAGTCAGTTGTAGTTCTTGTTTCTCTTTCATTCAGTGATTCTTCTTGTTAATAGCAGCTGTTCATCTCTAAGCACAATCATCATTAAATTAATCACATTAAATTTTTGTACAAGAGAGATCTGTTAATGTAGTTTTGTGGGTCACCATTGTGCTGGAGAGTAGAGCCTGTGCTTCAGTCACTGATGAGCCACAAACACTGATGTTCTGCTGCTTTATTTAAAGACAGTAACTGTGGAGTTGATGCAGTGATGATCTCTTCGTTACTTCATTACATGTGTGCTGTAGCTGACAGTAAACTGCAACAATTTCAGTTAAAGTCATGTTTTCAGTAACTTTACTATTACACATTAGTGTTTGAAGTTTTATACTAAGAAATATTCGTTCTCAGTGAACTCAAATGAAATAAGTTAACCAAATGTTTACACACCATCACAGCAGTGAAAAATCTCCACTGTAATTTCTTTTGCTTTTGTAATTTCACTCACATGCATAAACGTTTCTACTGTAATTTTACAGCTATAGCTGTAAAAAACCAAAACAAATTTTTTTTTTACAGCATACAAGAGTTTGCTGTATTTTTACAGTACAATTGTAATTATTGATTTACAGTACTCTTGTAAATTTACAGTCTTACTGGCAACCAATATTGCCAGTAAGTTACTGTAAATTGTACAGCAATTTTTTACAGTGTGATGAATTGGATTTTATTTACAGTAATTTACTGTAAAACAGTACAGTTTGCAACTGTAAATCAAATACAGTTTGCTACTGTAAATCTTAATTACAGTAACTGGCAACAGTGTTGCCAGTTAGTTACTGTAAAAACCCTTTGAAATGTCTAACAGTGTAATTTTACCACATACTCATCATCTTCATCTAACATTCTATCTAGAGCCTTCCTGTTTTCAAATGCATATTTTACATATTTAAAATCTTGTTTTTCAGTCAATGGAAAATTGAAAACTTAATACCCCATATTGCTGTAACAGACCTTTTGCAAGGCCAATTCTTAATATTATCTTATGCTTGGTTTCAGGTCATATTGATCTATTAGGAAATGAATAAACTGATACTGCTGCAAGGAAGCTGTCGGTTTAAATACAAAATGTTAAATTATCAGACCTACTCTGAATTCTTACATAACGAGACGCATGTACCAGCAGCATATTACATGAAATTTTATAAATTTATAAATTTTATTTATTTCTAAAATTTCAAACGATCTACATGTATATATCTCCTTTTCTCAGACATATTTGGCTTTTAATGTAAGCTGATGACACTTTTCCTTAGCTTTATTACGGACTTGTTTAATAAGACGTAAACAAGTTTTAGATTTCTTTTTCATTTGTATAATTGTACATTTGTACTGTTTTAAACATGTTGGTGTTTTTAAAACTACTCTGTGTAATACAGCTCTCGAGAACAGCATATGGCATTTAATCCAGAGATGGGCACTCGAGTTAGTGACTCAGACTCGAGTCGCACACTAGTCGCATTTTTATAGACTTCAGATTTGACTTCGGACTCGACCTGAAATGACTTCAGACTTGTCTCGACTCGAGGAAAAGGACTCGTGAATATTTTAAAAGCAACTCGAGTCTTTTATCCTTAAATACTTATAACTGATATTCAAAAGGCGTATTATTTCCATAAGTGTATTTCTTTTTCACAAGGGATTTTGTAAAACCTGATGCATTTAAACAGCTGAGCGGATCACATAACAAGCGCTCAGGGTCGTTTATGGTAAATATCTTTCAGCGCTATATCCTCCAGTATTTTTATCTAATGCCAAACCTCTCTCTCTCTCTCTCTCTCTCTCTCTCTCTATCTCTCTCAATTCAATTAGTTTTATTAGCATGACAAAAATACATTTTACATTGCCAAAGCATGAGACAACAAAGAAAATGGTTTGTAACATATGAACATTTACATTAGAACTTATGAACATTTATTTATATATTATAACTAATATGTAATTTATAACTAATATGAAAATGTCATTTACACTCACAGATACGTAAAGGAAAGGAAAAAAACCTTATAATACAGAAGTCATGTAGTAACCACTGGACTGAGAATTGGAGCATTATGCACCTCTATTGGCTGTTTGTTTCTGGGTTGTGGTTGTCCCTCAGGTGATGGCATGATGCTACAAATTTTGCAGCAATAATTGCACATTTGGCTTTTTCGCCTAGAATGAAACAAAGTTTTTCGGTTGGGCTACAAATGTTAAATTGGGGAAATATATGATTAATTTTGGGGTAAAAGTGGTCTCTAATGTTTGGTATTTTGTGCACTCTGTGAGGAAGTGCAGCTCTGTTTCTGTCTCTCTCTTTCTCTGTACGAGTGCATGCTGGGATTGAGAGTGGACGGAGCTGTTTGACGTGGGCGAGAGTATCTCTCTGTTGGAGTGAGATTTCTTGTTTCTTTGAAAACTTTTTTCCCTTTCTGTCAGTTATAGGGTTAGTTAAAGGTTTATTTATCCCTGACTTCGGTCAGTGAGTGGGGATAATGGGGTCGGAAGCGGGAGATTTCTCGCGGTTAACATTCAGGCATGGTTGTAAATGCATGGCTGATGCCCAGATGTCAGTGGAGGATTGTCTGATAGCCGTGAGTGCGGCGGTCGGAGGCGCAAATATCAGATCCGCCTCCCGTATGAATAAAGCCATCGTGTTCTTTCTCAGTGAAATGCAAATGGTGGATGACTTGATTGAAACTGGGTTGATAATTAAAGACAATTTTGTACCTGTATTGCCTTTGTCAAGCCCGTCCAAGAAAGTTGTTTCATCGAACGTCCCTCTGTATGTTAAAAAGAAAAACTAGAGCAAATACTCCAGAGGTATAGCAAAATAGTGAGTCCTATTAAAATGATTCCACTCGGATGTAAAAACCCTGATATTAAACATGTAATGTCTTTTCGGCGTCAGGCTTTTATGATTTTAAATCCTCAGAGTGATCCGTTAAATCTGTCGGTGAAACTAGCATTGATGGCAAAGATTACATCTTTATTAGTTCAGACTCGATGAGATGCTTTGTTTGCGGTGATTTTGGACACGTTAGACAAACTTGCCCGAATCGAGACAGGCCGGCAGGCCTTCCTGCTGCTCCGTCTGCAGATGCGGAGAACAGCGAGAGGGCGGCCAGCGCGGATGTTGCTTCGGCCGCTGGGGTATCAGAACCCCAGCCGGACGAGGCGTTTTCAGCGCCGGGTGACTTGCCCGAGAGGCCGGTGCTGGTTGCCTCTAAAGACGGCCTGGTGGAGGCTGCTGAGTCATATTCCCGCTGTACTGCAGGCAGAGACGAGCCCAGAGCAGGTGTGCTTGCAGTCCGTGCCTGAGACCGATTCGCTTTGTTTTGGAATACAAACGCAGCCTGACAAAACTGAGAGTAACACAGTTATTGATGACTCGTTAAATCAGAGTCAAAATGACGTTTCATCTCAAGAACTTGTGGATTTAAAGCTACAAATGGATGATTCTGACAAGGAATGTGAAGAGGACAGAGATAATGGAAAACGACGCGATGGACTCAGAGCCTGCCTCTGGAGGTACGACTAAACTTTATTCTGTTCAGCAGATTAATAACTTTCTTGATATTACAAAGGGGCTTCGCAAACACAAAATTGAGTCATATTTTCCGGATTTAAAAGTGTTTTTGCTGTCTGGTACAATGGCTATGAGAAAACTGCCTTTGATGAGCTTGACAAACCCAAACAGTACCGTCTTAAAACGCTTCTTAGTAATGTTAGAAGTTCCTTAAATGTACAAGGTAAAAAATTTGTATGGCTTGGTTACCTGAAAAATACTCTTGCGGATTGGTTTTATTGAGTGTCTATTTCATACTTATTTTCATGGCACCTTTGAGACTTAGTTCATTGAACATTAATGGGTGTCGTGATGCTATGAAAAGGGCTAGTCTTTTTGATTATATTATGATGAAGAATGCCGGTGTGGTATTTTTACAGGAAACCCATACAGATGTGAATAATCAGATACAGCGGTTGAGTGAATGGAAGGGTCAGGCAATCTTGAGTCATGGCTCTAGTAAAATCTGTTGACTTTAGACTGGATCGATTGCTTCAGTCTGTTGTGCTGCTGAGAGGTTTGCGATTGTAGCTCCGCTTTTTTATTGAATCTCTACCTTACTTTCACTCTCTGTTGTTTAAAGTGATAATATATAACTTAATTCCCACCATATTTCTGGTATTATCTATCAAACTAATCTAACTAATTTGATCGTTTGCTTTTAAAACCGCGTGTGCAGCGCGTTAGCACTCGTTAGCCGGTTAGCTTGTCACTCGCGGTTCCATTCGCATTTCTATTCGCGCCTATTATTGTTTTCTTTTTTTTTCTTTTTTTTCTGCTCCATTTTTCATTTCTCTCTTGCTCCGTTTTTCACGAGTTCATCAAACAACAGTGGTAAGTGGTAAGTTAAGTTGGTATCATTCATCAATCACGGTGAGTAATGGCTTCTTCTCCTGCTATTGTTGTTTGCACCGCCTGCCACATGTACAGTTTATCTGTCTCTGTCAGCAGCGAGGGATTCACATGTGATAAATGCAGGGAAATAGTTAGGCTGACAGAGAAGATTTTAGAACTAGAGACACACATCCAAACTTTAGTTGAGGATAGTAAGAATGTGAGGGCTGTAGATACTGCTTTGGATGCGACTAGCTCAGGGACTCCTGTACATTGTTCGGTTCCGGTTGAGCCCGTGCAGCAGGGCAACTGGGTGACTGTGAGGTGGCATAGTCGCGGGTCAAAACACCACTCTTCCGTTCCGATCAAAACATCAAACAGGTTCTCCCCACTCAGTGATGCACCCACTGAGAAACCTGATGTAAGTGCTCTAGTTATTGGCGATTCTATTGTACGGAAAGTGAAAATAGAGACACCAGCCACCATAGTCCAATGCTTACCGGGAGCCAGAGCGCCTGATATCTTGGCAAATTTAAAAGTGCTGGCTAATGCTAAACGTAAATTCAGTAAGATTGTTATCCACGTCGGCGCTAATGATGTTCGACTTCGCCAGTCGGAGATCACTAAAAATAATGTTAAAGAGGTGTGTGAACTTGCAAGTACGATGTCAGACACTGTAATATGCTCTGGTCCGCTCCCTGCTTACCGTGGCGATGAGATTCATAGCAGACTGTCGTCACTCAATGGCTGGATGTCTAAGTGGTGCCCGCAGAACAACATAGGCTTTATAGACAATTGGAAGAATTTTTGGGGCAGACCTGACCTGTTGAAAAGAGATGCTGTTCATCCCTCCTGGGGTGGTGCCGCTCTTCTCTCTAGAAATATGGCACACAGTCTTAGAGTTCGTACTTGACTAACTAGGGCCCAGGTCAGGAAGCAGACAGACTGGCTAAACCGACCGTCTGCTAGCCACCTCACGCCACAGAAGTCAGTTAATTCTCAGCACATAGAGACTCCTTCACCTAGATATCACACTATAGAGATTGTGTCTGTTCCCCGTACTAGAAAATACAGAAAACGTCCAAACCAAAGTAATAGTAACAATTTAATTGATGTTCAACAAATAAAAAATGTTTACAATACAGAGAAACCATTGATAAAACTTGGCTTACTGAATATCAGGTCCCTTTCTACAAAAGCACTATTTGTAAATGATTTGATCAATGATCATAACCTAGATTTGCTCTGTTTGACAGAAACATGGCTAAAACCAGATGAATACATTACTTTAAACGAGTCTACCCCCCAAGATTACTGCTATAAAAATGAGCCACGTCCAAAAGGTAAAGGAGGAGGTGTTGCTACAATTTATAGCAATATTCTCAGTATTTCTCAGAGGGCAGGCTTTAAGTATAACTCGTTTGAAGTTATGGTGCTACATATAACATTATCTAGAGAAACACGTGTTAGTGATAAATCCCCTGTGATGTTTGTACTGGCTACTGTGTACAGGCCACCAGGGCACCACACAGACTTTATTAAAGAATTTTCTGATTTTCTATCTGAGTTAGTACTGGCTGCAGATAAAGTCTTAATTGTTGGTGATTTTAATATCCATGTCGATAATGAAAAAGATGCATTAGGATCAGCATTCATAGACATTCTGAACTCTATTGGGGTTAGACAACATGTTTCAGGACCTACTCATTGTCGAAATCATACTCTAGATTTAATACTGTCACATGGAATTGATGTTAGTGGTGCTGAAATTCTGCAGCAAAGCGATGATATCTCAGATCATTATCTAGTCTTGTGTAAACTCCATATAGCCAAAACTGTCAATTCTACTCCTTGTTACAAGTATGGTAGAACCATCACTTCTACCACAAAAGACTGCTTTGTAAGTAATCTTCCTGATTTATCTCAATTCTTCAGCATATCCAACAGCGCAGAAAAACTTGATGATGTAACAGAAACTATGGACTCTCTCTTTTCTAGCATTTTAGATACAGTTGCTCCTTTACTCTTAAGGAAGATCAAAGAAAACAGTCTGACTCCGTGGTATAATGAGCACACTCGCACCCTAAAGAAAGCAGCCCGGAAAATGGAGCGCAACTGGAGGAAAACAAAACAAGAGGTATTTCGTATAGCTTGGCTCGTAGATCTGATTACTTTTCGTCTCTTCTAGAAGAAAACAAACATAACCCCCGGTATTTATTCAATACAGTCACTAAATTAATGAAAAATAAAGCATCAACTGGTGTTGGTATTTCCCAAGAGCATAGTTGTAATGACTTTATGAACTATTTTACTTCCAAGATCGATACTATCAGAGATAAAATTGTAACCATGCAGCCGTCAGCTATAGTATCACATCAGATAGTGCACTATAGATCCCCTGAGGAACAATTCCACTCATTCTCTATTATAGGAGAGGAAGAATTGTATAAACTTGTTAAATCATCTAAACCAACAACGTGTATGTTAGACCCTATCCCATCTAAACTACTAAAAGAGCTGCTTCCAGAAGTCATAGACCACAACATTCTTTTGAATAGACTAAAAAACTTTGTTGGCATTAGTGGAAGTGCCCTAGCATGGTTCAAATCGTACTTATCTGACCGCCATCAGTTCGTAGCAGTAAATGAAGAGGTAACATATCGATCACAAGTGCAGTATGGAGTACCTCAAGGCTCAGTACTAGGGCCGTTACTTTTCACGCTTTACATGTTACCCTTGGGAGATATTATCAGGAGACATGGTGTTAGCTTTCACTGTTATGCTGATGATACTCAGCTCTATATTTCTTCACGGCCCGGTGAAACACACCAAATTGAGAAACTAACGGAATGCATAGTCGATATAAAAAACTGGATGACGAGTAATTTCTTACAGCTAAATTCTGAAAAAACAGAGGTGTTAATTATCGGACCTAAAAACCCCACATGTAATAACCTAGAACACTATCTAACACTTGATGGCTGCTCTGTCAATTCTTCTTCATCAGTTAGGAACCTAGGTGTGCTGTTTGATAGCAATCTTTCATTTGAAAGCCATGTTTCTAGAATCTGTAAAACTGCGTTTTTCCATCTCAAAAACATATCTAAATTGCGACGTATGCTCTCAACGCCAAATGCAGAAATGCTAATTCATGCGTTTATGACCTCAAGGTTAGACTATTGTAATGCTTTACTGGGTGGTTGTTCTGCATGTGAAGAAGATTTTTATTGTTGAAGATCTGAATTAATCAAGTATAATCAAGGTGAATCTTGCGATTAATATATCTATTTAATCTTCCATTATGTTCTAAGGCCCCTGTGTAAAAAGTGCCTATGTGGCTAAAATGTGCAGACAAGAAAACATCTGAAAAATGTAGGGGGGCTTTTTCCTTTACCATAATAGGACTAGGAGGACTCTTCTCCTTAGGGAGATATATGGAATTGTATACAAAAGAGACACTCCAAATGTATAAGAACCCGCCTTAAAAACTTATATATATACCAAAGCCCAGAAACATTCGAGAGACTCTTCTGCAGAATTCTGCATTCGAGAGACTCTTCTTTATTCTCGCTATATAGATAATAAAGTCTTTTCTTCTGGCATCAAACTCCAAGTCTGAGTGTGATTCTTTGAACGTGCAGCGGAAGACACTACAAATTGGCGTCACGAACAGGATTGGAACAGAGCAGCAGAGTGGACGACCGCTTTGAGCGGGATTTGATGAACAGCACAAAAAGGGTGGCCACCTCTTACACAGGTAAAGCATTTTTGCTTATATAATTTTGTGTTGTTTGCCAGTCTGCTCTTAGCGGTAAGGTCACTTAAAATTTGCTCTTCCAAATTTCTAAATTTAAAGAAAAAAACAAAAAGAGAGTTTTATTCCAGAAGAAATAACTGCATGCATTTATCTGGTTTACTGTTTATGGCCTTGATAAGTAGCCTGAATTGAAACTGGATGGTGTAGGCAGACATACATTGCTAGCAATGGTCTGTGTTTATTTAGACTGGGCCTGAAGGGACAGAAATAAACGTGAAGCGGATATAGTGAAGGAAGCGTGCAAAGACCTACGGATACTGCCCTGATGGAAAAAAAAAAAAAAAAAAAATAGAAAAAAAAACCTTGTAAGAGTACAGGGGTCTGCACGGGTAGGCAAAAAATCCTGGCTAAGCATTGTTTTTTTTACTGTGAGGGAGAGAAAGGGAGAGTAGCAGTAAAAGAACAAGAGCTCTGCTGCAGGTCACTTGGGAAAAGTGAAGTGTTTTGTTTTAATGTATGTTTGAAACTGTGTCGGTGCCTGTGTGAAAGACTGAGGTTGTGTGAGAGAATAAATAAATTACGTATCAGGTGGGCAAGAGCTGAGCACCCCTCCTGGACCGTCACTTAAATGTGGCCTGGCAGAGGCAGACGCAGTTCGTCCCACACCTGAGAGGGATGAATGATTGAATGAGCCCTATAAATAAGGGGACAAAGGATGAAATAATGAGCCTCGACTAAATAAGAGGACTAGAAGGAGTGAATGTTTTTAGAAAAATAGGGTCAATAAAGATTGAATCCAGATTTATTATAAGATTTTATTTTTGGATGTCTGTGTGAAAGAGAAAGAGGAAAATTTTCTGAGAGCAGTGCTGTAGAAGGGAGATTAAGATAAGTTGAAGAAGTACATTAAAAATAATAAGTGCGCACTAACTAAATAAAAAAGAAGAAATAATAAATAATTGAAAAATAGATAAAGAATTATTGTTAAAGATTTTATGCATACTGAGAGATCATAAAATATAGTTGGAAAATTCATATAGAAAGTGTGCATGCATCAGAATAAAAAAACTGGGTTAAAAGAAGCAAGTCACTAAATAAAGAAAAAAATTAGGGGAAATTGGTTAAAAAGATAAATTAATTGGAAAAAGAGTGACAAAAAAGTTTATATAAAAATAAATAGAATAAAAAATTAGACTGAAAGATTGTAGGAGAAGATATGGCAGCTACTCCGGTAGAGATATTAGGATTGAAATATCCTCTATGTAAAGAGATGATAAACAAAATCTCAGACAAATGGCAAAAGAGGACTAAGAATAAAATGACAAAATGGCCAAAGGAAGGGACATTTGATGTGGCATTGTGTGTGGAAATGGAAACTCTGATAAAAAACTATAAAACTAAAAGCGTCAGTAAAAAAAGGGAAAAAAGAGAGGCTAAAAGAGAGAAAGAAAAAGAAGTGTTAGCTATGTTTAAACAAGAAGGGGAAAACACTTTAAAAAGTATAAAACAGGCCAGGAAAATATTAAAAGAGGCAGACAGCGAAATAAGCCAAAAAGAAATGTTGTTTTCTAAACCACCCCCCTATCTTCTTGAGGGAGAGTTCCCAATTCTCAAGGGGAAGGTAGAAGTAACGGGAGAGATGGAAATGGAAGGTCAAGTAGAAATTGAACCAGCTGCAAAAACAAAGAGCAGGGAACAGAAAAAGGGAAGTGAAAGATACTTACCTATGGATTGTTATAAACAAGCATGCATACCCTTAGAAATGATTTAAACAAACCAGGAAGACAAAACACGATATGAGGAAGTGTTAGAAAAAATAAAGAGTAAAGATAGAGAGATTGAAGCACAGGTGGAAGCTATGGAACAAGCGATGGAAAGGAAAATTAGAGAATCAGGAAAAAAAATCCAAGAGGTAAATGAATTAGAGAGACGGAGAAGTAAGTTGTTCGACAGTAGTGAGGAAATGAATGGTGAAGAGGAGTTATTTGATACAGGGAAATGGGAACAGGGCAGAGAAAAGGGGACACTCAGACCACTGGCTGCACAACTCCCAATTTTAATCAAGGGTGCACAGGGACAATATGTCCCCTGGGCTGCACAGGACCTCGAGGGGCTAGTCACTCGCCTCCCTGATATTCATGAGGGCGCTGGAAAATGGATAAGAGTTTTTGAGGAGGAGACAATGGGCAAACTTTTGGCTGTGGGGGACATTAAAGCATTGCTGGCTAAAATTATAGGAGGGGCAAAGATGGATGAAATTTTGCAAACAGCCACTCTGGACAGAGCGGTGAACTCTCACAATATGGATGGGATTGTTTTTGATGCATTCCGTCCAGCAGTAGACAATAGGATTCTCGGGACAAATGCAATTAATTCCGATGACAGCTCCAGTGTGTCTACAGACAAAAAATCAAAGTATAACAATGCCCATTCTTGTATCAAATCAGACTCCTATCAATTTGTTAGGAAGAGATGCATTATGTAAATTGGGGTTACAAATTTGGTGTTCTCCAGAAGGAATATGTATTGACACATTAGGAACTGAAACACAAATGGTAGTTGCAGAGCCAAAAGCAAATGTCTATTGGTTAGGACAGATAGAACAAGATGTGAGGCAGACAGTCAACAAGTGGGGAAAATTTATTGAAGCACAGATTCCTGACGCACAGTTAACAAAATCAGAATTTCATTGTACGATGATATGTGATCCAGAAAGAGATGAAAAAACAGAACAAAAATGGCAGGAAGAAACAAAGGGACAAAAAGTTGAGATAGTCTCCCAGTATATCATAATAGGTAATCAAGGAGCAGCTTTAAATATTCCAGACAGTGAATTTGTGAAAAAATGGTTTAGTGTGACTGATTCTGTCCCACATATTGCAGTATATGTAGGAAAGAACTGGGAAGCAAAAGATTTAGGACCAATGATGAAAAAAGCAGGAAAAAGCAAATGGGAACCAACAGATCATCCATTGATTTTTCATTCAGCTGACAAAAATTACATCAAAATTTTGTGTGCAACCAGTTTGCTGGGAATTCCGCAGAAAGTAGTTATCAGTCAAAAGAAAGTAACACAGGTGACTACAATGTCTGAATTAGTAGACAACACTGAGACCGAATTATTTAGGGAAATGGAGAATCAGGTACCAACTGAATTATGGTCACAACATGACACAGATATAGGATCAATAAAATCAACTAATCCAGTAAGAGTTCAACTTAAGCCAGACTCACGTCTGCCCAGAAAAGCACAATATCCTTTGCATCCAGAGGCTGAGGCAGGAATAAAAGACACGATTGAAGGTTTAGTAAAAGCAGGAGTTTTAATAGAAACATCTAGTTACTGTAACACTCCAATTATGCCTATACTTAAAGCAGACAAAAAACGATGGCGTCTTGTTCATGATCTACGAGCAATCAATGAAATAGTTGAAGATTTGCCAGCTGAAGTACCAAACCCACACACGTTACTAACGAATGTCCCTCCTGATGCCAAATACTTTACCGTGATTGATCTATGCTCAGCCTATTTCAGCGTTCCATTAGCAAAGGAAAGTAGATACCTATTTGCGTTTACATATGCTGGAAAACAATACAGCTATTCTAGAATTCCCCAAGGATTCAAACACTCAGCTCATATATTTAATCAAGTGCTAAAGGCCGATTTAGAAGATCTTGCAATAGACAGTACGCTAATACAATACATGGATGATTTACTTGTTTGTGCTTCCTCACTAGAACAATGTCACAGAGACTCAATTAAAGTCTTAACAAAATTAGCGCAAGGAGGTCACAAAGTGTCCAAAAACAAAATACAATATTGTCAGCCTCAAGTTGAATACTTGGGAAGATTAATTGCATTTGGCACTCGAGCTATAGCTCCGACTCAATTAGAAGGCATAAGTAAAACACCGTTGCCTCAGACAGTAAGACATATGATGACTTTTCTAGGAATGACAGGTTTTAGTGCAGACTGGATAGAAGACTACGCAGTAAAAACAGGGCCGTTGAGAGAAATTCTGAAACAAGCAGGAATACAACATTTAAGCAATCCATTAAAATGGAACAGATGCATTACTGGCATTTGAGACGATAAAAAAAAGTATTGCAACAGGCCCCTGCTCTAGAAACAGCAAATTATGATAAAATGTTTCATCTGTATGTGGCGAATAAAGCTGATGGTTATGCATCAGCTGTACTGATGCAAGAAACTTGCAGTGGGAGGAAAAAACAACCTATAGCTTATTACAGCACAAAGTTGGATAATGTAGCCCAGGGATACCCGCCATGTTACCAACAGGGCCTGGCAGCAGTATATTATGCTTATGAAAAAGCATCCACACTAACTATGGGGTACCCGGTAACTATTTATACACATCACAAAATTGTGGAATTATTAGAACAAGGAAAATTTGTTCTAACTCAAGCCCGAATTTTGGCTTATTCCTCATTACTTACATATCCAGATGTAACTATTAAGCGATGCCATACAGTCAATCCAGCTGAATTAATCCCTTTGGCTTTTGAAGGAAAACCCCATGATTGTGTGAATGAGTCATTGGCATTTACCAGATTACGACCAGATCTTGAATCGACACCCATTTCTGGAGCAGAGGTCACTTACTTTGTAGATGGTTCTAGCTTTAGAGACCATGAAGGAAATCATACAGGATATTCGGTGGTGAAGAGAGACAAGAAAGAATTTGTACCTGTGATATCACAGCATTGTATACATCCTTGTTCTGCACAATTAGCTGAATTAAAAGCTCTTACAGCTGCATGTCAGTTAGCAAAAGGACAAACTGCTAACATTTTCACTGATTCAGCATATGCTCATGGTGTATGTCACCTATTCGGTGCAGTGTGGAAACAAAGAGGTTTCAAAAAGAGTGATGGGACTCCCATCCAACATAGCGAACAAATAGGGCAATTAATTTCTGCTATGATGCTACCAAAAAGATTAACAATAATCAAATGTCAAGCACACAAAAAAGGAAATGATTATGTCATTAAAGGAAACAATGCAGCAGATTTACAGGCTAAAAAAGCTTCAGGCTGTCAAATAGCAGTATTAACACCTGTAGTACTTATTGAACCTCAACCTCAATTGGATGATATAATTCGAATTCAGCAAAGAGCAGGCCCCTATGAACAATCAATGTGGCACCAAAGGGGAGCTAAAAAAGACTCACAAGAGATCTGGCGTACACATGAAGGAAACATTGTTGCACCAACTTCACATTTGAATATTCTTATCGCAGATGCGCATAGTTTTGACCATTGCGCAAGGGGGGAAGTGGTAAGAAAAATTAAACAGCAAGGATAATGGTCTCCTTATTTATATGCAACGGTAGATGAATTTTTGTCCACATGTGAAGTTTGTGCAAAGTACAATGTGAGAAAAGGGATAACGACACCAATAGGGCATATACCCGTACCGGAAGGGCCCTTTAAGCATTTGGTTATGGACTATGTGGATGTGATAAAGCGAGTACAAGGCAAAAGATACATGCTTGTGATCATTGACAGATTTAGCAAATAGGTGGAGGCAGTACCATCAGCAGATCTGGGAGCAGGAACAGTAATTAAATTTCTAACAAGAGAAGTAATTCCTAGATTTGGGATACCATCAGAAATAAATTCAGATAATGGTTCGGCATTCATACAAAAAACTGTAAAACAAGTGTTGCAACAATTAAGAATAAAACAAAGACTAGGGTGCATTTACCATCCTCAAAGTCAAGGACAGGTAGAGAAATTAAATGGCATTATCAAGGCCAAAATAAACAAAATATGTGAAAGTACTAAACTTAATTGGATTGATGCGTTACCACAAGCACTAATGAGCTATCGCATGCAAACTAACCGAACCACGCACTTAACACCGCATGAAATGATTATGGGTCAACCCATGCCTGTGCCATATTGTAGAGGTCCCTACAAAGGACCGCCTCTAGAGCAATTACAAATGGAACTTCGTTCATATATGAAGAAATTAACCGCCATACATAAAGCTATCTATTTACAGGAAAAAAGAAAAGAGCCCAGAGAGGAAACAGAGATGACGTGTCCAGTTGTTCCGGGTGACCAAGTATATCTGAGGGTATTCCGGAGAAAATGGAATGAGCCCAGGAAAAAGGGACCCTACAAAGTGGTGAGAGCTACTCCAACAGCAGTCCAAGTGGAGGGAAGCACAACTTGGTATCATCTAAACCACTGTACGAGAATTCCCAAGAAAAAGACAGAAAGAGAGGAAAACAGACAGGCAGACTATGCAGCAGAGAGTGACAAGGAGAAACCAGACACACAAGATGAAGTGCAAACAAACGATAGCACAAAAAAGGATTCACAAGGAGCTCCCGTCTTCCTGTCAGAGGAACTGGAGAGGAAAGAGGACAAATCTGACAATGTGTCTGAATACCGTCCTATGCCTAATGTACCTGATAATGCAAATCCAAGCTCAACCAATAGAAAGCAATCAGACTTCCCTTCAATTAACTTTTCAACCTTTGAATAACAGTGATAATGATATCAGCTCGACAGAACCAATGATAATCATAAATCGTAGAGACACAGATTATGAGATCCAGGGGGATGAAGAAGTTAGTCAAAATGATGAATTATGGGAAACAGCTCAAAATAATGAACGGTATCAATGGGCAGCTTTTACTGCAAGAGAAACAAAGAAAGAAAATTGCTTGCTATGCTCCAAATCTCTGTTAAACAAAGTGATAGCCGTACCAAATCCACATGACTACTAAAAATGTGCAGAATTTGGGAGAAACTTTTGTCATTTGACAGATTTTACTAGACCATATTGTATTGCTGAATGTCTAGGATTTTTGGGAAATCCTAAATTAACAAACCACTTTTTTAGACCACTCTGGGGATCTTGGTGTCAGTATTCGGACATCAGCCAATATATAAAAATTGAAAAACAGAAAGTAGAGATTCCAAAATGGTATATGAGTGTTTTCACAAACCAAAAGGAACACAAGATGTGGGCAAGTTCAAGGGCAAATGTGCTATAGTTTGGTATATAGATAAGAAAAATTCTTGGAAGTCTGGACTTCCTTCTAGGGCTCCAGAACTTTTAGCACTTGGAACAGAGAAAGGAAATAAAATAACACCTCAAAAATGTGAAAATCAAACTATTGCCTTGCCTTCTATAGAAATTTATGAAGACCAATCACTAATAATAGCAGATTTCTTTTGGATCTGTGGAGGAGAGACATTGTTGACTTCTTTACCAGTAGGATGGACAGGTATGTGCGTAACAGTAAGATTACTTCAAGAACTTAACATAGCACAATGGGGAACAGAACAAAGCGTGAACAAAGAAGACAACAGAATCAAAAGAGGTTATGAGCCAGACACCAAGGTATATTTAGACTCAATTGGACAACCGAGAGGGATTCCTAACTAGTTCAAGGCAAGAGATGAAGTGAAAGCAGGTTCTGAATCAATATTTGTTTGGATCACACCTAACAAAAATGTAGAGTGGATTAATTACATTTATTATAATCAACAAAGATTCATTAATTATACAGATGATGCGTTAACCTTATTAGGAGACCAAGTGCACTCAACAAGTAGAATGATGTGGCAAAACAGACAGGCCCTTAATTGGCTTTTAGCTGATAGGGGAGGAGTCTGTATTATGTTTGGGGATCAATGTTGTACTTTTATACCAAATAATACTGCCCCTGGAAGAGCTTTTAGTGAAGTGATGATTAAAATTAAAAAAATTAAGAGCTGAAGTTACAGCAAATGCAGGAAGAGACAAACGAATTTGGGATTGGTTTGATCTGAAATTTGGAGCATGGGGAGAATGGTTTGCTAAACTAGGAATGTTTTTAGGAGCTGCTATATTAATAGGAGGGTTATTATTTTGCTGTGTATTACCCGTATTAAGAACATTAGTCGTCAATGCTACTGTTAAGCAAATGGAAATGATAAAAGTCCCAAATAATCAACAAATGATCACAGAAAGAAACTTGGATGAATATTATGAAGGATTGCTAAACAAACTGATCTTAAATGAGCAAACTTTGGATAATAGTTCCAGTGACTCTGATGAGTATGAAGAAGAGGTGTAAAGATGGGCCATACCCTGGGTGTAAATGCTAGCCTAACCTCTGCCCAAGGGTGGCCCTCTACAATGCGCAAAGTATCTGGACTAAAGATCGACGGATCCGAACTATTTTTCTTGGAATATTCAATGTATTATATTTTGAATGTGTTTTTATGTTTTTAATATACATAACTGTGACAACCACAGGCAAGCGCTGAACCAAATGCACGCTCATGCTTATAACATTGTTTTCTATTTCTATCTTTTACTCTCTCTTAGTCAAGTGTAGAGAGAGAGACGTTTGGTTCTGATTCTCCTCCAGAGTGCTGCTGCATCATCTAGTCATTGATGATAAGACTGTGTGACTTATTTAGTCACTAGATTGTGTTAACTGAAAGGACTGAATTATGAAGTAGCACTTTGGGTAGACATAAGCAATTGTGAGAATTAATAAAGTCTCAAAGGGAGGAATGAAGAAGATTTTTATTATTGAAGATCTGAATTAATCAAGTATAATCAAGATGAATCTTGCCATTAATATATCTATTTAATCTTCCATTATGTTCTAAGGCCCCTGTGTAAAAAGTGCCTACGTGGCTAAAATGTGCAGACAAGAAAACATCTGAAAAATGTAGGGGGGCTTTTTCCTTTACCATAATAGGACTAGGAGGACTCTTCTCCTTAGGGAGATATATGGAATTGTATACAAAAGAGACACTCCAAATGTATAAGAACCCGCCTTAAAAACTTGTATATATACCAAAGCCCAGAAACATTCGAGAGACTCTTCTGCAGAAGGGATCTCGGCTTTATTCTCGCTATATAGATAATAAAGTCTTTTCTTCTGGCATCAAACTCTACAGTTGGTCCAAAATGCAGCAGCTAGAGTCCTTACTAGAACCAGGAAGTATGACCATATTAGCCCAGTTCTGTCAACACTGCACTGGCTCCCTATCAAACATCGGATAGATTTTAAAATCTTGTTAATTACTTATAAAGCCCTGAATGACTTAGCTCCTCAGTACTTGAGCGAGCTCTTATCACATTATAGTCCTCCACGTCCGCTGCGTTCTCAAAACTCTGGCCATTTGATAATACCTAGAATATCAAAATCGACTACAGGTGGCAGATCCTTTTCCTATTTAGCACCCAAACTCTGGAAAAATCTACCTAACATTGTTCGGGAGGCAGACACACTCTGTCAGTTTAAATCTAGATTAAAGACACATTTCTTTAACCTGGCTTACACATAACACACTAATACACTTCTATTATTCAAATCCGTTAAAGGATTGTTAGGCTGCATTAATTAGATCAGCCGGAACTGGGAACACTCCTCATAACACACGATGTACTCGTTACACCGTAAGAAGAATGACATCTACGCTAATATTTGTCTGTTTCTTTCTTATTCTGTTTCTCAGTCCGTGTCCAGATCAGATGGTGGATCGGCGCCGGAAGATGATGTCTGCGACCCTGATCATCGGCGGAGGCCAGACACCTGGATGAGCCCCGGGGACATATCCCCAGTGAAGACCTTGACTTAAATAAATAAATAAATAAAATAAAACAAAATAACTAAAAATATAATAAAATACCTAACTACATAATACTATTATTGTTAGAAATTGCAACAATATAAAAATAGAAATATAATACATTTAAAATTTAATTAAAACAATAAGTAAAAAAAATAAAAAAAATAAACAATAATATCCTAGCCAGAGGAGAACTGGCACCCCGACTGAGCCTGGTTTCTCCCAAGGTTTTTTTCTCCATTCTGTCACAGAGGGAGTTTTGGTTCCTTGCCGCTGTCGCCTCCGGCTTGCTCAGTTGGGGACACTTAATTTCTAACGATTATCATCTATTTGATTTCATATATACTATTTAAACTAAACTGAGCTAGACAATGACATCTCTGAATTCAATAATGAAATGCCTTTAACTGAAAATTGAGTGTTTAATCTTATTATACATTACTGATACTCTGTCCTCCAATTTGATACTGTTAAGTGCTTTGACACAATCTGTATTGTTAAAAGTGCTATATAAATAAAGGTGACTTGACTTGACTTGACTCTAGTGTCAGTGCAGGTGTGGCTATACTGCTGGCACCTGATTACAAAGAGCAACCTGTTAGTATTTTTGAACTAGTTTCTGGTCGATTGCTGAGAGTTGATGTAACTATTCATGGCACTGATTTTTCTTTTGTCAATGTGTATTCACCCAATATTGAGTCAGAACGTGTTTTCTTCTTTGAAAAACTTAAAACTGACTTAAGACATGTTTCTCATGAAAGGACCATTGTACTGGCTGGGGATTTTAACTGTACTTTAAGTCGTACTTTGGACAGGAACCATGAAGAACCTCATAGTAAATCAGCAGATGTGCTTCGACCTTTGATTGTTTATCACAATATTGTTGATGTTTGGATAGAATCATTTCCTCAGCTTAAGCAATATACCTGGGTGAATGTAAACTCCAATATGGTATCTGGGGCTAGGCTGGATAGGATTTATGTACAAAAATGTAAAAGAGACCATTTCTATAACAGCTGTATATTTCCTACTGCTTTGTCTGATCATCATTTCTTATCTATTGATGTCATCACTGCAGAGAGCACTTTCAAGTATTCCTATTGGAAATTTAATAGCAGATTATTACTAGATCACAACTTTGTGCACTCTTTCACTCATTTCTGGGAGATCTGGAGAGAGAAAAACACAGTATAAGTCCCTGAGCCAGTGGTGGGACATTGGCAAAATTCAAATAAAATTGTTTTGCCAGAGTTACTCTGCTTATATTAAAAGTTCTTTGGACAATAAGATGGCACAGCTCGAACAAGAGATACTTCAACTTAATATTGAAGGGGACGTTGTTGATACCACTGAGTCTTTGGAATGTAACAAATTTCTTTTGCGGAATCTATTGGAGGAAAGAGCCCAGGAGATGCTTATTTGTACAAGATTTTTAACTTTTAATAGTATGGATGCTCCTACGTCGTTTTTCTTTGACCTGGAGAAGAAGACTGTGGATACGAAGAATTTAGGCTGTTTGAAACTTCCAGAGGGGAGGAGGATTACTGATGGTCATGGGATTATTTCTTATGCACTGTCTTTTTATGAGGATCTTTACAGAGCTGAACCTTGCGATGAGGAGATGGCTGACCTTCTCCTTCAGGGTTTACCTCAGTTTCCAGAAGGGGAGAAATCTATGCTTGATAAACTATTGACTTTTGATGAACTATCTGTAGCTGTTCAGGAGATGTCTTCTGGCAAAGCTCCAGGATTGGATGGACTTAATGCAGAATTTTATAGACATTTTTGGCCTGTCATTGGAAGGGATTTGTTTTCTGTTTTCATGGAGAGTTTTAAAAGAGGGACGCTTCCAGTGAGTCTACATAGAGCTGTGGTAACACTATTCCCTAAAAAGGGTGATCTTGAAGACATCAGATGCTGACGTCCAGTCTCTTTGCTCGGAGTTGACTATAAGATACCTTCAAAGTCTTTAACTAACAGAATTAAACTTTACATTTCCTCAGTGATCCATGCAGATCAGTCATACTGCATCCCAGGAAGGACTATTTTTGATAATATTTTTTTAATTCGGGACATGATTTCTTTTGCTAAGGTACACAATCTTAACCTTAGTTTTGTCTCTTTGGACCAGGAGAAAGCCTTTGATCGGGTGGATCATGGATTCCTGTTTAAGTGCCTTGAGGCTTTTGGTTTCGGTCCATCTATTATTGCCTAAATACAGGTGCATCTCAATAAATTAGAATGTCGTGGAAAAGTTCATTTATTTCAGTAATTCAACTCAAATTGTGAAACTCGTGTATTAAATAAATTCAGTGCACACAGACTGAAGTAGTTTAAGTCTTTGGTTCTTTTAATTGTGATGATTTTGGCTCACATTTAACAAAAACCCACCAATTCACTATCTCAACAAATTAGAATATGGTGACATGCCATTCAGCTAATCAACTCAAAACACCTGCAAAGGTTTCCTGAGCCTTCAAAATGGTCTCTCAGTTTAGTTCACTAGGCTACACAATCATGGGGAAGACTGCTGATCTGACAGTTGTCCAGAAGACAATCATTGACACCCTTCACAGGGAGGGTAAGCCACAAATATTCATTGCCAAAGAAGCTGGCTGTTCACAGAGTGCTGTATCCAAGCATGTTAACAGAAAGTTGTGGAAGGAAAAAATGTAGAAGAAAAAGATGCACAACCAACCGAGAGAACCGCAGCCTTATGAGGATTGTCAAGCAAAATCGATTCAAGAATTTGGGTGAATTTCACAAGGAATGGACTGAGGCTGGGGTCAAGGCATCAAGAGCCACCACACACAGACATGTAAAGGAATTTGGCTCCAGTTGTTGTATTCCTCTTGTGCGTCTTACCTGGGCTAAGGAGAAGAAGAACTGGACTGTTGCCCAGTGGTCCAAAGTCCTCTTTTCAGATGAAAGCAAGTTTTGTATTTCATTTGGAAACCAAGGTCCTAGAGTCTGCAGGAAGGGTGGAGAAGCTCATAGCCCAAGTTGCTTGAAGTCCAGTGTTAAGTTTCCACAGTCTGTGATGATTTGGTGTGCAATGTCATCTGCTGGTGTTGGTCCATTGTGTTTTTTGAAAACCAAAGTCACTGCACCCATTTACCAAGAAATTTTGGAGCACTTCATGCTTCCTTCTGCTGACCAGCTTTTTAAAGATGCTGATTTCATTTTCCAGCAGGATTTGGCACCTGCCCACACTGCCAAAAGCACCAAAAGTTGGTTAAATGACCATGGTGTTGGTGTGCTTGACTGGCCAGCAAACTCACCAGACCTGAACCCCATAGAGAATCTATGGGGTATTGTCAAGAGGAAAATGAGAAACAAGAGACCAAAAAATGCAGATGAGCTGAAGGCCACTGTCAAAGAAACCTGGGCTTCCATACCACCTCAGCAGTGCCACAAACTGATCACCTCCATGCCACGCCGAATTGAGGCAGTAATTAAAGCAAAAGGAGCCCCTACCAAGTATTGAGTACATATACAGTAAATGAACATACTTTCCAGAAGGCCAACAATTCACTAAAAATGTTTTTTTTTTTTTTTATTGGTCTTATGAAGTATTCTAATTTGTTGAGATAGTGAATCGGTGGGTTTTTGTTAAATGTGAGCCAAAATCATCACAATTAAAAGAACCAAAGACTTAAACTACTTCAGTCTGTGTGCATTGAATTTATTTAATACACGAGTTTCACAATTTGAGTTGAATTACTGAAATAAATGAACTTTTCTGCGACATTCTAATTTATTGAGATGCACCTGTAAGACTCTTGTATACTGATACATATAGCATGCTCAAAATTAATGGTACCCTTACCAGACCTTTCAGAGTAAGCAGAGGCATAAGGCAGGGATGTGGTCTCTCAGGAATCCTATATGCCATTGATATTGAACCTTTATTGGTCGCACTAAGAAACAAGCTGTGTGGCATATCAACAGTGTGTCCGTCCACCTCTGATCTGATAACTGCTAGACTTAGTGCCTACGCTGATGATGTTACTGTTATCATTAGATCTGCTCAGGATGTTATGGATTTGGGAGTAGGTCTGGAGGTTTATCAGAAAGCCTCCTCCTCTCGAATCAACTGGCAAAAGTGTGCATCCTTTTTAATAGGTGAATGGGAGAATGAGGGCCCTCCAGTACTTCCGCTGAATTGTTCTTGGAGTCTGGAAGGGTTTAAAGTGCTGGGAGTTTTCCTTGGGACTTACCAATATATTCAGAAGAACTGGGATGGTATTTTTGAAAAGGTTTCTGGACGTTTACAAAAATGGAAATGGATTCTGTCTCAATTGTCATTTAGGGGAAGAGTGCTCATTATTAACAACTTGGTAGCTTCCATGATGTGGCATCGCTTAAATGTGCTTGACCCACCAAAAGATTTGTTGCAAGATTTGTCTGCAGAAGACTTTTGTTGATTTTTTCTGGGATAGCTACCATTGGCTTCTCCCTGCTGTCCTTTATTTGCCAGTAAATGAAAGGGGCCAAGGGTTGATTGATTTGGCAGCCAAGGTTAAATCTATGAGGTTAAAGACAGTCCAAAACCTACTCTACCCTGTGGATTTTAGGCCATGGGTGTCATTTGGTCTGGCTTTGCTCAGAACTTTTGGTGGGTTCTGTCTTGATAGGCAACTGTTTTAAATGTCTTCTTATGATGGGATTTTTTCAGCCAATGTAAAATTTTATGGTTCTGTGCTAAACTTTTGGAAGGGTTTTAAATTGATTAGACATGAAAACAATCATTTTGGCCTTGAAGAACCACTGTTTTACAACTCTCTTCTAGGAGATAATATTTGTACATCTAATATAATTGTTAAAACTTTTATGGAAAAAAGATTGATCAAAGTTTCAGACTTGGTTAACACTTCGTCTAAAACATGGAGGTCAGTGGTGGACATTTGCAATCAGGCTGGTTTTAGATCAGTCAGGATGGTAGAGCAGCTCATAGGTGGGTTGAAATCAGCTCTTCCCTCCACACTCCTCCTGTTTGTTAATTGTTTTCTGTCCAGAGGCCCTTCTAGAGTGTTTTTTCCTAAGTTATTTGTGTCTCCCAAGGTTTGTGTTGAAGAGGGTCGGGAAGGAAAACTGTTGAAATTTAATAGATTACGAGAGCTTGATTTTCAGGTTGCCGGAAAGAGATACCTTTATTAGATATGTGTTAAAATGGATTATTTTGAGTATATTAAAGACAGGTGATACAAAATGGAGAGGATTTTTAACAGTTCCTGCTGAACTTTCTCCTTCTTGGAGGCTTTTCTATAAGGGTCCTCCACCTAAACGATCTGGTGATTTGCAGTGGAGGCTACTACATTGTGCATTGCCCACTAATTCTCACATTTCTAAATTTAATTTGAATGTTTTGCCATCTTGTATTTTCTGCTCATTACCAGAATCTGTTTTTCATGTTTTCACTGAGTGTTTTAGATTGGCTCCATTATTTAGATTGATAGAAGGTTTACTTGGGAACTTGGGTTTTGTTTTTAACAAGACACTTTTTATCTATGGATGTAAGTATTCAAGAGCGCACAGACAGCAGTGTACTGTTGCAAACTTCATAATCGGACAAGCCAAATTAGCCATTTGGAAGTCATGTAGACTGGCTGCTGAAGAATGGAATATAAATATTCTTCAGCTTTTTACTGCTTTGGTGGAATCCAGAATAAGAGTGGAACATAGATTCTTTCAAATGACAAATAACTTGCTTGAGTTTGAGTCCAAATGGTGTGCAAATAGAGCTTTACTATCACTTTGTGAGGACGGGGAAATAATGTTTAATTGATGATATATGGTTGTCAGTTTGATTAGGACTGTTTGTTATTATTGGTGTTTTTTTTTTTTGTTGTTGTTGTTGTTTTTTATATGCCTCTTGAACACATTGCAATGTGATATGTGTGGGGTATAATGTAGCAGTTTTTAGATGTTTTAATAAAGTGTGTTAAAAAGTCAAAGTCTCTCTCTCACTCCCTTCCTCTCCGGACACGTGCCAGCGCCAAGTTCAAGAGCTGCGGATGATACGGTTATTTTAACAACAACAGAAACACGGTGAGCAGCAAAATTATAGATTACTTTTACTAAAACACAGCAGAAAAAAAACAATGCTACAAATCTACTTATTTTTTCTTACTATATATTATCTATCTACCTATGACTCTAACTAGCTATTCACACCAGATGTGACAAGATGTTATTCTGACATTTAGCATTATTAATCTGTAGGTATAAGAACGTTTAAAAAAAAAAACCAAGGCCTAGTTATAATTGGGAAAACTGTTGTTAGATGGCTAGGATGGAATTTAAACTTTGAAACCGTTATCTTTTTTTCTGCTCAAGATGAGAACGTTTTGATTAAAACCCTGAACAGAAACAATATTTTTTTTAAATTTATTTATTTTGTCACATGGCCTGGCATGTAGGCTAAATGTAAAATACAATACATGTATTTTTTTCTTTTTTCTTTTTTCTTTTTTTTTTTTTTTTTTTTTGTCCGGACCTTTGCTTGGAAGAAAATATAAAAGCCGTGCCTCTCGGAACTTTAATTGAATACCCCTGACTTATATCAAAGAAATGTTTATATTTTTTATATATTTTTAATATTTTGCCTATAGCCTATAAAACAGCTTCGTAAATAGGAAGGTTTCAATACATGACGATTCTGAATGGAATTTTTTAGCGAGCCATTAAATGACTTGAGACTCGACTCGGACTTGTGACCAAAGACTCGAGACTTGACTCAGACTCCAGTGACAGAGACTTCAGACTTGACTCAGACTCCAAGTTAAAGACTTGTGAACATCTCTGATTCGATCTTTAATTGCCTACCTCCCAACAATCAATTTTCCAGAGTCAGTCAATGTACACGACTGTTTTAAAACTTACTTAGTCATTTTGGATAATTTTGGAGAGGCAGAATAGTTCATAATGTATCTGTTGATCTAGATTATCAAATCTGTAGTCACAATGCAAAATTAAGAAAGCTTTTCAAAATTGCTGTATAAGCAATTACTATGTTCTGCTGGGATGTCAGAACTATCCATATTCATGTTTCTAGTTCAACATGTATGGAACACATTTCTCTTGGTTTAAATCATATTTTGAGCTTGAGCTTTTGAGTTTAAAGTATCGTTAGCAGCCAAATAGTATTCTAGAAAATTCTGTGTCAATTTGCCAGTTGTATTATAGTCTCACATCTTGAAAGAGTTCTTACAAACACGGGTTGTCCTTCCCATTACCAATATCTTACTTTTTTTCAGAATTAACAAAATTTTCTTTTGCCCTGCGAGCTTCAGTCAGATTGTACGAGACTATTCAGACTTGGTTTGGTGAAGTGTCTTATTGTCACAGTCATGTCTGTCGTGTGTGTCATGTGTTCCCCTCCATGCCCATACTTAGTCCTTCCTGTTCCTGTCCTCGTCAAGTCTGATTGTTTGTCATTTAATTCAGGTGAGTGTGATAATTATTATGTGTATTTAATTCCTGCCTGTTCAGTTCATTGTCGTCTGGTCTACTCGTTACCCCCGGTGTTCCTGTGTGTCTACCTTGCTGTGCCGTGCCTCATTTGGATTTAATTAAAGACTGTATTTTGAGTTTACCTCCGTCTCCTCGTTCATCCCTCGTGTGTGCACCGTGACACTTATCACACATTCTCGTGCTAAAATATGAAATAACGTCTTCATTTTTAGTCATCGCTGTTTTTCTCAATACTATGTCTAGGGATCACCTGACCCTTTATACTAAAGCAAAAATTCCTATAATCTGATATTATTATGAAAACTTAAGATGAAGGACAAAAATTACCTGTCACTTAGCTATTAAAATCTATAGCATCTATGATTATAACATCTGTATTAGGATCTTAAAGACCCTCAAGGTTCTACAAAAACAGTCATTATTTTTACATAAATGTATCTAATAAGAGTCCCCATAGAATTAAGTAATTTTCCTCTTTTTGGTTCACATTTATCTGAATTAATTGATAATCAAATCATGAGATCTACCCATACAAAAAGGCAATATATTCACATATATGAAAATGCATAGAACATAGGCCTAAAGCTCATGTTGTGTGTGTAATTATTTACGTTACACAAACATTACAGTCAAAATGCACACATACAACAGGCCAAAAGCTCTTTTGTGGTGCTAAACAACAAAAACAATTTCAAACAGGAAGAGCAAAAAGTTGGCACACAGCTCCAAACTTGTTTTAATGGGTGCACGCGTTGAACATTCGAGTTGCATTTAAACTGGAGCAGAAGGAGTTACTATGGAAACGGGGCGGCAACTCAGCTGACAAGTAGCAAAACTTTGTCTCACTGTTGTTTTCACTGCTTTCTGGTAAGTTTAGTACCTAAAATTACACAAATAATACATACAACTGTTCCTGACACTTTCTTACATGTAACTGACACGCTTTTAATCACATATTTTGTGTAGATGAGCGGTTTTGATAGTTTTCTAAATGTTTTGCTGGCAATTTGTCAATGGATGAATTGAAGTAAGCTAATTAACCTAAAAGTATGCACTGTACAGTTAATCCACTTACATGGAATAAAATGGGCTGAAACTATTTCAAACATGTTTTTATCTTTCATTGTAGACAGATATTGATAAAAATTGTACTTTGATTTCAGGAGTGTCAGGAATAAAAAAAACCCTCTAATGGGAGCTGTTGACAGAGATACAGGAAACACAGGTGATCTGAGAAAGCTTATTAAATAACTTCATATGCATTTTTCACAGTATATTTCACCTATATCATCATGCATCTTTAAAACCTAAAAACGTAAATTCTTGTATCTTAAGAGTTTTTTGTATATTCTGTACATTATTCTTTGTCTTTTCTGGATTTCACCTCTGCTGTAGTTTATTTCTAATAAACTTGACATTGTATATTACATATTGTTGGCTCTGTGACAAATTGTTTGTTCCTATATTCTTCCATGCTGATGGCCATGCAGCAGAGTTGGAGTGGACCTCCTGTCAAAGAACATCTCCAAGGCACTATGAACCATCTGACTTATGAAGCCAGAATGATCTCAGTAATAATTCACGCAAAAGACGCGATGCACACGTGTAACCCAATTCACATGCATGAAAAATAATTCACGTGCACGAAAAAAAAAAAAAAACTATATTCACAAAAACCAATTCACGTGCACAAAATAAGAATGTTATATTTGTTGTGTTATATGTTAAATATGTTGTGTTATACAAACGCAAAACACAGTTCACAGATGTACAACTGTGTACAAATTTTTTGAATGTTTAAAATTCACGAGTTTATCATGGACTCGTGAATGTGAATTGCCTTGGATTTGCGTGTGTATTTTTGAGACTTTCCTGGCAGCAAACTCCTCCCATGCGTGTCACTCGTACTCTTTAGCCAATCAGATTTGAGCCTGTCAGTCGACCAATCATAATGACCACCTGATGCTGACGTCATCAGCACGAGACCACCGTTCAAGTTACGATTCAGCAGAGGTAAGTGCAGTTGATTGTTTCATTTCAGTTAACTAGCCAAGTAAATATGTATTGTTTTATTTTTTCATGTTTACTTAAAACTTGGAAGTGAAATCTGTTGTTTAGACACTCGCTAACGTGAACAGTGTAAGCCATCGGCTGCTATGAATACAGATAGTGTTTCCAAAAATTGTGTTAGCCACAATGTCTGGTCAAAATGAAGAAAGGAATTCTGCTCATTGCCCTGTTTTTTTTTTTTTCAGCAACGCTGGTTGGCCACTACCCAGCCTAGCTCCCACTTAGCACTGACCCTGCCCTCATCATCATAGCTTTATATAATGATGAATAGACCTCACGAGAACTCGGTGTATGAATAACGATGTGTTTATACAACAGGATGCAGTGTTAAATAATACACACTAATTGTTTTCCTTGCATTTTCCAGGATTTAAACACTTTGGCACAACATCTGGATGACTGTTACAGACGTCTTTATTCACATGAATCTTTTTCTCTTTTTTTGTACTTCACCTTCATGTATTAATTTCTTAATGTAATCAACATTCATTTATTTTTCATATTATATTACTGTGATTAACGTTTGTTAATGCTGAATCTTATTTGTGTTGCATTGTTTATTGTAATCTCAAAGATTTTTACATCACAAGATGATTTTGGTAAGCAGCAATTGTATTTGCTTGGTGACAGTTGTGGAATTTATGCTGGTCAGACAAAGACTGATCATAAATAGGAATGCAACAAAGATTATTCAGTAATCTTTGTTCAGTTATTTTATCACTTTATCTCATGCTTCCTGCTCTTTTTGTATCTGCATCTCTTGTAAAAATATAAGAGTTAACTTGCCAAGGTGTTAACTGCTGTTAATATTAGACCAAAACCTGGTATGTCCTGACAGAGATAGTAAAAGACTGGATCTTAAACATTTGATTAACTTTTCACATGATGTATTGTATTACACTGATACATATATTTATCATTCAGCCATAAATTTTACTTTGAAAGAATGCTAAAGACTCTAAATGGGACACTATACCAACCATTCAGTGTAGCTGAGGTTTAAATACTGGTGAACTTCTAGCACAGCGTCAAACTGGTATCGAGCCAATCTCAGACCTAGGCGAGAGACATATATTCAGCTTTGCTACATTGTACTTCATAATTCTCAATTCATATTTCATGTTACAGGCACATTGGAATTAATCATGGTCAGGTAATTTCATGGACATTTTATTCCCAAAGTATTCAGAAAACTCTAATAAACTTTAATAAATTAATAAATCTTATACAGCAACTGTAACTGACTTGTTTTGAATGTTTTAATTCTGACATAAAACCAGAAAAATAACAAAAACATTTAACAATGCATAAAGCTTTACACCTTGAACATGTACAAAGTTATGGGGTCCTGTTATAAAAAAAAAAAAAAAAAGTATATATATATATATATATATATATATATAGTAATAATGCATGACTTTAAAAAAAAATCTGTTGAAATTGTAAAAAAGAATGGGTTGCAGCATGACTGTTTTGAAAGAGATACAGTTTGAAATGAAACTTCTAGATTGACATCACTTCATAACTTGTGGTAGGGGATGAAGTAGGAACAGTAGGGTCACAGGTCATCTCAGCAGCTACTTATACATCAGCCTCACAATTCTGAAATAAAGTATCTGCAGCATTAACAAACTTAAATGAAAAGTACATGGTCTCCAATGTGTTCATGTTATCACATGCATCGTCAACAGTTGAATGCATGCCATCGCAGAATTTTACACATAAGACAAGCCCTGCTGTGACAGCTCTTTCAAATTCTCAATAAACAAAAAGTATATTTTCATAATCTTCTATTTATTTATCACGTCCCATCATTCAAAACCTTATCTTATGCTTTACACTGAGTTTCTGAATCTCATATCTTAATGTGTTATGGTATCCACGTGAATAATGATTCTTTATTAAATAAACATAAGAATCAATCAATATTACATCATAACACACTCTGGACTAAACAGTATGGAGTCAATATAATGCCACATAAATATGCAAAAGAATAAAGTTTTGTAAAAGAAAATAAAGTTTTGCAAAAGAAAAAAAAAGTTTTGCAAACAAAAATAAAGATCGCAAAATAAAAATAAAGTATTGAGAGAAAAAAAATTAAGTTTTGCAAACAGAAATAAAGAATTGCAAAAGTTAAAATATAATTCATTGCAAAAATCAATGAGAGTTGTAAAAGAACCATATGAACTGATTCTATTTTATCTCCGCAACACATATTTTCCATGGTCACACCTACTAATTAATTTGCAACGCTCCATTTATTTTGCGTTTCAGTCAAGCGTGAGCTCGCGATACCGTTTTCCCTTTGCGCTTCACTTTCTGCGTGTTTCACTTCATGGCATTGTTTTGACGTGGGGGGCGGAGTCAAGAAACTGGGGCGTGTTCAGTTTCAAGTGTGCACTTTTTTCATAATTCTGCGTTTAGACAGCTGTTAAGTTTATGCCCACTGTTAATGTACGATGATTTTGGTAATCTAATATAATTATTTTGCCATTACACGTTTAGCAGAGAGAGAACCAAGATGTTACTGCAGCAGCACAAAATTTAATTAATATTCTGACCCAAAGCCTGGGTCAGATACAGCCAGCTCAGGGTCAGCAGCAGCCTTCACCTGCTTTTTATCAACCAGCTCAGGGTTTAAGAAGAAAAATAAAACTGTAAACACACCAATACAATCTAAAGCAGCAGCGTGGAAGCCGTTTACAATTAATATTTGTCTTTTAAACAAAATCACTGAAACCTCACCCTCTCCTTCCGATGAGCTGGAGTTACTCCAGGCAGGGCTGGGAAAACGTACCATTACAGTTTCGCCGAACATGAACCATTCTGAATTAAGTACAAGTCTTAGTAGTATTGCAAAACATTTGTACAACTTTGTGGCCATGTCGATGTAAGGTCACACAACCCCAACAAGTTGTTAAACAGTCAAATAAAGCTCAGTGCCTGCTTTCTTAATTGCTTATGTACTTTGAACAATCCTATGCATATGGAAAGTCATGCATATACTCATAATCTGGGGAAAAGTGAAAAGAAAAGTAAAATGCAGCATTTCCATAGATAAGGTGTTCCATTGATATGCAGTTACTAACCTCTTTTTGTGATCACCACAAGCTGTATTTTTGTAATCACAGTCATTGACAAGCTAGCAGTAGTATTACTAGATGTTTTGTGAATATACAGTGCAAACCCTGATTTCCATTGTTTATGAGTGGCTCAGGGTTAAGAATTTCATAATCATATTTCATATGTATTTACATTACCATTTCTGTGTTTCAAATTTTTTGCTCATGTTTGCAAACCCTTTTTCTGTTTCATGTTTTCTGTAGTTATGCAAGCTACTTGAAGCTGAATTTCCAAAAATGAGATCACTCGCTGGAGGGTGGCTGCTTTATAAGGCACCAGGTGCACTATATTAAAATATCAGAGCAGACACACACATATGAAGAGCTAAAACACAGCTGTATTAGTGCAAATTGTAGAAGTCATATTTGAGTGGTGTTACACAGGGTTACAATTGCACATTCTCTTGGCATCCCAAAGCATTCCCATATATACTTACACCGTTAGAAGTTATTATTTTATAGTATTGCACAAGGAAGTCATATTACAGTATGGGTTAAACTCGGGCACTGGTAATTACTAATAATTTTTTTTTAGCTTCAACAGATAAAAAAGCCTAATTATACTGTAATGGCTTGATGTGTTGTAATGTATATTTGAATTGACAGGTGGCAATGGAAGGAGAAGGCTTACTGTTGTCCCTCCAGACTCAGAGGGCTACACTGGCAGCCTTATCAAAATGGCAACATCCAGTGGAAGAGCAGCACTCTACATGGTCCCTCTTCAAGATGAGTTGTGTCTTGATCCACTTCCATTCTCAGCAGAGGATTTTGCCAAGATGCCAAAGGTGGAGTGTCGGACATGTCAAACAACCATGCCATTACCAGTTTTATACATGCATGTCAAGTCCTGTGGTGGCACACAATCAGCTGATGATTATGAGCTATGTTATTTATACCAGTGGTTCCCAAACCTGTCCTGGAGGCCCCCCTGCTCTGCACATTTGTTGGTCTCCCTAATCAGACACACCCAATTTAGTTCGTGCAGTCTCTACTAACAAGCTGATGAGTTGAATCAGGTGTGTTAGATAAGGGAGACATACAAAAGGTGCCGGGCAGAGGGGCCTCCAGGACAGGTTTGGGAACCACAGATTTAAACCAGGGGTCACCAAACTTGATCCTGGAGGGCCGGTCTCCTGCAGAGTTTAGCTCCAACTTCCCTCAACACACCTGCCTGGAAGTTTCAAGTATACCTTGTATGAGCTTGATTAGCTTGTTCAGGAGTGTTTAATCAGGGTTGGAGCTAAACCCTGCAAGACACCGGCCCTCCAGGGGTCTATTTTCTAAAACAAGTTTACCAAATAGTCCAGGCTTATTTCAGTTAGTCTGACTTATTTTGAACCAAATCAAGTGACAATAAGTCAGACTAACTGAAGTAAGCCTGTCTTATTTGATAAACTTGTTTTATGAAACAGCCCCCAGGACCGTGTCTGGTGACCCCTGATTTAAACAATAGCGCACAATTGTAACTGTCTACATTTCAAGTAACTTTGGTATTAGGCTGCACATATACCCAATTTTGTTATTTCAGATTACTGATGCTGATGAAGTAAAAATAGTTGCTGTGACAGCCAGTACTGAGACCACTGCCACCCCCAAATCCTACTTCTAGCCCTACACCTACCACTCCTCTGCGAACCTGTTCTACACCCACCACAAGTTATGAGGTGATATGAATATGTATTGAGAAAAGTTGTGCTGTAAATTATAAGAGATGTGCTTAAGTACCAGTGCAGTTAGTGTAATTATTTTTAAATTGGTTTGCTGATTTTCTGTGAAGGTGTAATATCCAGAAAATATTAAGCTAATTTGTGCTTATAAAATTTTAGAATCCAGGTAACTTGCATGTGATCTTGGAATGTGGATTACAGACATACTCATATAAACATGTTTTTTCCTTATGAATCTGTTCACTTGCCATATCATATTTCATCACTTGTCTTTTCTTGATGTTGTAGGATGAAGGACAGTGTCCCATTTGTTTAGAGATATTTACACACAGACAGTTGCTCATTCATGCAAGTATATGTGGCGATAGGTAATATTTTATGATTTTTAAAAATATTTCTTTGCCAAGGTTACTGAGTAAAAACAAGTTTAGTGTAGTGAGAACTAGAATATAACATTTGGATGAATTCTCAGTGTATTACAGTCATTTGATGCGAACAGTCCTACATGTGGCTCACCTGAACGCCACAACCAAAGCCCAGAAATCCAATGGTAGAGTATTTTTAATCAATAAAGGTAAACACACTTAAGAATGTACTATTTGACTAATCTGTTTTTCTTTTCACAGTCCAGATGATGTACTGAAGTTGTTGGCAAGTAGGGTAGATGACAGCAAGGATTTTAAGATCTGCGTGTCTCGCACAGACTTCTTTCAAAGAGCTATGGTACAGTGGCAACGACAAAAGAAAGGGACCCCTGGCAACACTTTGCGTGTAACATTTTTGGGGGAAGCAGGTGTTGATTCAGGTGCCATTAGAAAGGAATTTCTTACAGGCAAGTCAGTTTCTCTATTATGAATTTTGTATTCCTGAAACAGTTTTAGAAATTGCATTCATTTTTGGGACTAGTTATGGACTTGTTAGGAATCATAATTTTTTTTTTTTTTTTTCATTGACTGATTTTCTGTTCTTGCTCTAACTCTAATCCTTTTATTTTACATTATTCTTGTCATATAACTTAACTAAAAAACACAAGCTGTTAATAGCTTGTATTTATTTTTACTTATTTTATAGGTTCCCAAAATATATGAATGTGCGTATTATAACTAGACAATACACAATCATCAAAACATTAAACCCACCTGCCTGTGTTTGTCCCCCTTGTTCTACCAAAACAGCAGCAACCCACATCCCAGAATTGCTTTCTTCTCACCATTGGCTACACTCAATTGTTAGGGTAAGATGTGGGCATGTAGGTGGCCTTTAGGGATAGAGTATTAGAACACTGGGAATCTATAAAGATTGTGTGATGAGGATGATAGTGTGACTGGGCTGTGAGTTTGCACCACTGTAACAATTCCCATTATGGAAGTGAGAACTGGAGGAGGAGAGCGAGGGAACCACCTGAAAATAAACAAACTTTAACAAATGTCAAAATTAAACAATGACAAAGTGTTTTTCCTTAGTGGTTGTACAAATTCAAGATTGTAACAAACTAAGCAATGACCAATCAAGAATCAACATCGCACTGTTTTCTGTTTGTAGTTAGTTAGTGTCTGTTTGTGCTCCATTATTTTAATTCATTATGGGAACATTGCTCATTTAGAAATGAGATTGGATCTAAACTGTATTGAAGTGAATAAAATGTTTTTTCTTAATATGTAGTTCCTACAAAATGTGTACATGCATTTATAGATTTGATTGGTGAGATTGAGAAACGCCTCTTTGAGCATCAAGGACACCAGAGTGGGAAGAGCCCTATCTACTCCTTAAGTGATCTGGAGAAGGGATATTTCAGGTTAGCATTTTTTTTTTTTTTTTTCTACCTGTTGTATTTACGTTATTTATGTTTTAACAGGATTGATCTTTGTGTATGTTTGTGCTTTCTCTTTCAGGACTGCAGGAGAGGTGTTTTCAGTTAGTCTTGCTCAGGGTGGACCAGCCCCATGTTTCTTGAGACAGTGGTGCTTTGATTATCTCTCAGCAGGAGATTTGGATGAAGCGAATCTCACTAAAGATGATGTGGATGATGCTGAACTTTTTGAATTGATTCAAAAGGTAGTAAAAAAAAAAAATACTTATAAATTTCTTACTTAGCCTATAAATTTCTTACCTCGTTCAAGGTAGTCATGCTGCAGGCTATCAACTCTGATTTTGGATTTAACAGAGTGTAAATATGTGAGTAGCATACAATGCCATATTAAATGCAGTTGCATTGCTCCATGTTCAGGGCATAGAATACTGCTATATGTTGTTAAATGTTCTTATTGTAACCCTAACACCAGAAAGAAAACAGGCAAAGTGTATTGTTAATCAAATTTTATTTGTTTTATTTTTATTCTGATTCCATAGAAAATACACGTTCTGTATATACAGTGATTTTAGAATCTTGCAATTAATTGTTATATTCTTACTGTTCTGCTTATTTTAGAAAGAAAACCTTCAAAACTAACTGTTTTATTAAAGATTTATCAAAAGTTTCATTTTGTACTATATCTGGTTTTGTTCTGAATATATTGGGAATACATTGTAAACATTTCACTATCATTTAAGAACGAAGGATCACAAAATGTAATGCCGCTAAATATTTGTCCCTGCCAAAGTTTTGAGATTGTGAGGTTGGGTCAACAACAGCTTGCAGCTAGGCATTCAGTTCCTTGGTTAATGTGCAATCTACTGGAGGAACTATAATTCCTCCAGACGGCTGGTCAGGGATTCTGGTCGTGTCCCAGTCACAGTCTTCATCTTGAGGATTCTGTGAAAAATTGGTTATAGTTTATGGACATGGTATATTTTATTGCTGCAACACATTAGGTGAAAATGTAAATACATGTTCTGGCACAGAACAAATTCAGGGAAATTATGGTCATTACCTCAGATTCTGGAGGATCGACAGGGTTTTGTATCAGCCCGATTTCCCACATTTGGTTGGGGCTTCGATTGCCCTCTGTGCAGAGAGGGTGGTTATTCCATCCACAAGTAAAGGAATCAAGGCTGGCCTGGAGGAGTGGCAGGAACACATAATGACAACAAAACATGTGGAGGCTGTTGGCTGGATCTAGTAACCCTTCTTCCTCGAGTGTGTGTGTGTGTAAAACATCATAGAAGATGTTGGTTACAGCCATCCATATGTCGCGCCAAAGGCATTCAATACTGAGAAATGCAGACAAAAGTGTGTAATTATTTGATTAACAGCACCTTATTGCATAAATGTTGAGTACACAGTTATCCTTACAAATAGAATGCTCATATGTTTAGCTCGGGGTATGAATATTTAATTAATCTTGATGCTTACCGCTGGGTATGCACGCTTTTTCCTGACATGAAACTTCCCCTTTCGCAGCCTCGCACAGAAAACATGCATCTAGCAATCTCCACATTTTCTACTCTTTGGTCTCCTCGAACTCTAAATGCAGAAGTAATTAAAAAGAGCAAAGCTGTTTTAGAAAAGAAGAGTCTAATAAGTAAAATCATTGCCCCTTTAATGTTTGCCATGTTTGTATGCTTTTAAGCTGTTTTCAGAAAAATATGGAAGTGTGGTGAAAAAATTTCACCCTCAATGTTCTATTTGTCTGTCTTATTTTATTTTTTCGTTTTACTATTTTTACACAAGATGGAAAAACTAAATTCTATTTTTGTAATTAAGTGTTTCACAAACCTTCTCTCCCCTCAGACACACCTGATTCAACTCATTAATAGAGACTGCAAGACCTGAATTGGGTGATGAGGGAAACATACAAATTGTGCAGTGCAGGGAGGGAGGTCCATAGGACAGGTTTGAGAAGCACTGATCTATTCAAACAAAAAATGCTTTAAAGTACAAACTGTTTTACCTTAACGGAAATCCATGTCTCTCCACTGACTGATGGAAAAATCCGATGCTTTGTTATCTGTAGCAGCTCCAAGGTATATGATCTGAGGTAAATGATCAAATGTTATATTTATGTCAGGGGTGCAGGAATCAGGTCCCAGTGGGTCACAGCCCTGCAGAGTTTAGTTCCAAACCTGCTCCAACACAGTTTTCAAATAAGCCTAAATAACTTGATTAGAGCTGAAGCTAAACTCTGCAGGGCTGTGACCCTCCAGGAACTGAGTTCTGCACCCCTGATTTATGTATTAAATCAATTAAATTTTATATATATATATATATATATATATATATATATATATATATATACACACACACACACACACACACACCTTCCTGGAGTACCCATCAATGGCACCAAATATCACGAGGCCATATCTGGTAAAAGCAACCGTCCTTTCATCATTCTGTGGCCAAGATGAGGACTTTCAGCCTTTACTGAGCTGACAAGGTTGTCAAGCTCCTCATCGGTTATCTTTGTGTATGTATCTCTTATAGAAATACCATATTCATTGAGGTGGTGATTAATGGTCCTGATTGACACCTAGAAGTTGATCAATGCATGGAACTAATGGATCAGCTGCATGCTGACAAGATTCTGGAGATGTTCTCTAGAAATAAGAAACTTTGGAGGTCCCTTCACTCCAAATTGCACTTCTAGGGCAGTTATAGGTGCACTGTTGTTTTCAATTTGGCTCTCCACTGTGTTTTTTAAGTTGGATAGTTCATTAAGGACTTCATGTGGCAAAGTAATTTGATTATGAATGAATGTGATGAAAATAAGTTCATGACTGCAAATAAATTGCAAGTAATCCAAGTCTAGTCTCCATTACCATACGGCCCAAAGTCTCAAGAATACACACACAAATGGCTGCTCGCTGTCCCTGCGTGATGGTCCTTGGCAGCAAAAGAAAAATAAAAAAAATAAAAAACCTTCTGTCGGCCCCTAAGTGCGTCGGCCCACCGGGAAAATGCCCGGTATGCCCGATTACCAATCCAGCCCTGGTTACACTTGAGAGATAGCCTATTGAGTTAGAAAATAGAGTAAATGAAGTAGCCTAAGGTGACTGCTCCGATTAACACACACACACACACACACACGAATACTCAAACTGAAGAATGTAGTTTCAGGTTTCTAAATTTTATGTTTATTATTATGTCATATACATTTTTTGCTTTCTGCTCTTTTTATGTAGCTAGATTTCAAGTATTTAAGTTCATATAATAATACATTTATTTCAATCCCTTGCTGAAAAAAAAATAGAAACCATCACTAGAATTTGTAATGGTTTTACTGGTTATAATGGAAATTGTATTGGTTTTAATGGAAATTGTAATGGACCCTATTGGTCTCTACTGGTAATTGGTTGCCTATTATTGTTGTTAAATATTATTATTGTTAAAACCTCTAAATCCTAATGGAACAAACACAGCAATCTCGCTCACCAGCCTTCTGATGATCATCAACTGCCACTCTCATCAATCGACCATGCATTAAAACATTAATGTTGAGTTTTATTATTTTTGTGAGTTGTACTCATAGATTGGATTGTTTTGAAAAGTGAAAACTGAATACAAATTTTATTTGCCTGTTCTGATTTGCAGCAATGAATATATGCAATTATTCACTGTTTATTGCTGATTTTAAAGCTGAACTTTAAATTATTTGAATATCTACAGTTCTACATATAATACACAACATAAGATTGACCCCTCTGTATTGATTGTGGCCCCTCTTGTGCCCCCCAGCTGAAATCCTAGAGTTGCTCCTGCATTGTCCTGATTGTGGACTCCAGTGCACCTCGGAATTGCTGGATAAGTCACATCATCAAGACAATACCTGACTCTAAGGGAAATGTTCGCAGTGTGTGTGTTTAGATGAAAAATAGCACACTGAATTGATCATCTCCAAAAATGTCTTCAGCAAGAAGCTTGCTGACTGTAGTTTGAATGGAAGTTCAAGTTGTGACTCCAAAGACTCTTATTCTGAAAGTTTATGGCTCTAGATAATTTAATGTGATAATTGATATAGTTTGACTGCCTATACAATTAGGGGCTGGAGATGTAAGAGCCAAAATTTGAATAATTAAAATTTAACATTAAATTTAGAATTGTTTGAGTAGATATTATTTTAATGTGTTTAGATTTATATGTACATTTGTTAAATACCCCCATGCTTATTCTATAATGGTTTGCTCTGTTTTATTATTGGACTGCCTTTAATCACCTTAATTTTTGGTGTCCCCTTTAAGAAAGAATGAAAGAAAGATGGAGCAATAGTTTTTTGACCAGAGTTTATTTTGTTTCTGTTTTGTACAAGAACATCCAGTAAACAGCTGAAACCTGAATGAAGACCCAAGTAAAAAATTTTCCCGATAGAATAAAGGAAGATTATTGCTACTACATATTGTTGAAAAGCTGTTACGTTTAGTCAAGTCACCTTTATTTATATAGTGCTTAATACAATGCAGAATTATTATTTATTTATTTTTTGGTTAAAGCCAGTTCATCATTGATTCAGTGATGTCATTGTCCAGGTCAGTTTAGTGTGTTATTATCTATAGACTAGTTTATAATGTGTTTATTTATGTTAAAATGTATACTCATAAATACATTTATATTTATACAAATATAAACAAGTACAATTCAAAGGAATCATAATATATTTATATAAATAATATAAATATATAACATATTTGTAATTATTTTTATGTTTCTAAAGGTATGCATACATACATATTTTTACAATGTTGAAATGTCATATGTCACACATTGTTTCAGTGTATACCCAAACATACATAAACGTCTGTAGATGTTTGTGATTACCCATGTGACTTCCCTGTTGCCACTATTACCTGTTAATAGATTCACAATGTGTTATGGGAGACCTGTGAGAACACACCATGTCAGTTTAGCTGAATTCTGGCAACAGTTGCTATGGGTTTGGACGAACTTCAGCATAGTTTTTAGGTACATTAGCGAAGCGAACTATTTTTATTTGGGCTGCACCTTCATTGATGTCCCGCCACATATATTCTGGAGAGAGCAGTTTACTAGGTTTGTTCAAAAGGAAATACTTGTTCAAGTGAGACTCCTCTTGCCAAACCGCCTCAATGGATTTTGCAGCATCAATGTTCAGCTGCTCCCTGCAGGTTTTGGTGAGATGATGTACATCCTCCAATGAGCCACCAAATGCAGCACCTGCATAATAATAATCACCTTCCTCAGCTGGAATGTAAGCTTGAGACTGTGGTCTACGCTCGTATGTGAATTGATTCCTTGGAACATTAAAGAGCCAAGGATGTATAACGCCTACCAGACGACCCAAAGACTCTGCACCCCAGCGGCCATAGAACTTTGTATCTATGTCAAGGCAGAAAATATAGTCGGCCTTATTGGTTAGTTCATTCTCTATTAGTTTTTCCAGTTGTGCCATCCTGCTCATACTGATGTCTTGCCATCGGTTCAAACTCTGAACCTTTCGAACTATCAAACTACGGTTTTCACCCATCTTCACTTCAGGAACTGATTCTGGTTGATCTGTAAACAAGTAGTAATGCACTCGAAATCCAACAAAGTAATGCTGCTCTGCTGACTCCAGAAAATCTTTGACAAAACGCGTGTATCTAACAAAGAGAAAACAAATACAGGGAGATATATTATGGTTAATTTATCCTTTAATGATTACTATTTCCAGAAACAAGGAAAAACAGAGGAGGGGAAACAAATGATAATTATTAATACAAGATGAGAAGTATCATGGAGACTTACTTTCCCAAAGCAAAGACAGTGGTTGCTATGGTGAGATTTTGTTGTTTGTAGATGGAGTCGATCAGAGTGGAGTCAAAGGTTCCCTCCCAAATGATTGGAGCTGACCATGGTGACACAGAAGCAACATCTGTCCGGCTTCATTAAAAACACACATACAGCACTGTAATCATTCCAATCATGAATGGAAACGGGCTATTGATACTAAAAACATAATACTCACCCTACCAATGCACTCGGCTGGTTGTACAACAACCTGTAATAAAAACGAATAAGCAGAAAGAACAACAGACATTTATTTGTTCACAGAGTTGATACACATTTGAAACATGGGTTTCCCAGTTTTTTATTTCCATCTATGAACTGAAGACATCATCATTTAACTCTCATTGGTCATCTGATCACTACCACAAAAACAATCATGAACCAAGAATGTTTTTCTCTTGAGCAGTAGTCCTCATTAACTATGGATCAACTTAAAAATAAAGTCACTTTTAAGAAGATGAAATTTTACACACCCTGGCGATGAGCGCAATCCAAAGGTCTTTTGCTTCCATTTTGGCCTGATAATAACAGTCAAACTCTTACTCATTTGAATTTGATTATGTTGTGTGTGTTTGATTGTGTGTGTGTGTGTGTTTTGAATATGAGCATGTACATAAATACTAGCATGTGTGTGCATTTGTTTTTTGTGTAGAAGAGTGATGTATGTGTATGCACATCATTACTCACTCGATGATGCCTTGTTCTGTTATCTGCTGATTGCATCTTAAAAGGGTAAAAAAAAATTAATAATTCAGTAATGTAAACTACAAGAGAACAAGAGATCACTATCAAGAGAACAACACATACACTACATCTGCACCATGTTTTTCTAACTGCACTAAACTCACCTGTTCTGGTTAATGTTCAGGTATATGAGCCTGTAAAGAAAGACATATAACTTTATGAGGAGAGATCTCTGTAAATGTGTAACTGTTTAATCTTCTTCTCAGAGTTTGGCGTTGTATTTCTTATGCTTGTCATGTACACAGAAAATGCAAAGCAATGAATTGCTTTATATTGTATGGTTGAAAATCAACCAAGACTTTTGTTTCCTGTCCCAAACCTATCATTCAGGAATCCTACAACCTGAACCACCCTTAATATGATACACCTTGAGAATAAAATAAAAATGTATACATTTTTTTAAAGGTTTCAGAAATGTATAATTTGCTTATAGGTTAGTTTATAAAGATTTTTGTGTCCAAAATAAGGTGCATAAGCAGAATAGAGTGACAATACTATTTTAAATATTTCATGTACTCCTCCTGGCCACACGTCAAGCAGTGGTAATGCGACCAATTTCTGAGAAATAATACTGCATTATTATCACATCGATTCATTACCCAAACACAAAGGCAAACAATGTAATATTGCTAAAGAGTAAATACATACCCACTCAAAACCATCCCAAAGAACACAAGAATGATGAGAAAAAAAGTCTGACGGATCAGCATTATTCCAGGAATACTCGTGTCTACATTGATATCAAAGTAGAGACTGAAGCGTAAGTGAGAGGAATAAAGCAAGAGAGACGTAGATCGAGTCAAATAGACACATTAGGGTGGGGCCCTGCATTATAGAACAACAAATGAGACTCAAAATGCAAACTTTTAAAGCCAGATTGATTGTAATAAGCCTGAAAGCTTTCAGTTGACTAATAGGAACAGAATTATTAGAACTTAATTTTACTGTTGTATATTTCAGTATATAAAATATGAAACTCGAGAATACTTGTTTGTGATTTTTAACCGAATGAATTAGATGTAGTAAACAAAACAAAAGCAGCAAATAAAAATGTGTGATTTGACTAATAAACCTGGATGGCTTTTGACAGTGAAACAAACCTCGGCTTAAATATCAACAATGGGAGAAAAATTTTTTAGAATAAAACCATTTATACATGAAACAAAACCAAATAAACAGAAAAGGACAGAAAAAAAAGACCTTTAGGGGTGCAATAGCTTACCACTGTGGGGCAATACCTCAAAAGGGGCACTTTTGTACATTTTTTACCCCTTCTTTACTCTAAGAAAAAGGCACTGCATCATTTAGGTACTAATATCACTGTAAAAAAAATTCTGTAAAATTTACGGTAAAAAACCGGCAGCTGTGGTTGTCGGAATTTTAGCATAAAAAATACGGTAGCAACATTTTACAGATTTAACTTAAATTTACAATTAAAACCATATTTCTTTAACCGATGTAATGTTAATATACCAACCTATTGAAGTTCTGAAATCTGTTTTGTACCTACACTAATAACCATCAAAACCACAAGCAGTTTTTCCACAAGCTAAGAAGGCCAATACTAATATATATAAATATATATATATATATATATACACACACACACACACACACACACACACACACACACACACACACTATTTTTTGTAAAGTGAAACTTTCATATATTCCAGATTCATTACATGTAAAGTAAAACATTTCAAAAGGTTTTTTTTTGTTTGTTTTCATTTTGATGATTAGAGCTTACAGCTCGTGAAAGTCAAAAATCCAGTATCTCAAAATATTAGAATATTTCCTAAGATCAATCAAAAAAAATGAATACATAAATAAATAAAAAAAATTTGCCAAACAGAAAAGTTCAAGTATGTTCATTTATGCACTCAATACTTGGTCGGGGCTCCTTTAGCACAAAGATGACAGCATCAGTGAGGTGTGGCATGGAAGCGATCAGCCTGAGGCACTGCTGAGGCACTATTGAGCCTTCAGCTCGTCTGTATTGTTGGATTGACTGTTTCTCATCTTTCGCTTGAAAATATCTCATAGATTCCATATGGGGCTCAGGTCAGGCATGTTGGCTGGCCAATCAAACACAGTAATATCATGGTCAGCAAACCACTTGGAAGTGGTTTTGGCAATGTGGGAAGGTGCTAAAGTCCTGCTGGAAAAGGAAATCAGCATCTCCATAAAGCTTGTCAGCAGATGAAAGCATAAAGTGCTCCAAAATCTCCTGGTAGACGGCTGCATTGACTTTAGACTTGATAAAACACAATGGACCAACACCAGCAGATGTCACGACACCCCAAATCATCACTGACTTCGGAAACTTCATACTGGACTTCAAGCAGCTTGAATTCTGTGCCTCTCCAGTCTTCCTCCAGACTCCAGACATTGATTTCCAAACGAAATGCAAAATGTACTTTTACCTGAAAAGAGGACTTTGGACCACTGAGCAACAGTCCAGTTCTTTTTCTCCTTTGCCCAGGTAAGATGCTTCTGACGTTGTTTCTGTTTCAGAAGTGACTTGGTAGCCCTTTTCCAGAAGACGTCTGAGCATGGTGACTCTTGATGCACTGACTCCAGCTTCAGTCCACTCCTTGTGAAGCTCTCCCAAGTGTTTGAATCGGCTTTGCTTGACAGTATTCTCAAGCTTGCAGTCATTCCTGTTGCTTGTGCACCATTTCCTACCCAATTTCTTCCTTCTAGTCAACTTTGCCTTTAATATGCTTTGATACAGCACTCTGTGCTCAAGCTAATAAAACTTCTTTACATTTAAAGGAAAATGATATAAAATAATAAAGTACTATTTGTTCTTACACACACACACACACACAAAAAAAAAAACATTTCTCTTTTATTTCTCTTATATGTATCAAAGAAATGGCTGAACACTGCAGAAATGTGTGGATTTCTGAAGGGTCCTGAAGCACCAAAGTTTTGGGGTGTCTTTGAGTGAAATCCCCTGAGGCAGCATGCACATGGGTGGGTCTAACTCAGAATTGCCAAATGTGATTGGCTATGCAATACAAATGTCTGGGAAGTAACAAATTACTGGACTGGTTAAAATAATGATCAACATAAAATATGATTTTCTCTTTTTTTAATTTGATGTCAAAGTTGAAAGTGGGATTACAGGGTACATGGGCTTAATGGGTATACTTACCCTCCATAAATATATTCCGGTTCGGTGCAAAAAGTAAATAACAGCTTTTGTTGTTTCATAGTCCTTAGTACTAAGAATCAAATTTAAATTAAGATGTAACTCCAGATTGCCCATATTGCTCTGAAAACATGAGATTTCTTGCTATGCAATCGATAATACACTCCATTTTTTTTCCTCCTGTCTTATGTGTGTTTCAGATAAGTTCAATAGAGTAGTCACCACCGATCAACTGCAGTCATTCTTGGATGGACTGGATGCCTTACCTCATATCATGTTTGATCTCTATCAATTCGTCTTCGGATGATCTAATTGAGAGTATATATTGTTGCTACCTATGCAACATATAAGTGTCCTAAGAATCTTCAATAGTTTGTATATCCCCTATTAATCCAACCCCATGCAAATTGCCATGCTCAGAGACAAAGAGTCGTAAAACCTTCCCTCCAAAGAAACGGGAGCCCATTGGCTCTTTGACTCCCCAGAGGTGTGACCTCTATACCAGATAAAGGTCTCATTCACAGGTCCGGCCCTCTCTTCTAAAAAAATCTCTTCTGCAAAAACTTCTTCTGCAAAAAGCTCTTCTGCTATCTTCTGATTGCTCCGTGAGGGACTCCTAAGAGGATGAGGAAGATGTGAGCTGGAACTCTTCTGGACCCTTAAGTTATTGTGCCAGGCTTATGGCCTTGTCTTTCCATTCAATCAAAGCTACTCGGACCTCAGCAGATCTCTTTCTTAACTCTTTTTCCACTCCCTACCTGGAAGAACATTTCTGCCTCAGAGCATCTTTGGAAGTCATCATTCTTCAAGAACGTGATGGCGAGTCCAAAAACCTTGAAACCATAAAGACTTTTCATCCGAGACCGCATTCCGTCACGACAAAAGGAAGTGCAAGTATAGTACATTTAACTAAACGAAACAGAGGTTTAGTATAAGTTATAGACCCCGTTATAAACGCCGCTGATGGTTTTACTCAGATGGTTAAATGAATTTTTCCATAACTGCATTCTCTGTTTTCTCTAATGGCTTCATTCATCCACTTTAGCTCCACTTTGTATGTATGCGTGAGTGTATGTTATTCGTTGTTTGTTTAGATTAGTTATGTGTGTTAGCGTTTAGTTAATAAAACTCGTGCACAAATTACATGAGTTTCTGATTCTGCCTTGCATATTAATGTCCCTTTAAGATTTTGACCCTTGCTACATGCTCTAATGCATTAATAGGAAGATATTTTCTCTGGCCATGGAAATATCCTTCCTTAGAGTTGAAATGAATTTACACTGAATGTTCACTGGACGAATAGATCAGATGATGGCAATTTAACTCTGCGACAGTTATTACTGTCAGCCGATATAAATAATTGTAATTAATCATAATTAATTGTAATTATTTATATACAATTCCCTTTTTGAGCTAATTTGCTACATATGGTGGAGAACAGTGGCAATCGTTTAAACATTATTTGCAAGCAGACTCAGTATCAAACTTGTGTGTTTGTCTCATAAATTTTATTAACGTCCTACACATGCAGTTTCTGATAAAATCAGATAGACTATAGCTTGAATGCACCTTACTACGAGCAGTAGAAGTTTATCAATGCTATAATACATGTGTAAATCGTACGATAAGGAGCTAACCTGATATTAGTGAAGAAGTCCTAATTTCTGTTGTTAGTAGAGCATAAGACTTCTCTGATGAAAAATCCCAGATTAGCAGCCCGTATAGATGGTACCAGAATGAATTAATCTGATTGTGGGCGAACAAAACCCCATTTCAGCTTTAAATGTGTAAGTCTTCTATGACGAAGAAAACTCAGATTAGAATCCCACATAAAAGAATGAATTAATCTGATTTTGGGAGAAGAAAACCCCATTTCAGCTTTAAATGTGTAAGTCTTCTCTGACGAAGAAAACTCAGACTAGCGGCACAAATTAATCTGCGTGGGGAAGAAAACCCACTTGCAGTGATATCAAAACTGAGCGACGAAGAAAACTCGCTACAGGATATTTAGTGAATTGGTGATTTGAGCGATGTTCCTCATCTCCCCGAGTTAAGGCCTTCTTGTAACCTTCGCGTATCATTGTAGTCATTGAAGTGATGCAATTGAATAGTGAATTAATGGTGTAATTCTAGCCTAGCTAACTAGTAATTTGCCATGGTCTGTGAAGTGAATGTGCTGTTTTGATTTGTGAATGAAGTTGTATGTGACACGTCATAACTGACTGTTATGCACCGCGTGAGCTCCCATGCATGTTTTCAGCAGCGCAAGTTCTGCTCCACTTGCGCGTGTTGTAAACTCGCATCGGTCTCTTAGCAACGTCTGACCCCGGAAGTGGAGAGCAGCCTCTTCTGGTTCAATCTGATAACAGCACACACGCCACAGACCCCTGTGTAAACAAACAACTAGTATAGCCTAGTGTAGCCTAAAGCTAACACTCTTAGCTGCCGCACAGGCATTTAAGCTAAGCCCTTTACCTCAACTGTTAACATCCGACTAACACTTGAGATACTTGTGAGTGTAAAGTGTAGCCACTCCTCTCTCTCTCTCTCTCTCTCTCTCTCTCTCTCTCCCCCTCACTCTTGGTTTCACTTCCTGCTTGTGCTGTCACCTTCTGTCAGATTCAGGTTGGCCCCTCTTCACATACGTTGGTCCTAGTTGTTATTTTTATTTTGACTTTATTCTACCTCTCTTTGATTTGATTTCATTTATTTATTTTTAGTTTGAATGTATAGATCCAGCTAAGTTGATTTTAATTAAATCTGAGATTTAATTAGATCAATTTGTGTTTTTTTATTATTATTATTATTTCTTTTAGTTTCCTAAAGCTATTAGGACATTTTCATTTTGCCTTTACCTTATTTTAGTTATTTGACCATCACCATCTTCCCTCTCGGTATAGGATTAGAGCAGTTCTAGCAACTGTTGTCCCCTTAATGAACTGTACAGGTTATTAGTAGACTAACTCCTGTCTCTTCTATTACCCTCCTTACACCAGGCCTCTGAGCAGATAGAAAAACTTCCTATTGTTTCTATTTATTTACCTTGAGGTGTGTGATGTTCCCTGTTAGCGTAGCTAACAGTCTCCCTAGGTTTTATGACCCTGCTACATTCCTTTAACAAGTGATAACTGCTTAGTCATATCTCCTAGCTTAAACTAAATAAGGAAAGCCCTTCCTTCTCCCTCTGTCTCTTCCTGATTTTATTTCAGTTTTGTTTATTTGATACCTTCATAGTGACCAAACCTGTAAACCATCAGTGCTTTCCCAGGTGGAAAAGACATAGTATTAAATGTATTAAAAATATACTTGAAATTCAAGTAGTATGTTTATAATGCATTTGTATTCCCAACATGCTTATTTGAAGTGCATTAAAAATATACTGAATTGCATTTTAATATATTTCTAAAAAGTATACTTGAAGTACTTTTGTATTAAATATATGCTTAGTTATACTTCTAAGAAATATGCTAAACACAAGCATACTTATAATGTACTTCTAAAAAGTATACTAGAAATACTTTGGTAATAAATATATGCTTAGTTACACTTTTAAGAAATATGCTAACCACAAGCATACTTTTAATATATTCCTAAAAAGTATAGTAGAAAAGCTATGTTAATAAATATATTCTTAGTTTCACTTTTAAGGAATATACTAAACTTAAGCATATTTTTAGTGACGTTTTAGTGTATTTACAGAAAACACACTTATGTTACTCTTACTTAAAGTATATTTTATGTCTACTTTGTGTAAGAACATAAAATGATTACACTTTTAGTAGGTTTTTAATGTACTTTATAACCATGTGTAGGCCTACTGCAATATATTTTAAATTTTTATGCATTTATAATTTTAATATTTAGAAAAGTACGATATTTGAAAAAAAAAAAAAAACATTTTTTAACATTTACAATATACAGACGTTTGTCAACTATTATTAAGCAATGCAATACTTAAAATATGTTGTTTAATATGTTGTTCAGTTTTACTTAAAACATTATACTTTGATTGATTAGGCTGTTGTCCATTACATGATACATTAATTGTAATAAGCTACTACTAAAATTCCCACAAGGATTTCAACATCATATCTGAAATGCTTAAAAAAAAAAAAAAATTAGTTTAAATTCAAACAACACACTGACTAAACCTGATTGGTTCCAGAGCCATTGAACGGCTCTGATTGGTTCGTATGATAATAAGCTGGCACCAGAGAGCTTCGTAAATCAAATATGATGTGCGTGCAAATGTCCCTTTGAATGTGAATAGAAGTCTAAATTTAAACAGTTATATTATATAGAGTGATCGTGTCTCTTTAGAGCACTTGGAGGAAACCATGCAATTCATATGTATTACTTTGGCGATGTTATTTTTATTTATTTATTTATTTTTTTGCGATGAACTTTTTGAAATGTGAACATCTTTGGTGAATCGTCTTTCATCAGAGGGACATAAAGATTTCATTAAAATATCTCCGCTTTTCTTTCGAAGATGAACGAAAATCTTAGATGGTTTGGAGCATCTTAAGGGTGAGTGATGACAGAATTCAAATTGTTTTGGGGGAACTATTAAATTAATTAGAAAATATAGCGGTATGTTCTTATTTTTACCAGCTTCTGCAAGCGTGTATGGCTTTTGAAACCTCACTGTGACTGACTTCAGGTAAGATTTGAAATTTAATTAACGTTATTTCTCTGTGCCAGTCGTGTTTTTGACACATGCATTGGCAGAAAAAAAAAAAGGATTTATAACATGCACAACATTAACATTTTTTTATTTGCAAAATGAAGTTGTGTGTTTATTTCTGATTTCCTGAACAATTTGGCTTCATTATAATGAGGTTAATGATCTTTGAAAAACCATGATTATGAACATATGATTACTTTGTCTTGAGCTGATCACCCAACTGTGGTAGTGTTCCTTGATAGGTGTTTATATTTGTTTAAGCTTGACAATCTTAACGCCTTTATATTCTAATACATATTTCTCATTACAGATAAGAACAAAGATCAAATTGTAAGAAGGGTTGCTTATAAGAGAGCATACAGTACATCTGAAGCTGTTGAGGCTGTGAAAGTTTTTGACTATATTACCGACCAGGTACATTGTACTCAGCGTACTGTCATTCTTAAAAAGAAAGCAAATCATCAATCATCATTTGCCTTTTTTTTTTTTTCTTTTGTGTGTGTGTGTGTGTGTGTGTGGAATATTAACATTTGTTGTTTTTCTGATCAGCTGCTATAGAAGACAAACTGAAATCTGTGTGCAGAGACGGGAATAGTAAGTATATTTTAATGTCTCCTCTGTTATAGAGATTTTTGAATCAGGCCTAACGGAGGGTGATTCGGTCAATCTTGGAAGAAAAAAATTAGCAATGTGTCCATTCCAGCTGGCTAATTTGTGCTTCCTTTCAGTCATTCAGTCATTCATTCTGTTATTTATTTATTTATTTATTTATTTTTTTGGATGACTAACTTATAATTTTATTTTATTTTTTAATCGTGGCAACAGAGGTGAAGAGAGTGTATGTTAGCATTACCACAACAGACATATTCATGCGAAATACCCTAGGTTACAATAAACCACAATTATCAACATACCCTGTAATACTCACAGGTTGCTTTATTGAAATAATTTATCAAATAATATCAGTGAGTTTGTACTTGAACTCTGCTCACTGTAAGTGCTGTTGTTGGGCTTCTTCTAATCATATGTTCAATGTAACTCATAGAGTGCTGTACAGTGACGACAGACAAGAGAATAAGTATGGACACTCGTATGTCAAGCTTGATGAGGATATTGTCAAAAGGTAAACTAAATTCTAATGAATATCAATGCAAATTATAATACATGGATGCAAAACTGTTATTGGCTAATTTTATATCAATTCTTTTTCCCTTTCACAGATCCTGTGATAAAGCAGTCTTCAAATACTACAGTGTCTGAATTGCAAGCCCTTAGTTGCAGAACATGCAAGTCGTACTCAAAGAAGTGCCCTCGTCTCACCGGCTCCCTCTTGGTCAGTCGTCACTCTACTTCTGCCACAGACTTGCAGGCCGTCTGCTGCGCTCCAACCCTCCACCTCTTTGGCTGCAGTGGGTTTTTTCCGTCGGGTACACCGTGGTCCTCGGTCACACCGGCATCACTCCAGTCCTCGGGTACTCTGGCTCCATCAACGATGCTCGTCGCTGCGGCTGTGCCCAGGTCTCTGGAACCTGTGATGATGCTCAGCTTCGTCTTTTTATTTTTTCTTCAGAAAATTGCATTGTAATTTTTATTTATTCATTGATGTAAAATTCTGTACTTTTCAGTAATACAGGTATAACTGAAATGTTCTACAAATTGATAAGATAGCTCTGCCATAGCATTTCAGTCTTTTTTCATTTATTATAATGTTTTTTGTATAATGTTTTAAAATGTACTTGAGTGTAGTAATACAAATATACTATAAACATACTTGTATTTCAAGTGCATTTGTAATACATTTAATAGTATGTTTTTTATTCACCAAGGTATGGTATATATGCTACTGTACTTTTTTAAATGTACTTTATGAATATTTGTAATGTACACAACAATATATAGTACATTAAAGTTTTCTAGATATCAAAGTGTGTACGTGTATATACTGAAAAAAAGCAGCTTTATAATATACTAGTAGTGTAATGCTAATGCATTTCTAATGAACTGAAATACAATTTAAATGTACTTGAAGTACATTAAAACGATGCTTCAAATATACTCTAACTGTAGTTCATGAAGTATTAAAAGTACATTTTAAATGTATTTAAAAAAATACACTTAAAATGCACTAAATATACTTAAAGTGGTTCCATTTTAACACAGTTTCAATATATTAAATATATTTCAAATAGATTAAAATCGAACTTAAACATATCTTGAAATACACTTAATATACTTAAAGTTATTTCAAAATAATACATTTAATATGCACTTAATATAGTATAGTTTAAATATATTAAGTATGTCTGAAAAAGCACAATTTAAATATATTTCTTTTTCACCTGGGTTGAGTAATAGTTTGACCACACATATAGCCCGGTCATTAGCTGACCACTGCTTACAGCTCCGTCAACAGAGTTACTCAAACCCTCTCCTGTGTGCTTAGCACCCTACCTCACTAGCTGCCCCTCATCAGCTATTCACACCTTACACGGCCTAGCCTTTCCCCATACAGATAGTCTAACACCTCTGTACGTACTTGCACTTGCCTTCTGCCTCTCTCTCTGGTGTTCCCCCAAGCGTGCCAGTGTGTCTCAGACATTCCACAGACATCCAGCCCGGCCAGCTCACCAGGACCAGCTGAAAACCCGGCAGAGCACGGTGATGGACATCCTTCAGCCCAAAGCAGCCAGTGACCTGCAATGGCAGAGAAAGGAACAGCGAGACTGTGACACAAGTGGACACCTGACACCCAGCCTGAACCACCAGGAGCTGACTAGCATCATCTTCTCCTTGGTCCACCCCTTCAAGGGCCTCAGACAGGAGGTAAATGAACTGAACCTGCAAATCACAGAGTTCTACAGGGAACTGACACCCGCTCAGCAAGAGAAGGCACAGAACGGATGCAAGGAACCTTACAGAATGGCACAACAGAAGGAAATCACCAGTCTTCAAGAGGCTCTAATAGCTGCTGGACACCAAGCGCAGCTGGAAAAAGCCATCAGACAGGACTTGGAAAGAGAACTGTTTCACACAATGTCACTGTTAAAAACAGTGTATGTGGAACTTAATGAGAGCAACACCAGAGCTAAGGCCTTAGAAGGCCATCTGCATACAGCCAGAGCTGAAGTCCACACCCTGACTCAGAAATTCTGCAACATTAAAGAGGAGCTTGACACGGTTCAGAGAGAACTGAAACAGTCTTACAAAGTGTGCATGGACTCAAGTAACAGGCACCCTGCTGCACGTCACACGGCCAGCAGTGCAAGCCCCCTTACTACCGTACACAGATACGAAGGGGGGAGCCAAAGCTCTCTGTTTTACCTGAAAACCTCTGCAGCTGTAGAAAGAAAGGCAAGCCTTGAAACAGGACATGGAGTGACACTCAAAGACCTCAACCGAATGGCCAGAAACATCCCTGCATTCACACCAGAACTTGCAGGAGAGAATGATGTTTACGCTTACTTAAGAGAGATTGACTTTCACCTGCAGTCTTGGACCAGTGTGAAACACCAAGATCAACTCTATCTGCTCTGGATCACCGCTAGCCCTGAAGTGCGACACTTCCTGGCGCGACAACCAGAACACATCCAATCGGACTACCAGCAGCTTAAACAAGCTATCATAAAAGAATTCTCAGACCCAGAATTTGAACACGGACTGATCGCTGCCCTAGCCATTGAACAGGGCCGTCATGAAACTCCCCGTGATTACTACCACAGACTTCGACGAGCTTACTTCGGAGCTCGCAGTGAACCTGAGATGGACGAGGACCTCAGCTTTAAGAGCCTTTTCCTCCGAAACCTCCACCCCATTGTAAGTCACCATCTCGGCATTATGGCCTGCCACACAATGCCTATTCAACAACTGCGTGACCTGACACAGAAGGCTTTAACAAGCACAAGGCCTCTACCAAAGGTGTTTGTAAGACCCCACTGATTCTGAACTGCACAACCCCGAATCCAAAGCAGGCCCCAGAAGGCACCCAGCATTGCCACAATGTAAGGCCCTTCTACAGGAAGCCACTAGCCAGCGGAAGACAGACCCGTCACCGTGGCAACAGACCTAGGCCCCAGGCCAACCACTGGCAGAGACCATGGAAAAGGCCATCCTCATCCGGCAAACACCACGGCATGTCCAACAACAGTCCACCACAACATCCTCCTTCACACCCTTCACACAGGTGCCAAACGGATGCTGCACAAGGACAGCTGGACACGCCTACTTCTGAGTTACAGGAGCTGCTTACATTAGCAAAAGAGCTCCTTGAACAAAACTCAACTGAGGAGTACTGGGAAAGACAAACTTCTGACTCCTTGCCTGACGCAGCACAGCAACGAGACAACTCCAAGCACCAATCGGGTAAAGTCAAACGGAGCCAAGGTGAACTCAATGTCACAAATGAACTGAAATATGCTTGCAGACCACAAGATGAACAGACAGGGGAAACACAACACAGAATTTCCCCTGACAAGCATGCCCAGGCCCCCTTAGCCAAGAGTCCAAACCTGCAAGGGGGTTCACACTTCAACAGTCAGCAACTACAGGGGGGTGGGGCAGGGACCCTTCCAGAGGATCACTGCAGGCGCACACACCGTGTGGCTCCACAGACCCCAACAAGCTGGCCAGAGACAATACAACTGTCAACCTAAATACTGCAGAGGGCCACAACACTTGCCCACCTGCAAAACATGGATATTTATGCTTGAACTCTGCCCAATGTGACCACGCAAGACAGACTATCTGCTCTGGATCACCGCTGGCCTTGAGACACCCAACATACTGTACCAGCAGTCTGAACCTGTCAAAGCGGATTACAAAAACTACAAGAAGCCTGCTACAGCCAGCTCTGAATCTACGGCAGATGACAGAACAGGCCACAAGGGAGGAAGGCTTCGACTCCAGAACCTTCTCTCCTCCTGCAATCCGCATCACATTATGAGTCACCACCCAAGCGCCATGGCCTTCCCCCGCACAATGACCACCTGACATCTGCGGAACTCAGCCCATATGGCCTACAGAGAACACAGCGCTGCCTCCATAGAGACTATTAAAATCCTGCCTATCTCTGCACAGTACCCAGAACTGATTCTGGAGAGCACACGGGCCAGCAACAGAAATCTTGAGAACATTAAAGGAACTGATCCTGAGAGCGGCCTCACCGGCCGGACGAGCAAGATATATCAGCCCATCAGACTCCTTTTAACTACGAGTGGCATGAGAAACCAACAACCTACCAGAATGCCCTCCTACTCAGAGAAACGCTAGCTGGTCATGGCACCCAGACAGCACATCAGCAGACGGCTGACCGCCCATGATAGGCCCTCTTTTCACCAACATAGACCTGCTGTATTGTTTTGAGCCCCAAAGGACTTTAAGCATTCATAGAACTGGACTCAAGTGCGGGAACGTTCACCTTTCCAACCAGCGAAACTCCGGGCTGAAGTGCGAGACCCCCTGCCACTCCAGCCAGACAGGTCACCCCGACAGACTGTCAGGTCGCTGAGGTCACGGGAAAATCTCACAGCCAGCCATGAGGACATGGCCTGAAGCTTCACACGCTTCAAAGCACTCACCGAGCACACACCAGACATGCCTTCGCAAACAAGTGCACGAGTTTCCCTATGACACCTTGCAACCCCCTGGGGAAGCCCTGTCAAGTGCAGGAACTTCCTGCAAGATCATACCAGTCGTTTACTCTGGTGAAAATATGAGACTGCAGTACCAGCATACACAAAAGGGGAACAGACAGCGACAGTGTGACACACAGACAGCGTGGCCAAACCCTCAACCACACACCTTTCAAGGAATGGAGGGAACCTGGCCCCACTCTGAGCCACACCCCCTTTTCTAAGAGACATCCTGCACCTGCCGACAACTGCTAGTGCCAAAGCTGCTCTTCACAAGAGGCAATGATGCAGAGCTAATGTCAACTACGTGGACTCGCTCAAGACCACATTACATCATCAAACTCAAATGGCATCTGCATTCTACACCATGCCTGATTTACTCTCATCCCAAGGAGTTTCATCTGACAGCTGGATTCACCAACTACTGCCTTAGTCCTGGTCTACACCAACAACATGGCCAGAACTAAAAGGGGGTTGCCACTTCAGCATAACACTGCTCCCACCGGAGCACTAACTACTCAGATGACAAAAGAGCCCTGCTCTGCACTTCACAAACCATCCAGCGATTCTCCATTTACAATGGAACACAGAAAATGATCACAGAGACGTGCTACCAACCTGTAATGGCCCTCAACAGCCAAAGCATCCATACAGAGGACCAACGCACCCAAAGCCGCATAGTCAATGGCCTTTTAAGAATGCAATGTTGGGGCACGGTGTGCCCAGAGCGGGTGTTTTGTGGGTTAACAGCAAACCTCTCCCACAGCAACACTTCAAGCTGGACTCCCAGTCATCACAGTACAAGTGACAGCCATCCTGATCACCCTTTAAATCGCATCGGCTCACAAGGACTGCATCACAGAACTCCACATTTACACAGACTCACATTATGCCAAGCTCAGCTTCACATGCCACCTCCTTGGCTAGGAAAAAGATGAGTTTGCCACAATGAACAAGAAGACAGTCAAGCATCAACACCTGTCCCAGGCGTGCAACAACATCACAAGTGCATTGCATGGTGAGCTATGGTCTCAACCAAGACTTACCCACCCACCCTGCCCAAGGAGGAGATGTGAACACCTGGCTCAGAGGCATTACAGATAGCCTCACCCACAAGACCACCTGAAAAGGAATTAGAGCCAAGAAAAGCGGAGCCCTCATCAGCATCACCACCGCTGAGCAGAATGGAGTCCCCTATCCAAGAATTGCTACACGATGGAAGAAGTGAATGGCTGCAAACCAAAGCATCGCCAGCCTTCACCACAGAACTCTTCCCTTCTAACAAAAGAAAAAAGCCCATCCATGCAGACCCCGAAACTGCACAGGAGACGACTCTCAAAGACCTTGACAAACTGGCTAAAACATCACCCAGTTTGACCGAACGCTACAGTATCCAGAAGTTGAAGCTCACGCGACTGATAGAGACAGGTTATACCTCCTCAGATACTCATCCAGTCCTGAGAGTCAATGTGGTGCAAAGGTCCATGAACAGGTGCACAGCTGCACTTCCTCGGACCTTCAAACGGAACCACCGGAGAAGAGGGACCCAGGTGGAGACAATTCTGAACCTGACCAAGGTTCACACCCAAGCTGAGGATCCAAAGGCTCAGGAAAGTTAGAAACCACCTGTCATCCTCTCTGATCTACCTGCCATCTGACCATCAGGATCCACCTGTCATCCGTCCTTCATGATCCACCTACCAACTCCCTTCAGGACGACAGGTGACACTGCCTCGACATCTGCTGCACAAGCTCGAGGACCCGCATCTTGCTACAGCTTACATCACCACAGCACCACAACCACTCCTGGAGGCAACCAACAGCCCGAGAGCCACCACTGTCTCCCAGCCATGAGTGGCAGGTGCGTGTCTGATTGTTCTGCATCTTTAACATCGCTCGCTGTTGTCTATTGGACGGACAACAACGTTCGAAAGGGGGGAATTTTGTAGCATTTGGACCAATCAGACACACATTTGTTCATCAGATTTAACAAATCAAATTAGTTATTAGATTAACAACTAACCACAGACCCCTCACCCAACACACGTTCTGAGTGCCGGTATGTCTGTGATGACACCAGGCCCTAATTGAGAGTATATATTATATGTTGTTACCTATGCAACATATAAGTGTTCTAAGAATCTTCAATAGTTTGTATATCCCCTATTAATCCAACCCCATGCAAATTGCCATGCTCAGAGACAAAGAGTTGTAAAACCTTCCCTCCAAAGAGACGGGAGCCCATTGGCTCTTTGACTCCCCAGAGGTGTGACCTCTATACCAGATAAAGGTCTCATTCACAGGTCCGGCCCTCTCTTCTAAAAAAATCTCTTCTGCAAAAACTTCTTCTGCAAAAAGCTCTTCTGCTATCTTCTGATTGCTCCGTGAGGGACTCCTAAGAGGATGAGGAAGATGTGAGCTGGAACTCTTCTGGACCCTTAAGTTATTGTGCCAGGCTTATGGCCTTGTCTTTCCATTCAATCAAAGCTCCTCGGACCTCAGCAGATTCCTTTCTTAACTCTTTTTCCACTCCCTACCTGGAAGAACATTTCTACCTCAGAACATCTTTGGAAGTCCTCACTCTTCAACCCGGAAGAACGTGATTGCGAGTCCAAAAACCTTGAAACCATCAAGACTTTTCATCCGAGACCGCATTCCGTCACGACAAAAGGAAGCGCAAGTATAGTACATTTAACTAAATGAAACAGAGGTTTAGTATAAGTTATAGACCCCGTTATAAACGGTCCTGATGGTTTTACTCAGGTGGTTAAATGACTTTTTCCATAACTGCATTCTCTGTTTTCTCTAATGGCTTCATTCATCCACTTTAGCTCCACTTTGTATGTATGCGTGAGTGTATGTTATTCGTTGTTTGTTTAGATTAGTTATGTGTGTTAGCGTTTAGTTAATAAAACTCTTGTGCACAAATTACATGAGTTTCTGATTCTGCCTTGCATATTAATGTCCCTTTACGATTTTGACCCTTGCTACATGCTCTAATGCATTAATAGGAAGATATTTTCTGTGGGCACGGAAATATCCTTCCTTAGAGTTGATATGAATTTACACTGAATGTTCGCTGGATGAACAGATCAGCTGATGGCAATTTAACTCTGCGACAGTTATTACTGTCAGCCGATATAAATAATTGTAATTAATCATAATTAAATGTAATTATTTATATACAGTTCCCCTTTTGAACTAATTTGCTACAACATTGTTAATGTACTGATGATACTGAATTAATTGTAGAACAGTATGTGTATGGAAAAAGTCAATCCGCTTAACCATCACTATATTTTTATTATTTAGTCCTTTTTTTTTTTTTTTGACTGTCAGTACTATAACTAAGTAGCATTCATTAGAAACAAATTTCACATGCTTGTTCTTATTTCTTTTAGTAAGAGTTTCCTACATGAGCACTGTTCAACAGTCGATGACCATGTATTTTGCAAATCATTCAAAGGTCAAAAAGTTACATGTACTTGTTTATATAGAGTACACTTATAATCTTTAAAGTAATTGATGAGCAGTTATTTTGTGTCATTATACGGCCTGTTACTCCTCATTTTCCCATAATTCATGCCTTTTTCTTCCCCCCTCAGTTACGTTTTCTGTATCTCTTTTATACCACTCATGTACCTTTCTTCTAGTTCTGTATAATATTAGAGAAACTTGGATGTTTTGATGAAATGGATGTTTAAGCACTTGTGTTCTTAAATGGCTTTTTAAAACCTGTTTCCCTAAGAATTTATATTCTCAAACCAATGTTAAAGCTTGTGCAGCATTGTATGAAAGTATTTCAATAAAATTTTTATATTTTTGAGCAGACCAGTTACAAGTCTATTTATTATGAGCTGATTTGAGTTTTCTTGAAATGATAATAAACATAGTAACATAGTAAGTTGTTTTAACTCAGAGCATCAAGTTGAAACAACAAATGACCGTTAGTTTAATAAATTGTAAAACTTAACTTCTTGAGTTGAAACAAAGAGTATCTTTAAGTTGAGTTAACTCACGTTTTTTAAGACAGCAGGTGAACTTTCGTTTTTAAGTTTAACTAACGTGAAATGTTTTACAGTGTACCACATACTGCCATATAGGTATTTTAATATCTCAATTTTTTTGTCCATCCATTTTTTTCAAGGCAATCATTATGTCAAGCTTTGAGTGGTTTAATCCAAGTCTTATAAAAAGACACGTTCGCTTTATATGATGAACATATTTTCATATAGGCTTTTATTTACATACATATAAACAGTGATCAATTACCATTACAAAAATCTCAATCTTAAACATTTGCTCATTCTGTGTATTTATGTCTTTAAAATAACTTTGTTGCAAAAGCTTACAGCACAGGGAAGCTTGATTTCAAATTTGATTTCAAACTGAACTAAATTTACAAGAAAAGACAAGTACACAGTCAGTAATAAAATTCTAAAACAAATGACCTCAATTTAGTTGAGGTATTCGAAATATAACAACACTGAATTTTTTTAGGCAGTGATTTAAGAGCCATTTGTGTTGTTTATTTTGATAAATGGATGGCTTTGACCTGTAATATCTGTACAATGTAGTGATGCAGTTAGACAGACTAGGATATTTACAGGTGCATCTCAATAAATTAGAATTTACTTGTGTATTAAATAAATTCAATGCACACAGACTGAAGTAGTTTAAGTCTTTGGTTCTTTTTATTTGTGATGATTTTGGCTCACATTTAACAAAAACCCACCAATTCACTATCTCAACTAATTAGAATATGGTGACATGCCAATCAGCTAATCAACTCAAAACACCTGCAAAGGTTTCCTGAGCCTTCAAAATTGTCTCTCAGTTTGGTTCACTAGGCTACACAATCATGGGGAAGACTGCTGATCTGACAGTTATCCAGAAGACAATCATTGACACCCTTCACAAGGAAGGTAAGCCACAAACATTCATTGCCAAAGAAGCTGGCTGTTCACAGAGTGCTGTATCCAAACATGTTAACAGAAAGTTGAGTGGAAAGAAAAAGTGTGGAAGAAAAAGATGCACATCCAACCGAGAGAACCGCAGCCTTATGAGGATTGTCAAGCAAATTCGATTCAAGAATTTGGGTGAACTTCACAAGGAATGGACTGAGGCTGGGGTCAAAGCATCAAGAGCCACCACACACAGACGTGTCAAGGAATCTGGCTACAGTTGTCGTATTCCTCTTTTTAAGCCACGCCTGAACCACAGACAACGTCAGAGGCGTCTTACCTGGGCTAAGGAGAAGAAGAACTGGACTGTTGCCCAGTGGTCCAAAGTCCTCTTTTCAGATGAGAGCAAGTTTTGTATTTCATTTGGAAACCAAAGTCCTAGAGACTCCAGACTGGAGAAAGGGTGGAGAAGCTCATTGCCCAAGTTGCTTGAAGTCCAGTGTTAAGTTTCCACAGTCTGTGATGATTTGGGGTGCAATGTCATCTGCTGGTGTTGGTCCATTGTGTTTTTTGAAAATCAAAGTCACTGCACCCGTTTACCAAGAAATTTTGGAGCACTTCATGCTTCCTTCCGCTGACCAGCTTTTTAAAGATGCTGATTTCATTTTCCAGCAGGATTTGGCACCTGCCCACACTGCCAAAAGCACCAAAAGTTGGTTAAATGACCATGGTGTTGGTGTGCTTAACTGGCCAGCAAACTCACCAGACCTGAACCCCATAGAGAATCTATGGGGTATTGTCAAGAGGAAAATGAGAAACAAGAGACCAAAAAATGCAGATGAGCTGAAGGCCACTGTCAAAGAAACCTGGGCTTCCATACAACCTCAGCAGTGCCACAAACTGATCACCTCCATGCCACGCCGAATTGAGGCAGTAATTAAAGCAAAAGCAGCCCCTACCAAGTATTGAGTACATATACAGTAAATGAACATACTTTCCAGAAAGCCAACAATTCACTAAAAATGTTTTTTTTTATTGGTCTTATGAAGTATTCTAATTTGTTGAGATAGTGAATTGGTGGGTTTTTGTTAAATGTGAGCCAAAATCATCACAATTAAAAGAACCAAAGACTTAAACTACTTCAGTCTGTGTGCATTGAATTTATTTAATACACAAGTTTTACAATTTGAGTTGAATTACTGAAATAAATTAACTTTTCCACGACATTCTAATTTATTGAGATGCACCTGTATATGTACAAATAATAGAAATATCCCATTCCAAAACAATTCTAGCATAAACTTACATTGTAAAGAAATTAAAGATCCATCTTTGATTGTTGAAAGACTTTCTGGTGCATTTCACTTACAGCCAATAAAATTTCCAGTAGCATTTCCATCGGTCAGGCGTGGTTGATAACCTTTCACAAAGTTTGATCCAGGAGTAAAGAGAAATAATTTCTACTTTAAAATCATGGAGAGATCGCGATTGCACACATTCTGCGCACAAGCAATATCGGAGTGAGAGGACAGGCAGTTCATTTGTATAAGTTAGGCCTATTTGAAAGCTCGCATCCAGTTTTCTGAGATTACATGACTGTGTTCTCATGTTACAATAAAGTGCTCGCCACATTTGCGCGGGAATGATTAAAACTATGCAGAATACCTACAATTCAGCGCGGACATTCAGACTCTGTGATTGACAGGAGGCGATGCATGTCAAACTCACTGTCTGCGAGGAGAGAGACGCAGCGTGTATTGGTGTATATACAGTAGATACTGTGGAGAATGAGTAATGGAACCGTGTCAGATAATTCATTATCGGTATCAAAATATAGATATTTAGGATAACACTACCATGTCGTTTGTTTCTCCAAACTTTGAGTCCATAAATCACGCTGAGCTCCCTCACTGTCCGATCAGCTCTTCAAAAGCTGCTGCAGCGGCGGCTTTTCCCAGTTCAGATATAAGGGCTTTTATTGGTCCGTTCACCATCAGATATCTTTATTGGCTACTGAAGTGCCGTCAAAGGTTTGAATATCAATTCAGATTGTGGGCAGCATACTCAGTAACGAACTATGATTTAAAAGTAACTAAGTAGATTATTTTGCTAAATTTGTACTTAAAGTCTGTGTAAAGAGAATTCTGAGAATTGTTTCTAAACACATTACAAATGTTAGAAATGTATTGCTGAAACACATTACAAAGACTCTGAACTATGTAGTACTGAATTGTAGAGTTAAACCGTTAAAGTTTTTCACCAATTCTGTGTTCAGGATTTTTTGGGATTTTTTGGATTTTTTTTTTCCGCCCCTAACACTATAATAACTAAGTTGAGAGGTCAAGTTCTTAGTTTGTCTTTTTGAATGTCTGATGTTAGATATACAGATTCTAGGCAGGTACGGTTCTAGGGTGAATGGATACCCGGGTCTTAGCCCAGAGACATCAATATGTGTCAGAATACATACAATTTAAAAACATGGAGCGTTCACGATTCACATCTAAAAACGCATGGAAACGCGAGCTGTACAGCTTTCTCTTCTTTCAAAGCGGACCGGAGCTTGCGCTCTCGTGGTGTTTGCCGTTGCTAAGCAACCATGAGCCGCGCTCGCCTTGAAGACAAGAAGGCTTCAACTCACTGCAGCGCTGACGCGCGTTAAGCGCACTTGCCGCGTGTCTACAATTAAATAATGAACTTGCACGCTCAAACATGTATGGCTGTATAAATCCAATTAAGCTACTAGAGGCAGCATCAGTAGCATCCATTCAGGTTGTAGCGGTATTTGACAGTTGAGAGAGACCGACGCTTTCCCGCGAGTGGGCGTGGTTTCAGCACCGCCAGCGGACACGCCCCCAGCGTTTGAGAGCAGAGAGTCCTGCTTATTTTTCAAAGATTTTGATAACTTATTTTAGTTACTTGGCGGGGGGTTTTTTTATCATTCAAATTTGGCTGGGTGGTTAATAGTACATTTTTTCTGTTGTGTGACAAACTCAGAACACATTTTAATATCACTTTACACGGACTTTAAGTATAAGTAAAAGTACAGTTTTAAAAATATACTCAAAAAAAGTACATGTACCCGAAAAAACTACTTAATTACAGTAACGTGAGTAGTTGTAATTCGTTACCTCCACCACTGTTTAGGTCTGAAGGTTTTTGCAAGTCTTTTTGGATGTGTCTGAAGCGAGGCATGCATCAAGTAAATTGATCAAATATTCAGCATTTATTTAGTAATTTCAAGGATACCACACCTTGATAATGTCTTGTTTAATCTTTATGATCCTGTTGTGTGCTGACAGTGCTGCTGAAGCTGTTATCTGTGTTCTGGTGCTGCTGTGAGGATCTCGTCTTCATGTCTCCAGTCTCGTCTGACAGTGTGTGTTTCTGTAGTGCTGGTATTGTGTAATGTTGCCTGATGTGAGTCTCACAGAGGAACACACCATAGGTTGAACAACACTGCACAACTTTCAGTCTCTGCTCAGTGCAGAAATTACAGGCCACGTCTTCTGGTCTGGCATAGGATTGTGGTGAAAGCGCTGGACTGAAGCCTGCTGCAGCTACTGATGGAAATACCACTGAGAGCTGGTGCATATGAGAAAACTAACTTTTTTACTTGCATTGGAGAGGAAAATCAAATAAAAATTAACAGTGCATGTAAAAATCCAAACTGCCATATTGCTACCTGCTGCCTACACACACTCATGATGGAGTTTAAAAAACACACACACATACACATACATATATATATATATATATATAACTTTAAATAATGGTACATAAAAGAACAATTCAAAATTACATCTTCTGTGAACATGAACATGTATATATAAAGTTTTAAATTTCAAAATGTGTGACTGCAATAAATTAACATAAAAATATAAATGGAATCATTCTAGCTTTCTGTGTCTAGTCGAGGGGTGGGGAACGTTGATCCTGGAGGGCCACTGTCCTGCAGAGTTTAACCAAAGCCACTAGAAGGCAAGCCTGCAACCATTAGCCAAAAAAGCGTAACGGCTAAAGCTAACTAGGGCTGCAGCGATTTGTTGACGTCATCGATTATGTCGATTATAAAAATACGTCGATTAGCATGGAATGCGTCGACGCGTCGCACCTTTAGCCATGCCCATTGTGCGAGTCTGCAGTTATCCCTGCTTAAGACTGTTTTTCTGCCATGTTTAACACAAGCAAGCTCTGAGACGCGCGCACCAAACGCGCTCTCTGCACTCCTAACAAAGCATTTAAAGTCATTGTTAGTTATTTAACTGTGTGATGGAAAGGACAAGCCTCATTTATTTTTAAAATGGGCTGTCAACTGATAAAACTTCCCGGTGTTATGACGCCATTTTTGATTCTGTCGCTCTAGTGTCCTGAATGCGGTTGTGACTTCAGCTGTTCATTCATACAGATGTGTATTCAAGCAGATGTTTTAATTTGCTGAATAAATAAAACATTTCAAGTCTCTCACCTGTAAGCAACTGCTGTCAGTCCCAAACAGTAACTGTGAATGCAGCTATAATGTGCATTTCTACTGATTGTATTGTATCACTTCTTTCTTTCTTTCTTTCTTTCTTTCTCTCTTTCTTTCGCTCTTTTTCTTTTTTATCAATTATTTATTGTTATTTTTCTTTTTCTCTTTTCTTATTTTTTATTTGTTATTTTCTGTCTTTCATTTTTATTTTTTATTATTTATTTATTGTTATTTATTTTTCTCTCTTTTCTTGTTATTATCTTTATTTATATTTATTATTATCTTTATCTTTATTTAAATTTATTATATTTATTATTTTATATTCTTATTTAGCAGAAGTTACTGTTATTATTCATTGATAGTTTAACTAAAGAATTCATCAACTGATAAGAAAATAATAAATAGATTAATTGAAACATAATCAGTAGATTAGTCGGCTAATCGAAAAAATAATTGATAGATTAGTCGACAATTACAATAATCGTTAGCTGCAGCCCTAAAGCTAACGCTTCCGGTCTGGCAGTACGAGGGAAAGGAGACCAGAGGCCGTTTTTTTTAATGGATGTCAATGGAGGAGAGACTCCACTACGCTGAATAAACAGCTTTTTAGAGGAAACAGCTCATCATTTAATGAATCGACAGCCTATCTGCTAATCTTCAACATGTTTTGCACTAAACAAAACTTTTGGATTGAACTATTTTTAGAGTTCACCACGGGAAAAAAAATGACGTTTTATAAGAGAAGTAACTGACTTTTTGCGACGGGTGTGATTCAGCTTACGACACTTCCCATTCATTCCTATGGTATCCGTAAACGGCGATTGAGTGTCGTTCAACTTTGACTGAAATTCAATGACGTCAGGGCTGTAATGTGATTGGTTATTAAGGGACACGTGATCAGAGTTAGCAGTTAAGCTTTCTCCAATAGTAAGTAACACAGACCCTCTCATCTCCCTATAGTAAGAAAATCTCTGGTTTAACTCCAACCCTGAAAAAAAAAATGCTTACCTGTATCCTGAAGACCTTGATTAGCTTGTTCAGGTATGTTTGATTAAGGCTGGAGCTAAACTCTGCAGGGACACCGGCCCTCCAGGATCAACGTTCCCAATCCCTGGTCTAGTCATTCTGCTAGGCTGATTAAATGAATAAAAAGTCTAGAAAAACACTTTCTAGTAAAATGGCAAAATAAACAGACTTTATTGATGTTTTGGTGGGGGTTTATAGCATGAAAACCGGTTTCTTGCAAATTGATAGTTTTCTCTAAGTTTTACAGTTAACTGTTACTACGGCCACGTACACACTGCAAGTTTCAGGAGTGACAACCGCATTTAAATGCGGGAGTGAGTCCCGTAAATTATCGTTCCATGTGTGTACGGAACAGCACTCACTCCCTCATTTGTAACCATAGCAACATTCTGTCGTCTTGCGGGAGTGAATAAAAGTTTAGCCATTTGTTATGTGCCATTTTTTGACTAAAGACTCTTTTTGTCCGTCGATTTTAACTAACCGACCGCTGATAGACGTGCAGCGTTGTGTTTATGCTCGGGAGGCTGCTTTAGAGAGCGCAGTCTTGCAGTGTTGCCATGTCCTCATATTTACAAGTGCTTTCAGGCATGTTTTTGGTCTTAGCTCATAAAGACAGGGACTTTATGGAGTGAATAAAGTGGTCTGTCGCGGATATGAGATATATGGATTTTTTTTTTTTTGGTGTTATAAAACAAAGCATTTGGGTGTGTTAATGCTTGTCCTTGTTTGTTGTTTTTTTGCTATGAAGATCTGGCAACACTGACACTTTACCGCACGGCTCATAAGGGCAGCTAGCCCCGTGCTAATTTAAGACTTCTTTCACTGTTATTTTCTTGCATCTCACATACAGACGAAGACATTGATGCACGTTCAAATACGTCATTAACAACTCAGTTCAGTTCCGTACACACTGCGTAGAATTTCTGTAAATGCGGTTGTCACTACCTGTATATTTCGGGAGTGAATGCAGTTGTCACTCCCGTATTTTAGTGAATTATGTGTGTACAGAACGCGATTAAGGAGTAAAAGGTGAATTGACAACCGAATTTACCTGCAGTGTGTACGTGGCCTTTATGAATGTCATAAAAATGTACAAACACCAAGAACAGCATTTACATGATAATAGACCATAGTTAGGTTAGTCACCATATTGAATTTTACGCAGATGAAAACAAGGCTGTATAAAGGTCCTAGATCACCTAATTTTCACAACTTTCAAAGTTCTTGGTTCTTGCCTGTTGAGTTTTTTGTTTTTCAGAAAGAAGTTTCATTGGCTGAACACTGTTTTTAAACAACAGTACAATCCATTAAATGTACTGTACTTGCGTATCCCTCTCAGCCTAGTTTTCTATCCAGTCAAAAATTAAATATGGTGCTACCATGAGTGAGGTCTATTACTTCAAACAATAAAGCCTTTCATTCATCACAGTCCATTCTGCCCTCCTCCAACTTTATCCTTTTCTTTTTCTTCGTCAAATTCTCTACCCCAGCTGTTTGCTCTTCCTTTCCTTCTCCATTAGACTGTTTCTCTGATATATGGGTAATGTTCTCCTCACTTCTCTCTATGGATGCTTTTCTTTTTTTCTTCTTTTTCTTTTTCTTCTTCTTCTTCTTCGTAACGGTGACTTCCTCTGCTGTCACTGACTCTTTTATCGCACTTTTCTCCTCAGTTTTCTCTGTAAGGTGTTGGGCTGCAGAGACACAGACACAGCGGCTTCTCTAAACCTCATCTCCATCTCACTGTCACTGCAGAAAGTGAGAAATGTAATGCTTTAAACATAATACAATAATGTCAATAATTTCATCTAAACTTAGCCTGTTGATAGTCATTTTATATATATATATATATATATATATATATATATATATATATATATATATATATATATATAGACCGTGTGCCGAATTATTAGGCAAGTTGATATTCTGGTCATATTTTTTTTTCCAAGAACATTTTACCAATTCCAAACCACATCAATCTTGTTTTGCTTGTACACCAGTATAAAGGACTAAAACATATAATTCACAATCCTAATATCCATAAACAGTTCACAATCAACCGCTGTATAGTTACCTCGTGTCTGGATGGATATGTTTGGAAGTTTCAGGTCCTTTTCCCCAGTGTCCGTCCTAGCTCAGCCAAGTTCAAACCACTTGAAGCTTGATAGGGTAGAATTCAGGATCAGATAACTGGTTATTATTAATGAAGTACTCAGAGACTTGTTTTAAAGATTTAACGAATCACCAATATAATGGTTTCGTTTTATTAAAAAACAATAACTCATGAGTACATAACACAAAATAACAGCGAGTAAAGTCTTCACCACGAATTGTCGGCCCTGGACAATGGTCTCCCAGGCATTTTATAACCTTGCATAACAAATCCCTCCTTCTGCTAATGCCTGCGACTGCCTCCTCCACGAAAACAGGCAGCATGACCTTTGTCACAGAGTCTGAATCAAACAAGTATCAAAAGTTCAAACAGAGAGAAAATACAAATTAAAAAAATGCATCACTTCTAGATAGCACACGTCTAGTTCTATTTTCAAATATAGGGAAAATAGTGACACCTTCTATGAACCCTGCTTAAGCACCTATACCATAAACCACAATGTAACACCTCTAGCAGGTGTTAACTGATTCTAAGTAAAGGTTCAGCTCGAAGTTCCATCTCGCACCCACGTTGCGAGATGCATGCCCTTGCTTTTAACCGCTCTTTTACAAATTAAGCAAAGCAACTACATAGCAGATAAAAACCACAGAGCACTCAGCATCTGTGCCCCTAAAATAAGATATACCCTCAAACACTTTTTTGACATTTACCTTTTTAACACAGGAGACTGAAAATCCATTTTCTCTAAATCATTCATTAACATTTGTAATTCCTTTGAAAAACCCTGTAATTCCATCACTTCTTTTATTAACTTTGCAACCCTTTTATTCATCGTTTCTTGTTTCCGTATCAGCTTCAGAATTGCTTTCATCTTGAAGATGATCTTTGGATCTCCCAGCTCTCTCCTAGGCACGCCTGCGACGTTCCTTCTTCTTCTGTTTCTTGATCTCTCTACTCCAGTCTCGTTGCACTCCTTGAACTAAAAAAATCGCTAAAATCAATTTCTATGTTATCTGACTGATTCGTATAGTTTCTGTTAGAGGATCGATCAGGGAATAGCATATTAGGCAGGTAGGGATCTGATTCGACAATCTTAATAACTACTATTGACTTTGTATTTAATCATTTATAAGTGATATACAGGTGCATCTCAATAAATTAGAATGTCGTAGAAAAGTTCATTTATTTCAGTAATTCAGCTCAAATTGTGAAACTCGTGTATTAAATAAATTCAGTGCACACAGACTGAAGTAGTTTAAGTCTTTGGTTCTTTTAATTGTGATGATTTTGGCTCACATTTAAGAAAAACCCACCAATTCACCATCTCAACAAATTAGAATACTTCATAAGACCAATTAAAAAAACATTTTTAGTGAATTGTTGGCCTTCTGGAAAGTATGTTCATTTACTGTATATGTACTCAATACTTGGTCGGGGCTCCTTTTGCTTTAATTACTGCCTCAATTCGGCGTGGCATGGAGGTGATCAGTTTGTGGCACTGCTGAGGTGGTATGGAAGCCCAGGTTTCTTTGACAGTGGCCTTCAGTTCATCTGCATTTTTTGGTCTCTTGTTTCTCATTTTCCTCTTGACAATACCCCATAGATTCTCTATGGGTTGGGTTCAGGTCTGGTGAGTTTGCTGGCCAGTCAAGCACACCAACACCATGGTCATTTAACCAACTTTTGGTGCTTTTGGCAGTGTGGGCAGGTGCCAAATCCTGCTGGAAGATGATATCAGCATCTTTAAAAAGCTGGTCAGCAGAAGGAAGCATGAAGTGCTCCAAAATTTCTTGGTAAATGGGTGCAGTGACTTTGGTTTTCAAAAAACACAATGGACCAACACCAGCAGATGACATTGCACCCCAAATCATCACAGACTGTGGAAACTTAACACTGGACTTCAAGCAACTTGGGCTATGAGCTTCTCCACCCTTCCTCCAGACTCTAGGACCTTGGTTTCCAAATGAAATACAAAACTTGCTCTCATCTGAAAAGAGGACTTTGGACCACTGGCAACAGTCCAGTTCTTCTTCTCCTTAGCCCAGGTAAGACGCCTCTGACGTTGTCTGTGGTTCAGGAGTGGCTTAACAAGAGGAATACGACAACTGTAGCCAAATTCCTTCTGTGTGTGGTGGCTCTTGATGCCTTGACCTCAGCCTCAGTCCATTCCTTGTGAAGTTCACCCAAATTCTTGAATCGATTTTGCTTGACAATCCTCATAAGGCTGCGGTTCTCTCGGTTGGATGTGCATTTTTTTCTGCACACTTTTTCCTTCCACTCAACTTTCTGTTAACATGCTTGGATACAGCACTCTGTGAACAGCCAGCTTCTTTGGCAATGAATGTTTGTGGCTTACCCTCCTTGTGAAGGGTGTCAGTGATTGTCTTCTGGACAACTGTCAGATCAGCAGTCTTCCTCATGATTGTGTAGCCTAGTGAACCAAGCTGAGAGACCATTTTGAAGGCTCAGGAAACCTTTGCAGGTGTTTTGAGTTGATTAGCTGATTGGCATGTCACCATATTCTAATTTTTTGTGAATTGGTGGGTTTTTGTTAAATGTGAGCCAAAATCATCACAAATAAAAGAACCAAAGACTTAAACTACTTCAGTCTGTGTGCATTGAATTTATTTAATACACGAGTTTCCCAATTTGAGTTGAATTACTGAAATAAATGAACTTTTCGGACTTCCGGTTCCAGACGCGAATGGTGTAGACGCGTCTACCTCGTGCTCCCTGTATAGATTTCTTTTATTTTCAGTTAACAATCTTCTACCAGTTTAATATTTTTGAATGTAGTTGGAAAACATACTTAACGTGTAAGAAAGCAGAAAATGGCATCTAAATCAACCAAACAAGTGAAGAAAGATACTACTATCAAAGACGATGTGCCTGCGGCTCACAGTGAGGTTAGCATGTCGGCCTTGACAAGTCTATTGGAAGAGCACAAAGCCACTCTCTCTGCTGTATTTAAAACTGGTTTAACGTCTTTGGAGGCGAAACTTGACCTCGTGGTGTCGGACCATGGTTCACGAATAACATCACTAGAATCCAATACAGACCTCGTCAGCGAGCGAATTCACTCATTGGAAGCGGTATGTGCCGAGCTAACTGAGAACTATACTAAGCTCAAGGCCAAAACGGCTGATTTGGAGGGCCGCAGACGGCGTAACAATATCAGAATTATTGGCCTACCGGAGTCCGTCGAGGGCCCTCGACCCACTGTGTTCTTTTCGGAGATGCTGTCGGAAGTTATGGGCGAACAGGTTCTTTCATCTCCTCCGGAACTCAACAGGGTGCATCGAGCTCTTGCGGCTAAACCAAAGCAGGGAGGGAAGCCGAGCGCAGTAATAGTTCGTTTTCATCGGTACCAGATTAAGGAGGCGGTGATGCGAGAGGCTCATAAGATAAGAGGATCGTTGCAGTATCGTGGCAAGCCGATTGCTATTTATGACGACTACTGTCCAGAAGTCCTGGAGCAGCGCGCTCAATATCGCGGGGTAATGGCAGAGCTTTACACTCTGGGATTTAAACCCTCTCTTCTCTTCCCCGACCAGTGGATTTATATAAGACGTATATTTTCCTTTCTATACTGTTTATGTCGTGAGATGGCCGGCTGTACATCATTGACTTTATCGGACGTTTTTGGGCCTTCTGAACTTTAAAGGATGGTTTGCTGTTCACTCATAAATTTTGCATCAAGCGGACATTTCTATTGTCTTCAATATTTCTATTTCTAAGTTCTACTGACTTCGGACATTTCTATTTGAGTCAAACGGACATTTTTCTATTTACTCCTATTGACTTTGTGCTGTTGTGTTTGATTGCTCCTATTGAGCAAGCTATGTTAAATGCACCAAATAGCATTTTTTTAAATTTATTTATTATTTTTTATTATAGTTTTTGGCTGTTCTAGGGAAGACTCTTGTTTTTCTTTGCATTTTCACTCATTTTGGTTTACTGGAATGGATCGTCATGCCATGTGTCTGCTCATATGTTAAGCCTACTACTTAATATGTTAATTGTGTCTCATATTGAGGATATTTTGTTTTAAGGGACTGAGATTATATAAGGTAAGGAGAAATAAGGAAGTGTGTAAAAATACTCAGTTGTTGTTTCTGAAGGTAGTTTTGGGTTGATTTGGTGGGAGGGTTGGAGATGTCTATGAGGTGGCGTTATGCTGGCTTTACATCTTCTGTATTTGGTGTTCCTCTGTTGTTTTTTGGTTTCTTTTTTGTAATTTTTTTATATTCCCAATTTTCATTCACAATCCTCTAATGTATTTCAATGGGTAGAGAGTTGAGATTTATGAGTTGGAATGTTAAGGGCATAAATAATTTGGTGAAGAGAAACAGAATTCTTGCTCATCTTCGACAGCTCAAAGCAGAGGTTGTTTTCTTGCAAGAAACCCATTAACGTAGTACTGACCAATCTCACCTCAATTGTAGGTGGAACGGGCAGATTTTTCACTCTTCATTTCAGGCAAAGGCAAGAGGTGTAGCTATTTTGATTGATAAGAATGTACCCTTTGTTCCAAATGATATTATATCAGATAAGAATGGTCGTTATATAATTGTCTCGGGCACTTTATGCAATAAGAACTTAATTTTAGCAAATTTTTATGCCCCTAACTTTGATGTCAGTTTTTCCAAACATGCTCTCTCTCTTCTTCCGAATTCTCATTCTCTTATACTTGGGGGAGACTTTAATTGCTGTCTTGACCCAGTGTTGGACCTTCTAAACTATGTGCCCTAAGTAAATCCTCAATTTACCTAAAAAGTTTTTTTTTCTCTTTTTACTTTTCTGAATATGGCCTATCAGATGCATGGCGATTTCTGAATCCCCAAAAAAGAGAATATTCCTTTTTTTCAAATGTCCATCATTCTTACTCTCGGATTGATTATTTTATCTTGGATAATGCCCTAATTTCCGGAGTTCAATCCTGTGCATACCAAAGTATTATCATATCGGACCATGCTCCTCTTATTCTTGATCTGACTTTTTTGAATTTGCCTTCCCCTAGGAGGAACTGGCGTTTCAGTACTTCACTCTTGGCGGATGAGAACTTTATTTCCTTTGTTGCTGACCAGATTTCTTTTTTTCTAAGTGTTAATAAATCACCGGATGTTTCAGACTCCGTGGTGTGGGAGTCTCTTAAGGCATTTATAAGAGGCCAAATTATTTCGTATGCCACTACTAAAAGGAAAAATTCCAAAGAAAAGCTAATATCTCTTGCTAATGAGATTTCTAGGTTGGATGAACAATATGCTAGGTCTCCCACACCAGATCTGTATAAGAGGCGTCTTAAATTGAAGTCGGAGCTCGATCTACTTTCGACCAATGAGATAGAGGGCCTTTTGAGGAGAACTAGGAGTGTTTTTTATGAAAGTGGGGAGAAATCTGGGAAAGTATTGGCTAATCTGCTGCGCGGGTTCCAGGCAAAACAAATTATAAGTGGTCTTCATTTAGATAATGGAGAGATCACAACTGATCAAAGTATAATTAATGAAAAGTTTAGAGACTTTTACTCTACTTTGTATGCCGCTGACTCCTTTCTGCGGGGGGATGTTGAATATTTTCTTGGTCAATTAAATGTCCCCACCTTATCATCTGATGCCCATAACCTTTTAGAAGAACCAATCTCACAGGAGGAGGTGATAGCTGCCATTACTTCCCTACAATCTGGGAAATCCCCAGGACCTGATGGTTTTCCGTCAGAATTTTATAAAACATTCTCTGCACAGCTTGCTCCTTTTCTGACGATTGTTTTTTCTGAATCTTTTAAGACTGGAACTCTTCCCCCAACTTCAAATCAAGCATGTATCTCTTTATTGCTTAAAAAGAATAAGGACCCTTTGGATTGTGCTTCATATAGGCCCATTTCTTTGCTCAACTGTGACGTTAAAATTTTAGCGAAGATGCTTGCCTCAAGGCTTGAAGATGTTCTCCCCACCATCATCTCTCCTGATCAAACAGGGTTTATAAAGAATCGTCAGTCTTTTTTTAATATTCGCCGTTTACTTAATGTAGTTTATTCTCAGCATTAGTCCGTTCCAGAATGTGTCATCTCTTTGGATGCCAAGAAGGCATTTGACAGGGTAGAGTGGGAGTATCTTTTTTTAGTTCTGGAAAAATTTGGATTTGGTCCAGCCTTTCTTTCTTGGATTAAATTACTTTATAGTGCTCCCTCCGCTGTAGTCCTGACCAATGGTCTGTCTTCTCAACCTTTTAACTTGCATCAAGGAACCCGGCAGGGTTGTCTGTTGAGCCCATTATATTTACCCTCGCTATTGAGCCTTTAGCAATTGCGTTACGCGAGTGTCAACAGATTACTGGAATTACACGTGGTGAGGCCGTGCATAAAGTAACTCTATATGCAGATGATCTGTTGCTTTTTATTTCTAACCCACAGACTTCTTTGCCTGCAGCTCTAACCTTACTTGAGAACTTTGGTCAGCTCTCCGGCTACAGGCTTAATCTGCATAAGAGTGAATTTTTTCCGATTAATAAAGTAGATATGCAATTACAGTACTCTAACATACCACTGAAAATAGTTAAAAGTAAATTCACTTATCTTGGTGTTTGTATCACTCGCCAGCATAAACATCTTTTTAAACATAATTTTGGTATGCTTCTTGAAGGAATTAAGAAGGATCTTTCTAAATGGTCTCCTTTAAAGATTTCTCTGATTGGACGCATTAATTCCATTAAGATGGTGGTGCTCCCTAAATTTCTTTATCTTTTTCAGTGTTTACCTCTTTTTATTCCTTTGTCATTTTTTAAATCCCTGGACTCAGTTATCTCTACTTTTATTTGGAATGGTAAACATCCTCGTTTGCGTAAAGTATACCTTCAGAGGTCTAGACGAGATGGTGGTATGTCCCTGCCTAATTTTAAGTTTTACTACTGGGCAGCTAACATACGAAATACACTGTATTGGAGGCATTATCACCTTCTACCTAATAAACCATCCTGGGTGGACACGGAATTACATGCCCATAAGCAAATTTCCCTTCCAGCACTTCTTGCAACCAAATTACAGTTAATTTCTTATACTTTTGCTGATTGCCCAGTGGTGAAAGACTGGCTGAGGATTTGGACCCAATTTAGGAGATCATTTGGTTTTAAAGATCCTTCTCTTCTTAGCCCTGTTGCCCGTAATCACTTTTTCATGCCTTCAGTGCAGGATGGGTCATTTAGGAGTTGGTCTGACAAGGGGATAATATGCTTTAAAGATTTATATATTGACAATTTATTTGCTTCTTTTGAACAGTTAGTCTCACACTTTGGTCTTACTAAATCTGATTTCTTTAGAGTCTTGCAAGTAAGAGATTATGTTAGGTCATTTTTATCTGATTTTCCAGTGATGCCTCCTGAAAATCCTTTGGACAGTTATTTTTTGTGTAACATACTAGCTAAGGGCTCAATTTCCATAATTTATAATTTAATGATAAATCAGGCATCCTCTTCTTTAGACAACATCAAGAGAGCTTGGGAGGAAGATCTTGGCGGACCACTCTCGGATGACACATGGAACTGTGTTATTAAACAGGTTCATTCATCATCCATGTGTGCTCGGCACGCTCTCATTCAGTTTAAAGTAGTACACAGAGCTCATATATCCAAAGTTAAATTAGCCCAAATGTTTCCTGGTACTAGCTCTTTGTGCAATAGATGTCAGTGTGCTGAAGGTACTTTAATTCACATGTTCTGGACATGTCCCAAATTAGAGCGTTTCTGGCGGTCAATATTTAACACTCTTTCTGTAGTTCTTCAGCACAGATTAGAACCAGAACCACTTGTGGCATTGTTTGGAGTTGCTCCAGGGGAGTTACAGCTGTCTGCATCAATGTGTAAAACTCTTGCCTTCTCCTCTTTGTTAGCACGTAGACCCATTCTATTAAAGTGGAAGGATCCTCTCCCACCCACACATATTCAATGGATCAGAGAAATAACTTCTTGTCTCTACCTTGAAAAGATTAGGTACTCATTAACAGGATCGGGAAAACAATTCTTTTAAGATGTGGCAACCTTTCATTGATTATGTTGACAATTTTAAATAATACCCTTTTATTGATTTAAATTTGTTAATTTTTTTATCTATTTATTTTTCTCTCCTTTATCCGAGTGTATATGTATATATATATATATATATATATATATATATATATATATATATATATATATATATATATATATGTGTCTTATATATTTGATGTTTGGTTGATGTAGACATGTATGTATGCATGCACTGAATTTTTTTTTTGTTTTATTTATTAATTTTTTTTAAAAATAATTATTCTATCTATTTATTTACTTAAGGGAAGGAATGTGTGTATGTGTATGTATGTATATGTATATGTAATTTTATTTTATTTATTTTTTTTTTTTTTTACCTGTAATTCCTTTCTGAATTACTGGACAGCATGAGCGCTACTTTGTTGGTAAGGGATTGTTGGTAAGGGATTTGTTGGTAAGGGTTGGGGGATTGTTAAATGTGATATATATTGGAAAAAACTTTTCCATGAATTTTTCCACGACATTCTAATTTATTGAGATGCACCTGTATAATTGTCCATGAAGGCTGGAAGTCAAAAACTCCTCATATTCAGGTGTGTCAAATTATTAGGCAGGTTTTCTTTTACAGATAAAATGAGCCAAAAAAAAAAAAAAAAAAAGATTTAACTCAGACTAAAAGTCAAAAATTATTAAATTCCCATGGGAAGGATGCAATACTAATGCAATAATAGAATTTGAAAAGTTAGGGCATGACCATTGGGCAGCGAAATGCTCATTGGGTCAGCAGAGTCAGAAAAAAAACAGGTGGAGAAAAGACACTTGTTAACTACAAAAGAATGGAAAAATTAAGGTGAGGAATTAGGTGAGAAACCATCAGGAGCCATTTAGTCTCCAGCGCCATCATTTTCCAGAACTGCAACCTTCCTGGAGTCTCCACAAGTGCAATGTGTCAGGTTCTCAGGGACTTTGCTTGGGTAAAAAATCCTAAAAAATTTACCCTCACTTAATAAAAATAGCATGCTGAATGTTGTGAAACTGATTTTTCATAGGCTTTATGGACAGAGAAGTTTTGAGTGACTCTTGAAGGACCAGCACCACATCCTCTTGTACCACTGTTTGAAGAATTTATCATCCATCTGGCAGTACGCTTTAGGAGCTCATTTTTAGTCCATCTCCTATCCTGAAAAGTCTGTCTTGCAGAGATTGACTAATATGAGCTCCTAAAACTTACTGCCAGATTCTGGAAGATCAATTCTTCAAACAGTGGTACAAGAGGATATGGTGCTGGTCCTTCAAGAGTCACTCAAAACTTATGTTTATAAAGCCTATGAAAAATCAGTCTTAATGTATTTCACAACACTTCAGCATTCTATTTTTATTAAGTGAGGGTCATTTTTTAGGATTTTTTACCAAGCAAAGTCCCTGAGAACCTGACACATTGCACTTGTGGAGACTCCAGGAAGGTTGCAGTTCTGGAAAATGATGGCGCTGGAGACTAAATGGTTCCTGATGGTTTCTCACCTAATTCCTCGCCTTAATTCTTCATTCTTTTGCAGTTAACAAGTGTCTTTTCTTCTCTACCTGTTTTTTCTGACTCTGCTGACCCAATGAGCATTTCGCTGCCCAATGGTCATGCCCTTTGCAAATTCTATTATTGCATTAGTATTGCATCCTTCTCATGGGCATTTAATAATTTTGGTCTGAGTTAAATCTCTTTTTTTGGCTCATTTTATCTGTAAAAGAAAACCTGCCTAATAATTCGGCACACCTGAATATAAGGAGTTTTTGACTTCCAGCCTTCATGGACAATTATATATCACTTATAAATGATTAAATACAAAGTCAATAGTAGTTATTAAGATTGATGTAGTTTGGAATTGGTCAAATGTTCTTGGAAAAAAATATGACCAGAATATCAACTTGCCTAATAATTCAACACATGGTGTGTGTGTGTGTGTGTGTATACATACATATATATATATATATATATATATATATATATATATATGAGCAATATCACACGAGTAGACATGAGATATGGGTGTATATCGTCATGGCTGTGATTCAGCAGTAGGTAATCACAGCGTGCGGATATACAGCCATATCTCACGGCTGAGTGTGATATTGCGTTTATACAACAGTTCGACAACACGAGGGTGTAAATACACAAGAAGCAACAACGGAGTGTCTTTAAAAACCCTCTTTTGTGCAGAACTACTTCCACCACAGATTCAAATCTAAAGTTGACAGTTTAAAAGCTGAGTCCAACCTTCCGTTACTAATTCCAAAAAGTCACTTTAGAATTAGTAACGAAGGAGTTGCTTCATTAAAAGCATACTGTATTACTGTATTAAAAGCTGTGGAGTAGAGTATTATGAGAGAGAGAGATGGACTGAGCGAGTGTGAATATACATGCATCTGATACAGCATTCATTCTTCAGCTCAATCTCATATTCACAATAAAACATTAGTTTGAATCTCCGCTGAGTATGATATCTTTGTTGTACCATCATTTCATCTATTAAGGGTGATTTCCAATGACAGCGCTGCTCAGTGCATTTTTGGCTGCATCTTACAACCAGCTGTTAAAAGTAAAACTAACTTCCTTGTTTACAACAGGGTTTCAGTCTTTTTTAATATAAAAGTCTTTACTGCTGACTCGACGCTGTCTCGTCGCCATCCAATGGCAGAATAATGTAACTAAAATCACCATCATGAACCACTGTTTCCCAATACTAAATAGTACTGTTATTTATATATAATATTGTTTACTCAATAATATTTAATAAACAACAAAAACAGCCATCATAAAACTTGCTAGGCAATTCAGTCAAAAGTACAAAGGCAGCGCGCTGATATACAGCACTGAAGTTACATAAAATACAGTATCTCACAAAAGTGAGTACACCCCTCACATTTCAGCAACTATTTTATTATATCTTCTCAAGGGACAATACTATAAAAATGAAACTTGGATATATTTTAGAGTAGTCAATGTGCAACATGCATAGCAGTGTAGATTTACTGTCCTCTGAAAATAACTCAACATACAGCCATTATTGTCAAAATAGCTGGCAACAAAAGTGAGTACACCCTAAGTGATAACAGCTATACGTCGTTTAACCATGCAAATCTACATGTCCTATTCATCATGTTCATGTTTTTGTCTGCTTGACAGGACTATACAAATGAGTGTATCTTGTATTAGAGCAGTTAAAATTTGGTGCTTTGAGTACAGTTCTCTCATACTGACCACTGGATGTTCAACATGGCACCTCATGGCAAAGAACTCTCTGAGGATTTGAGAATTAGAATTGTTGCTCTCCACAAAGATGGCCTAGGCTATAAGAAGATCAGTAACACCCTGAAACTGAGTTACAGTACAGTGGCCAGTGTCACACAGAGGTTTTCCAAGACGGGTTCCACTCGGAACAGGCCTCGCAAGGGTCGATCAAAGAAGTTGAGTCCTCGTGGTGTGCGTCAGGTGCAGAAGCTGGCTTCAAAAAACATACGCATGAGTGCTGCCAGCATTGCTTTAGAAGTTGCAGAAGTGAAAGGTCAGCTTGTCAGTGTTCAGACCATACGCCACACACTGCAACAAGTCAGTTTGCATGGCCGTCGTCCCAGAAGGAAGGCTTTTCTGAAGCTGACTCACAAGAAAGCCTGCAAACAGTTTGCTGAAGATAACCTGTCCAAGAGCATGAATTACTGGAACCATGTCCTGTGGTCTGATGAGACTAAGATAAACTTGTTTGGCTCAGATGGTCTCCAGCATGTGTGGTGACGGCCTAGTGAGGAGTACCTTAGGAGGAGAAAATTGTGTCTTGCCTACAGTCAAGCATGGTGGTGGTAGCATCATTGTCTGGGGCTGCTTGAGTGCTGCTGGTAATGGGGAGCTGCGGTTCATTGAGGGAAACATGTACTGTGACATTCTGAAGCAGATCATGATGCCCTCCCTTCAGAAACTGGGTTTTCCAACATGATAATGACCCCAAACACACGGCCAAGATGACAACTGCCTTGCTGATGAAGCTGAAGGTGAAGGTGATGGAGTGGCCAAGTATGTCTCCAGACCTGAACCCTATTAACCACGTGTGGGGCATCCTCAAGCAGAAGGTGGAGAAGCGTCATGTGTCTAACATCCAGCAGCTCCGTGATGTCATTATGGAGGAGTGGAAGAGGATCCCAGCAACAACCTGTGCAGCTCTGCTGAATTCCATGCCCAGGAGGATTAAGGCAATGCTAGATAACAGTGGTGCTCACACAAAATATTGACACTTTGGACACAGTTTTGAAATGTTCACTTAGGGTGTACTCACTTTTGTTGCCAGCTAATTTGACAATAATGGCTGTGTGTTTAGTTATTTTCAGAGAACAGTAAATCTACACTGCTATACATGTTGCACATTGACTGCTCTAAAATATATCCAAGTTTCATTTTTCATAGTATTGTCCGTTGAGAAGCTATAATAAAATAGTTACTGAAATGTGAGGGGTGTACTCACTTTTGTGAGATACTGTATAACATGAGATTTTGCCAAAACTATTTTCTCTAGAACAAATAATAGATTAATGAGACCAAAGACTACCCAAGAGATTTACCCAAAACAAATTATATCTCACGTTTAACCACTACAGAGACATCAGAGCCAGCGGCAAATTCCAGAAGATCTGAATTTGATTTGAAGACCAGAAAGAACTGTTGTATAGATATATATATTAGGGGTGTAACAGTTCAGATTACTCACAGTTCGGTTCGTATCACAGTTTTAAAGTCACAGTTTCGGTACGGTTTGGTATGTGCTATGTTTAGGGGGGAAAAAAAAAAGGACTATACTGTTAACTAAAAATAAAGAAAATAAGAACAAATAATCCAATTACAAGCAACAGCACAAATAAATTTACATTTACATTACATTTACATTTAGTCATTTAGCAGACGCTTTTATCCAAAGCGACTTACAATTGGGGAATACATAAAGCGATACGTCTTGAAGAGGCAATCAGACAGAGGAAGTGCTTGTAACAACAAGTCTCAGGCATTGTTCAAATAAGTACAAGCTAGAAAGGAAAGGAATAAATAAAGAGAAAGAATTTTTTTTTAGGATGAAGTCAAGTAGTGCTGAAAGAGATGAGTTTTCAGTTGTTGCTTAAAGATTGGTAGGGATCCAGCATTCCGGATAGGGGTGGGAAGATCATTCCACCAGCCAGGAATGGTGAATGAGAATGTTCTGGAGAGTGATTTTAAGCCTCTCTGTGATGGTACCACGAGGCGTCGCTCACTAGCAGATCTCAGACTTCTGGAGGGGGTGTAGATTCGTAATAGTGAGTGGAAGTAGGCGGGTGCTGAGCCTGTGGTTGTTCTATATGCAAGCATCAGTGTCTTGAACTTGATCCGAGCTGCAACTGGTAGCCAGTGCAAGGAGATAAAGAGAGGTGTAACATGGGCTCTTTTGGGCTCATTGAAGACCAGACGTGCCGCTGCATTCTGAATCATTTGTAGAGGTTTGATTGTGTTTGATGGAAGTCCAGCCAGAAGAGCATTGCAGTAGTCCAGCCTAGAAATGACAAGGGCCTGGACAAGAAGTTGTGCACCATGCTCTGTCAGAAAGGGCCTGATCTTTCTGATGTTGTGTAGTGCAAACCTGCAAGATCGAGCGGTCTTTGCAATGTGCTCTTTGAAGGTCAATTGGTCATCAAAGATTACCCCGAGATTTCTGACCGAAGTTGATGGGGCAATAGTTGATGAACCTAACTGAATCGTGAAGTCATGCTGTAGGGTTGGAGTAGCAGGGAAGACAAGAAGCTCAGTCTTTGCCAGGTTGAGCTGTAGGTGATGTTCTTTCATCCATGCCGAGATGTCCGCCAGGCAGCCTGAGATCCGTGCAGCTACTGTTGGATCATCTGGTTGAAAAGAGAGATAGAGCTGTGTGTCATCAGCGTAGCAATGGTAGGAGAAGCCATGTGCCTGTATGATGGGACCCAGTGATGTCGTGTATGTGGAGAAGAGGAGGGGTCCAAGAACCGATCCCTGAGGAACCCCAGTGACCAGTTGATGTGCTTTGGATACCTCACCTCCCCAGGCCACCCTGAAAGACCTACCAGTGAGATAGGATTCAAACCAGCAAAGTGGAATCCCAGTGATGCCCAGAGATGAGAGGGTAGACAGGAGGATCTGATGATTAACAGTGTCAAACGCAGCAGATAGATCCAGCAGAATGAGGACTGATGATTTGGAGTCTGCTTTTGCAATTCGCAGGGCTTCAGTGACTGAGAGTAGCGCCGTCTCAGTTGAATGGCCACTCCTGAAACCTGACTGTTTAGCATCCAGTTTGTTGTTCTGTGAAAGAAACAATGAGACCTGGTTGAAGACAACTCGTTCGAGTGTTTTCGCTATGAATGGAAGGAGAGAGACAGGTCTGTAGTTTTCAGTAAGAGAAGTGTTTAATGTAGGTTTCTTGAGCAGTGGGGTTACCCGAGCCTGCTTGAACGCAGTGGGGAAAATGCCTGTGAGGAGAGATGTATTGATGATGTGTGTGAGTGCTGGTAAGAGTGTGGGAGAGATTGCTTGGAGAAGGTGTGATGGGATTGGGTCTAGAGGACATGTTGTAGGATGGCTGGAGAGGAGAAGTTTGGATACCTCAGCCTCAGTGAGTGGACAGAAGGAGAAGATGGGAGTTTTAGCAGTGGATGTGGTTGGTTGGAGGTCGTGTGTGTGTGGAGGAGAGAACTGACTACTGATTGTTCTAGTTTTGCCTGTAAAAAAAGTGGCAAAGTCATCAGCTGTTATAGAAGTGGTGGGAGGTGGTGGAGGGGGACAGAGGAGAGAATTAAATGTTCTGAAGAGGTTACGCATGTCTGGAGCGCTGTTGATCTTGTCGTGGAAATGTGAGGATTTGGCAGTGTGGACTTCAGCAGAGAAAGATGAGAGCAAGGACTGATACCTACTCAGGTCCGACGGATTGTTTGATTTGCGCCATTTTCTCTCTGCCGCTCTGAGTTTGGTCCGATGTTCACGAAGAACCTCGGATAACCAGGGGTTAGAAGGGGCAACCCGTGCTGGGCTGGAGGAGAGAGGACAAATGTCGTCAAGACAAGAGGTTAAGGTCTGGCATAGAGTGTCAGTAGCTGCATTCACATCCAGAGATGAGAAATGGGTAGGTGAGGGAAGAGAGGAGGATACTACAGAGGACAGATGTGAGGGAGAAAGGGAGCGTAAGTTTCGTCTAAAAGTAACCGGTAAGGGGGTTGATGGCACATGGGTATCAAAAAGTAATGTAAAAGAAATGAAGAAATGGTCAGAGATATGTAGTGGTTGCACCAGAATGTTATCTGCAGTGCAATTGTGTGTGTAAATTAAATCAAGTTGGTTGCCTGATTTGTGCGTGCTAGAAGTGGTAAGGCGTTTGAGATCAAATGAAGCTAGGAGTGAATGGAAGTCTGTAGCATAAGGCTTGTCTAGATGAATGTTGAAATCGCCAAAGACTAAGAGTGGAGTGCCAACCTCCATGAAAGAGGACAGCAGCCCGTCCAGCTCCTCTAGGAAGGTGGCTAGAATTTGGCCAGGGGGACGGTAAATTACCACAATCTGGAGTTTTATAGGAGCTGTTACAGTAATCGCATGACATTCAAATGAGTTGTAATTGCATAGGGGAGAGTGGGTTGAGTATGTCCAATTCTTTGAAATGAGCAGTCCAGTACCCCCACCCCGGCCAACTTGACGTGGGGTGTGAGAGAAAGAGAAGTTGTTAGAGAGAGCAGCTGGGGTTGCTGAGTCTTCTGGACGAATCCAGGTCTCAGTCAAGCCCAAGATGCTGAGCGTGGATTGTAAAGAAAAAGCAGAAATGAAGTCAGCTTTGTTGACCGCTGACTGACAGTTCCAGAGACCCACAGAGAAAGAAAGAGGTGCGGTAGAAGATGTAGAGATAGGGCGCAGGTTAGCAGGATTACGTTGACGTCTGCGTGTGATGTTAGAGCGTGGTTGAGAGATAACCGGAATGGTTTGGAAACACATGATAGAGGTGGAAAGGAAGAGAACAGAAAAGGAGAGTGTGTGAGGGAAGATAGAAATGATACTTAAGGTCGTTGCTCGGTTAAAGTCGCGCAGGAAAAAGTCGTTCGTCTTTACACTCGTCGGTCTTCACACGAGGAGGCTGAACACGACGCTTACGCGTCAGCGCACAGATATCAAATAAATACACAGTTTAACAGACTAGAGTGAAAACAGCTGTGGCCGGCTTCTGATTAGCCCAGCCAATAGCCCAACTGAGTGCTAATAGCTCAAGACGAAACTAACACTTAGCACACGGAGCAAATGCAAATGACACGGGCTCCTTCTTAGCCGAGGCGCAAATTATTATAATTACCAGTAAGTGCAATCAAAAATATCAACCTCAACGAAAAAGCAGAATAGAAATAGGTAGGAAACGAAGTATTCCTTCCCAGCAGCAAGTAAATAATTTAAACAACAGATCTACCAACAAGTATTACAACAACACTTACGCGCTGCCGTCCGTCTCTTCTGGTGACTAATCGGCTTCTCCCAAGTAATAAATACAAATAGATACAAATAAAATACACAGTGCTTTTCAGGTTTTTTAGGTAGGTCTAACATTAGTTTTTAGGTAACATTATAACATTATATAATAATAACATTGCATATTTGACTGTAAAAATTAAAGATTAATCCTTAATAAAGTTATAAAATCTATTCAATCAAGAGCAGTCTTTTGTCTTTTGTTTATTTGATTAACATTAAAAAATTTTTAAGACAGTCATTTTAAGACAATGCATGGATCCAGAACACTGATACTCTACATTCAACTGACTATGTCTGCTAGGATGCCTACCAAGACAGGCATGTTGACAATTTTTGTGAGAATTTGTCCATTCAAGCGCAAGACTTGAAAACGAACTCAATATCTACATGTGTTCTGAGATTGTGTTCAAACTCTGTCTGTTTTACGTGTTATTTTTTAACAAACTATATTACAGATGCATTGTCAGATTTAAGTTGAACCACGGTGCAAGTGCGTGCCGAACCGTGGGTGGAGAACGGTGCGGATTGTTTTTTTTTTTACCGAGAACCGTTACACTCCTAATATGCATACAGTTAAAGTCAAAAGTTTACATACACCTTGCAGAATCTGCAAAATGGTAATTTTACCAAAATAAGAAGGATCATACAAAATGCATGTTATTTTTTATTTAGTACTGACCTGAATAAGATTTCACATAAAAGGTATTTACATATAGTCCACAAGAAAAAAAAAATAATAGTTGAATTTATAAAAATGTAAACTTTTGAACAGAATGAAGATATTTGCCTAAATATCTTTTTTTTTTTCCATTTAGTACTGCCCTTCAGAAGCTACAGAAGATACTTACGTGTTTCCCAGAAGACAAAATAAGTGAAATTTACCCTGATCTTCAAACTCAAAAAGTTTTCACTCCTTGGCTCTTAATGCATTGTGTTTCCTTCTGGAGCATCAGTGAGCATTTGAACTAGGGCTGCACGATATTGGAAAAAATTCAGATTGCGATATTTTTTTTTTTCTGTGATATATATTGCGATATGGAAAGAGAAAAAAAAAATCACCAGATGACATGAATAGTTCTATTTGGGGGAAAAAAAATTATCAATGATTGGGGTGATTTTGTAGGTGAGTAAATCAGCATAGGAAATAAACAAATTACAAGCATAGATATAATAGAACAAAGATACAAATGAAAAAACAGTATTCAGGTACAGAAATTGAATAATCAAATGTAAAGTAACACTGCATAGTCTTCACTGTATAAATTTAATCTAATAAATCTGTGTTAAAGCTTCAAAAGTGATTTTTCTCTGTGTTTTGTTGTTTGATTAACATGACACAGAAAGCAACAGGGACATGTTATTGTTATCCTCTTTCTTTCTCAATTGTTTACCTTCACCTAAGACATAAGCAACTGTTTTTTACAAGGACACTTGCAGAGACATGCATTTTGACATAGTTGCGCGCATGTGTCTCATTTCAGGCACAAAATAGTAGCGGAAGTGAATGGAATTCAGTGTTCACGTGCATCTACCGTGGCTCTCACCATGTCTACACTGGATGCAGCGTGACACGACAAATCCCCACCAGTAAACTGATGCATCGCTCTATTTATGACGTACTGACACAAAGTTCAAATGACTGGCAACGGTCGCTTTGTGGCGTCCAGTGTAGACAGACTGGGGCCGTTCACAAGGCGCACTTAAAAATGCCAGCCACGCCGCTTTCTCCTCCTTTCCAAAGCACTCGAGAGTTTGCGCTTTCCTGGTGTCTGCCGTTGCTAAGCAACCGTGATTCGCGCTCTCCTCGATGACGCCAAAGTCCCTTTTAAGGAAAGTCCATTCACTGGGCTGCCATATTTGCAATGCATCCGGGCAGCTCAGACAAGACCAAGTCCTATCTAAATGAATGGGGGAAACCTGAAATCTCAAAAACGGCTCGCTGAACTTGCGATTAAATTACATATTTCAAATCAGCAATAAAATCTCAAATGGAGTACCCCATGAATGTTGTTTCTTATGCTCAAATAGCGTTTAAAAAAACTTATTTTTCAGGCTAGACCAGCTTGACCGTTTGCAAATAGCTTGATTGATAGGCGATCTGACCAATCAGAACGCGTATATTATGTGAAAAAATATCGACTGAATTGAAACTTTTTCAATATAACAAAATATAAAAAATGTGCGGAGGGTTAAGATGTGCTGTTGTTGGTTGCCACAGTAAGAGTAATAAGCTAAGGTATTCCTTTAAAGTACTTGTTTTGCGTACCAGAAAATCTGTAATGTCCAGCGCTGTATGCATGGCTTGCAGCGCTTAAGTTAAATACTGAGTGTTAAATAATAAAATAATGTTAAAACGTGTGCTCTTATCATTCTGTGGACAAAATCCCGTTAACTTCGCCCAAAATGGGAGCTTTATTTGCACGTGCGCTCATCTGTTTTCAATGCAGGTTAACCGCGACGCTTCATGTCATCTTCCCTCTCATTAAACTATGACAGGTCCTTTACTGCAAAATGACAGCCACTGCGACACTAAAGCAGACCTGTGCATTTTACGGGCCCCGGGCCATATCCGGCCCTCTGGATATCCTTGACCGGCCCGTGTGAAGTAATTGGTTAATTAAAATTCAAATGCAAACGGGGCCGTGCAATGCCCGGGTGCGATAAAGAGAGTCAATGGAAATCTACATTATTTTGCTATTTGTCAGCAACATGACATAAATAACCTATAAACACGCAACCGCACTGCTTTTATTTTGAAGGCAACTGTATTTTTTTTCATTTACATACGTCCGTGCGTGTGACCGTATATGTACCCTCACTCAAATGTGTTCGCAATCATGTAGGACAGCTTTCAAGAGTTCGCCGTTAGCCCTTAAATATGTTAGCTAACATTAAAAAAAAGAAAGATTGATGCAGAATGTAGAGTTTTTAACAAGACATAGACTTCTAAGTATTTATTTACTGAAGTCAAAGGTAAAGCTGTGTGTTTAGTTTGTGGAGAACAGATAGCTGTGTTTAAGGATTACAATTTGAATCGCCATTACGAGACTAAACAGGCAGAGAACTGCAAGAATTTGATGGATGCAGAGCGGGCATGGACATCTGAAGCTTTGCTTTCTAAGCTGCAAAAGCAGCAAGGACTTTTTACCAAGCTTCATACACTGAGGGATGCAGCAGTCAAGACCAGCTTTGTGATATCCCACAAAATCGCAAAAAACAGTAAGCCATTCTCTGATGGGGAGTTTATCAAAGAATGTTTGGTGGACTCTGCAGTGCTAATATGCCCAGACAGAAAAGAAGCATTTTTGAATGTGCCGCTCTCCAGGCGAACCGTAACGAGACGAGTCGAGGACATCACAGAAAATCTGGAGTTTCAGCTGCAAAACAAAGCGGACAAATTTGACTTTTTCTCCTTGGCTCTGGACGAGAGCTGTGATGTCCACGACACAGCCCAGCTACTTATATTTCTACATGGAATAACGAAAGACTTTGAGATGATGGAGTTGGCATCTATGCGGTCTATGAAAGGTACTACCACAGGCGGCGATTTGTTCACAGAGGTAAATGCATACATGGACAAACTGGGACTAAAATGGGACAAACTGAAAGGTGTTACAACAGACAGGAAAAAATGTTGGACTTCTGAAACGGATGCAGGATAAAGTGACTGAAATAAACCCAGAACAGAAATTGATACTTTTGCTTTGCATTATACATCAGGAGGTGTTGTGCAAGTCAGTGCTAAAAATCAACCATGTTATTGATGTTGAGACTAAAATAGTTAACTTCATCAGGGCAAGAGCACTAAATCATAGACAGTTTGTTGCACTTTTGGAGTAGTATGGAAGTGAACATAGTGACATAGGCTACCACACAACAGTCAGATGGCTCAGTTTGGGCAAGGTGCTTAAAAGAGTATGCGACTTGAGAGCAGAAATTCAGGAGTTTTGTGAGAAGACATACAAGGACATCCCAGAGTTCTCAGATGCAGACTGGATGGCAGATCTGGCTTTTGCTGTTGATGTGACTGCACTTATGAATAAGCTAAATACCAAGCTGCAAGGCAAGGGCCTCTTTGTACATGAAATGTACAGCTTAGTGACAGCTTTCATGAGAAAGTTGAAGTTTCTTTCAAGCCAATTGGAGGGCAACGTTCTCACCCACATGCCTACATTGAAAGAAGTCACACCATCAGCTGATCACCTCCACAGGTACTCGTCTATGTTAGGGGCACTGCATGGTGAGTTTGCAAGGCGATTTGAAGACTTCAAAACAAGTGACAGTGAAATGCACATGATTTCTTCTCCCTTCACTTGCTGTGTCGACAATGCACCCATTGATGTTCAGCTTGAACTCATTGACCTGCTGTCCGATAAACTACTGGCAGAGCACTTTAAGTCAGTATCACCGCTGCATTTTTACTCCTCTCTCAAAGAGGAAAACTTTAGGAGGCATGCACAGAGCGTGTTGGTTCTCTTTGGATCTACCTACATTTGTGAACAAACATTCTCAGTGATGAAGTTTAACAAATACAGATACAGATCCTCTCTGTGATGATCACTTGTGTGCTGTCCTTCGCGTATCCACCTCAGATATTCAACCTGACTTCAGTGCACTTGTTCAAACCCAACACAGGCTAGATTTCTCTCACTGAACAAAAATGAACTCAGGTAAAACAAACAAACGTTTTATATAAAGTTCATGTTGTGATGCTGGTCTTTAAAACACATGTACTTGCATTTTTGTATAAGTTGACAGTTTTTGAAATTTAAAAAAAAAAAAAAAAAAAAAAAAAAAAAAAAAAAAAAAGTGCATTTCCAGACTTCAGTGCACTTGTTCAAGCCCAACACTGGTTAGATTTCTCTTACTAAAAAAAAAAAAAATAATAAAAGAACTCAGGTAAAACAATAGTGAGGCATTTGTTGCTTTTTTTATATGAAGTTGATGTTGTGATGCTGGTCTTTAAAACACGTTTTTGCATTTTTGAATAAAGTTGATAGTTTTTGAAACTTCAAAAAAAAAAAAAAAAAAAAAAAAAAAAAAAAAAAAAAAAAAAAAGTGCATTTCGAGGCAGTGCACTTGTTCAAGCCCAACTCTGGCTAGATTTCTCTTACTAAAAAAAAAAAAAAAACAGGGAAAAAAAAAAAAAAAAAAACAAAACACTGGGGCACTTATTGCTTTTTATATGAAGTTCATGTTGTGATGCTGGTCTTTAAAGCACATGTACTTTTTTCGTTTTTGTACAAGTTGACAGTTTTTGAAACTTCAAAAAAAAAAAAAAAAAAAAAAAAAAAAAAAAAAAAATATAATATAATAGCATTTCCAGACTTCAGTGCACTTGTTCAAGCCCAATACTGCCTAGATTTCTCTTACTGAACAAAAGAAATAAATAAATAAAACTAAAATTGTAATGAAGGGTCTGAGGCGTGTGGATCCATTTGCAATCTCACTTTAATAAACTTAGACAGGGTCAAACAGGCAGTGATCAAACAACAGTGTCAGGAATATCAGAGGCAAGGTAGAGACGTAAACAATACCGGGCAGGAGTCAGGTCAGGAGTCAGGGCAGGCAGCAACACAATCGGAGTTTCAAAGAGCAATATCACAAGGGTAGGCAGCAGAGAATCCACAGAGGTAAACAGTCCAGGGTCATACACGGGAAGATCACAGAATACAGAAATAACGCTCAGAAATGTCAGCCGGAGCAAAACAAGACTTCGCAACGAGTGTGAGAATGAACGCTGCTTAAGTAGGCAGTTAATGGGGAACACCTGTGCAGGTGATTAGTAACGGGATGTATGGGAACTGGAGTCCGGGAAAGTCAATACTCAGGTGAGGGTGCCCTCCGGTGGCCATCGGAGAGAGCCACAGAGGTCTGATTCATGACAAAAATAAATAAACTCAGGTAAAACAATCAAACAAACAACACTGGGGCATTTATTGCGTTTTTTTTTTAATATGAAGTTGATGTTGTGATGCTGGTCTTTGAAATACATGTACTTGCATTTTTGTATAAAGTTGATAGTATTTGAAACTTTAAAAAAATGCACATTTCCAAACTGTTTTATGAATGTTTATTAAATAATGATATAATTGTGTCTTATTGTAATGTTTCATTTACAGTTTTTTATGAAGAGATATATATTGGGCAAAACTGAGTTAAGTGTATTGGTCCAGCCCTCAAAAACCGCCCCGGTTTCTAATGTGGCCCCTTGGGAAAATTAATTGCCCACCCCTGCTCTAAAGTGATGAAACTATGGCGCTTTGTACTTTTTTTTTTTAAAACCATTTTTATAGGTTTCATGTGATATTGTCAGCTCGGAAAAAATGTAAATGCAGATCCCCAGTAGTCGCAGCTGTATCCCGTCTAGCCTTAACCATAAATCAGACAGGAGAGTAGATAACTTCGGTGGACTTAAACTTGAAAAATGGCGTGTTCTGTGGTTGACATAAAACACTTTCTGATGTTTATTCATGTTCATTTCGTGCTTTGAGTACATATGAAAAGACGATAGGTTCACGTGTTTGAACTGAGACAATACAGTGTTCTGTCACGACACATTGAAGAGCCACAAAACGGTATTTACTGTTTTAATTTCTTTAAAAATGACAAACTTTAAAAGCTGAGGGCCCTGAGACCTTGTTTCATTTCAGAAGTAACCTGCTCTGTCTTCTCTTTCGGTGTGTTGTCAGTTTCCTCTTTGCTCTGCAATGTATTTTTCACTGCGTGAGAACATGTGTGTAGTGTGTGGGCGGCATTGTTTGTCGGTCATGGCAACAGTAACTAAGGGTGGGCGGGTTTGCGAACGGTCAATTGGCTCTTTCATTTAGAAGGCGGGACTATCCCGCCATATTGCGCGTTGCACTTTCTCCCATTCATAAGTATAGGATTGAACTGTCTTTGTATTTCTATAGTCTTTGACGATGCGGAAGTTTCAACAAAGGATAAATGGATTTCCAGCAGTGAAAATCGCTCGCAGTAGCTTTGCTACTAAATTTATTTAAAAATTGGTATCTCTGTGCAACTGTCGTGTCTGGTGTAGACGCGGTGTCTGTGTGTGAGCAAAGAAAACGATCAGTATAAATATAATGATCAGTATAAGCCTACTAAACATCGCACATCCTGCAATGTGACTATCATGCACACATTGCCATGTCAATGCTGAAACGATATATCGTGCAGCCCTAGTTTGAACCTTCTGTAATAGTTGCATATGAGTCCCTCAGTTGTCCTCAGTGTGAAAAGATAGATCTTATAATCATACAGTCATTGTCTGAAAGGGTTCAAATACACAAAAATGCTGAAAAACCACAATTTGTGGGACCAAAAGTATTTTTCTGAAGAAGAGCGGGCAGTTTAACTGTTCAGGACAAACAAGGGACTCATGAACAACTATCACTGAACAAAAAAAAAACAAAGGAAAAAAAAAAACAACTGTGGATCATTCAGACACAGTGTTAAGAATCAAGTGGATGTAAACTTTTGAACGGGGTCATTTTTATAAATTTAACTATTATTTTCTCTTGTGGACTATATGTAAACGTCTTTTATGTGAAATATCTTATTCAGGTCAGTACTAAATAAAAAAAATTACCAAAATTAGCCATCTTATTTTGGTAAAATAATTACCATTTTGCAGATTCTGCAAGATGTATGCAAACTTTTTACTTCAACTGTGTGTGTGTGTGTGTGTGTGTATACACACACACACACACACTCACACACACACATACTATATACAAAATATATAAAAATAGAATTTCATTTTATCCTTCCATCTATCCACATAGATTATTTTAGGGTGAATCTCACAAAAACATACATGCATAAAAAAGAATTAAAAATCATTTCCTTAATGCAAAATTAAATAAATTTTTTTCTTTCTGATGCATGCATGTTTTTGTGAGATTCACCCTAAAAGAGTATATGTATTATGCAAGAGTTAGACTCACCTAGAGCTAGGAATTGGTCTCCTTTTAGGAGGTGGAGGAAGTGGTTCCTCCATCCAATTTCCAGGAGCGGATGTGGAGAAGAGATGGAAACCTTCAGAAAATTACAGAAAACAAGTCTCAGTTAAATATCTGGACTTAATATTCCGGCAGCTGTGGATATTTATATCTATATTACTGTACAAGTACACAGACATACACTTTGCATGAAAGCAAATGACAAGTTTGCTTACCTTCTTCATCTTCATCTCTGTTTTCGGACTGATCAGGTTCTGAGTCAGCCGTCTCAGAAAACACTTCTGAAATACAGTGCATTTGTAAAAGAGTGAGGAAGAGAAATTGTACTGACTGACAAGCTGAAAATACTCCTCCTGAGATCCTCAGAACAGTAGAAATAACAGTTCCCTTGTCTTACCCATCCAAAAAGGATCCTAACTTTTTTGCCACATGGGATTGAAATTCTGGTGTTGTCCCGAGCTCATTTCCATCATGTTCATGCTTTGAAACATCAGTTCTGTGTAGCAAAGTTAACCAAACTCATCACAAAATAACCAATGAAATACAATCTCAAAGTGTACTATATTTATACTGACATCTTAAGTGCTGAACATACAGAAAGTCTGAATATTACAAAAGTTACCTCACCTACGACTTTGTCTGGCATTGTTGTCTCCATCTATATGGGGTAAAACCAGCATTAAGTTAGTCTTGAGATATCCATGTAAAATTTGTCAACCATTACTTGGTTACCTTTTCCATTGATCTTGACATTCAGTTTTCCAAAGCTGCACACCGCCTCTTTCAGTCTATCAGAGCTTTCATCTTCACTGCTGCTTTCAGACATGCTCTAAGTTTATCTGAGATAGCTTGTGTTTTAACAAACACATCTGTTTGTAGCTATAAAACCACACCTTACGTTAAGACTGGTTGTTATTGGTTTAAATTGGTTGACATGACGTATAAATGTAGGAACAACGAAAGACTTTAACGTAGACAGTAATGCAGCATTTCGTTGAGTGACAGTTACTCTACAGATACTTATCCACTTTAACTTCCAACATTCAAATACATGTCCAAAACGTGTATTATTTCAGCGACTCCCCCCCACTTTATTACTTTTCCAGAAAGATTTAGTGATCTTCTTCAATTCTTTAAAGCTACTGCGTCATAAAAAAGCCCTTAAACTATGTAATCTTTTGAAGGTATTCTTTGATTATTAAGCCCCTTGTATTGTATGTTTTTCTCTGTATTTAATTATTTATTTATTTTTTGTTTGTTTTTGGTATGCTGCTATTTGGACTTCTTTGAATTGTATTAAGATGTTTCTTACAGTTGTTTATTTGGTGTTTTGTATCTTCTTTAAGTAATTAAAAAAAAAAAAAAACAATTCAGCGACTCCCACGTGCTGTCAAAACGAAAAGAAAAGACTTAGGTTGCAGCACCAAGTATTAGGTGCTTTACCGCCCTCTGCTGTAATGGAGACAAAACATTATTTGTAGAGGAGCAAGATACATAATCCAACCACTGAGAAACTGTACTTAAATTAAAGTATAGATGGTATGTCAAAAATTTTATTAAATTAAAAGTCTGAGTACCTATTCCCAAAAACACTTGAGATAAAAGAAAACTGTATTTAAATAGGATTCTAATGAAAATAAAAGAAAAGCTAAACTTATGTGAGTATTATTGATTGGTTTGTTAGCCACATTAGAATAATAAATAAATAAATAAATAAATAAAAAGTTGGCTGTTTGTATTTTTTAATCAATGTCATCAAAAGGTGACATACATGTTTGCACTTTTAAGTTGAGTATATAGTATTATTTTTTTTCCCTTGTAAATGTACTGTAAAAGTAAAAGAACATGATTTTAACACAACTCAAGTGAAGAACAGATTCTCCAAAATAATACTTACGTATAGTAGTAGAATTACTCAAATAGCCTACTTTACACCTCTCTGACCTTATTTTTTTTTTTTTTTTCTGATTTCCCCCATTTATACCAGAAACTTTTTTATATTATTAACAGGTTAATTAGAGATTTTTTCCAACGTGCAGATCTTAAATCTTTGTCTGAAATACGTTAATACAGCACTTTCTCAAATCTGTTCAATCTTAAATCATTCCATTTTGAAATTAGTTGAAAGATTTTATTGCAGATTATACCATGTTAGTACAAAAATAGGACATATTAAACTACCCTGCTATAAATCATTAATTTGAGAATAAAATGTGTTTTAGCAGCTATGAACATGCACAGAAAGTGTATAACAATCGGAATAGTTAATTGACACTTAATAGTCCTCATCATAATCCTCATCCTCATCCTCTTCCTCATCATCATAGTCATTAGAGTATTTGTCATCTACATCATCATAATCTTCATTATAATCGTCTTCCTCATCATCGTAACCATCTTCCTTCTCCTCCTCCTCATCATCTGTGTACCCGTCTGCATCATCAGAATAATCTTCATCCCCCTCCTTTTCCTCATCATCTTCTGCATCAGAATCTTTCTCATTGTAGTCTTCATCATTATCATCTTCTTCTTCATCATCTTCCTCTCCATAATACTCTTCATCCTCATCAAGATATTTTTTTTTCTTTGTATTCTTCTCCTTTAAATTGGAGAGGCTTTTTTTAAGCCCTGAAACATCTTGCTGTAGTTTAGAGCACAAGAGTGCAAGATTTCTAACATCAGTATCTTTATTAACTTCCATCTCTGATGTGCAGATACTTAATGCAGACTCTGAGATACTCCTGACTTCCTCCTGCAAAAAGGACAATGCGTTTTTAATACAGTGTATGAAATTCAGAAAACATTTTTCAGAAAACAAAACAAAACAAAAAACAGTATATAGGTGAGAATTAGTTAGTCAAACTACAAGATGAGTTTGTTTCTTCATCAGAACAGATTTGGAGAAATGTAACATTACATCACTTGCTCACCAATGGATCCTCTGCAGTGAATGGGTGCCGTCAGAATGAGAGTCCAAACAGCTGATAAAAACATCACAATAATCCACAAGTAATCCACACGACTCCAGTCCATCAGTCCACTTGTGAAGTGAAAAGCTGTGTCTTTGTAATAAACAAATCCATAATTATGTTGTTTTAACTTTAAACCGTCACTTCTGGTCCATGAATCCATAATATTGCCTCCTTCCCTGTTATCCTCTCAATACAAATCCACCCACATATTTGTTTAGAAATATTTTGGACTGTTTGTGCTTGTAAACATTGATTGATCAGTACATCTCTCCTGATTCAGACTAGATGACTTTTTTACCGAAGAAAGCTATATTACAGATAGAGGACTTGTATTTTAGCCAGAATATTAAAGTTAAAATGTCTCAGTGATTAATTTGTTTCTTACAAACATGCAGCTTTTCACTTCACAACACATTAACTGATGGACTGGAGTGGTGTGGATTACTTGTGGATTATTGTGATGTTTTTATCAGCTGTTTGGACTCTCATTCTGACGGCACCCATTCACTGCAGAGGATCCATTGATGAGCAAATGATATAAGGATAAAATTCTCCAAATTTGTTCTGATGAAGAAACAAACTCATTTACATCTTGGACAGCCTAAGGGTGAGTAAACTTTCATTTTTGGGTGAACTATTCCTTCAAGCTTTTTCAAGCCAAGCAATCCTAGGTGAATAGAAAGACAGAGCAGATGGACATTACATTGTTGTTACATAATATTTTTTGAAAGTATTATATTTTGTTATGATGCTTAAAATGTTTTAAAACATGAATCACTGATGTGCATCATATACTTTTACAGATTTTTTTTTTTTTACACAAACTAGTTGATGCCCAGTTGATGCCACAAACCTACTGATGACCCCTGCTTTAGTATACTACATAATTTTAATGTAATATCAAACCTCTATAATGTCTTGAGTTTTATCTGTCTGATCCTGTTGTCCACTGATGGTGCTGCTGAAGCTGTTATCTGTGTTCTGGTGCTGCTGTGAGGATCTCGTCTTCATGTCTCCAGTCACGTCTGACAGTGTGTGTTTCTGTAGTGCTGGTATTGTGTAATGTTGCCTGATGTGAGTCTCACAGAGGAACACGCCACAGGTTGAACAATACTTCACAGCTTTCAATTTCTGCTCAGTGCAGAAATCACAGGCCACGTCTTCCAGTCCGGCATAGGATTGTGGTGGAAGTGCTGGACTGAAGCTTGCTTGCTGCAGGTTTTTAACTACCTCAGCCAAAGTTGCATTTGTGTTCAGCACTGGACGTGTTTCTGATGGATTACCACACTCTGGACAGACATAATCTCCAGCACAATTGTCCCAGAATTCATTAATACATCCTCTGCAGTAATTGTGTCCACACAAGATGGACACTGGATCCTTCAACATTAATTTGCACAGTGGACATTTTAAGTGATGACTTGTCAGAAGTCTAGAAGTGATAAAAACAAAGTAATAACCTGAAAACCAACATCTTTATGGTTTTGGCACTTTAACAATAACAAACTGTCAAAATAATCATAATACATGTATACATATGATATTATGGCTTATGATTTTTTAATTATTTTTTTTTTATTTTTAATCTATTTTGCATGTGATTTTCCATAAAACAAACACTAAGTTCCACTGTACATGGGCAAAATTAGTAATATTTGGTACTATTAATACAATTAGTACTTTTAAACTACCCATTCACACTTACTTCATCTAAATTACACTTTTATTGTTGTGTATATTTTTTTGAGCATTCCAAGCAAGAAATGTCTTAATACATAAAGAGTAAATGTAGAATAACTTCACCTTGAATCCAAGAGGAAAGGTTCTTCAGGTTTGCAATTAGCTGGTGGTTCAGCTGACCAATCTGACCACAGAGACAGCGTAGGAGAAGTGGCTCTCTCTGATCTTACTCTTTGAAAGTTTCAAACAGAACAGTAAAGAGAAATGCTATCTTAATGACTTCTGCCAATGTTTTAGATTAAAATATCCCATATTATTTTGTTACCTTGTCATGAATGTATTGTCCATTTGGTTGTTTGTTGAAATGGTTATTGTTTCTCGTTCTTCCTTAATACTGAAAAAAACAAACATATTTTTAATTTTCAACACATTACCACATATTAATTCAGTAACTATATTATCTTACAAAACTGGGTTAAAAATGTGTTTATATTTGAAGAATAATATTACTTCTGGTATGAATAAAATGAAACAAAATAAAACAAAATAAAAATATAACTGAAAATTTGTGAAATGCACCTTGTATCCAAAAGAAAATCTTTCAAGTTTGTTGGTGGATCCATTGACCAGTCTGTTCTTAAAGACATATAGCTGGGTGCAGGAGAAGCTGCTCTTTCTGACTTTACTCTATAAAGAGACAATGTCTTAAACGATACCTAACAACTGTGATAAACATAAATGCAGTCATTTTTTAAGTAAAGTTTTGGCACACTAGACACTAGTCTATGTTTGTCACCAGACAAAATATAATTACCTTATATTTTGGTGTTCATCACTTAGTTCTTTACTCAAGTGCGTTATTTCCACATGGTCATGTTTCAGTGTTGGGAGTTCACATATCCTCTTTTTGGATTCACTTAAAATGAGCATTTGTGATAGAATAAAAGAGCTTGTTACAATATTGAAAATACAATTCATTATTTACTGAGAAAAATAAATAAAAATTTACCTTAAATCCAAACTAAATGTTTCTCCGCTTTTGAAGTTAGTTGCTGGATCCATTGACAAATCTGACCTATAGCTGGGGGCTGGAGAATGCACCCTCTCTGACTTTGTTCTGAGGATACAATGCCATATTTAACTGAAGGTTACAATTGTGGTAAATATAAATAAATATATCAAATTCCAACTAATTCATAGAGAACTGGAATTCAAAAAAGTTAATGAGATATTTTTAAAATGGCTGTCTAATTAATGTACAATTGTAATAAAGTAATATGTAAATAGGGAGATTCCATAGACTTTGATTGATTTTTATATACAGGTAATTATACACTGATCAGCCACAATATTAAACTGACAGGTGGAGTGAATAACATTGTGATTACAATCACAATTCTCCTCAACATGCCCATATTGTTACTACGACAAGTAATAATAGTAATTATTAAGCAAGCAAAAGCAATTACCACACTGAAACAGATTATTGCAAACATTGTGGTTGTGCTGTTTCAATTTCTTCGGACTCAAGCTCAAACATAAACGGCTCTATCACAGTGCTTGACATCTCAAGCATCAAAACACAACATGCTGTAAAGGAAGGTTTGTATACGATGCGATGAAGTTAATTAATCACAGCAGTGGGTGTGTACTTCTGTTTCTGCCCTTTAAGTTGAGTGTTTTTTCCAGAGAGTGAAAATTAGGATGGAAAATTATTTTTATTTTATTTTTTTGCTAAATGTATAAACTAACCTCGAGAAACATAATATAAAAATCTTAAAAAAAAATAAGAAGAAGCATTTTTTAACCCCTTTAAAGGATCTGCTGCTAATGTCTTGGTGCCAGATAACACAAGACACAATCAGAGGCCTTGTGATTCAGAGCTGTTTTGGCAGCAGAAGGGGGACCTACACAATATTTTAGGCAAGTGGTTTTCATATAGTGGCTGATAAATCATAACCAACACCCTAACCCTAACAGAAAACTTTCTGCACAACTTTCTGCATCAAAACGTTAATTTATTTATTTCATACTTGATGAGGATGTCTACAAAAGAATAATTAGTCAGATTTAACTCACTTCTGACTCACTTCAAAACAGTAAGTTTAATTCAGCTTTAAATTTTGTTCTGTTTAATTGTATTTTTTTCTTAGCAAAAAATGAATCATACATTTTTACAGAAGGCACTCACTAAAATGTCATTCAGTGTAATGATAGTTCATATACCAAAAAATATTGTCAGGCGTATTTGGAACAAGAATCATGACGTTAAAAAATATTAAAGGATCACAGTGCAGCCCCAAAAACCAATTTTAAATCTTTGCCACTATCCTTCAAACCACTAGGTTTTACCCATTTATCAGCAATAGGGTTTTAATCACTTAAAATACAACAAAAATTAGTAAGATCACTTTTTCTTTTATGTATTTTAATATGTGCAGGACCTGGGTACAGATTTATCCCCAAAATATGGCTGAGCAGGCACACACAAAGACAAATATATATTTACCTTTTATTTTTGTGTTCATGATCACTTGATTCTTGGCTGAGGTCTGTTTGTTCATGTGTTGTGGATGTGAACTCAGGTGATTCTGATCTCTTTCTTTTGGATTCACTTTAAATAAATATGGACACATCATGAGTTGTGCTTAAAAAATTCAAAGGAATTACCATTTCAAATAGTAATGAAACCATTTTCAACTAAACGTTTAGGTCTAATACAGAATTTTCTTCAAATGTAACAGAACTCGGGTAGGTGACACCTCAAAACAATAAAATAGGTAAACAAGAGTTTTTAAAGTGCACCTTTCAGGCTCTTCTTTCAGACTCATATTGTCCAATAAGTGTAGACATATAAGCACTGTAAGTATAGAAAGAGAAACACACAAACATAAAAAAAAAAAAAAAAAATTATATGGCTGCAAATTTTACAGTACACACCTTAGTTTCTATATGCAGAAATCGAAACTAAAGTTCAGTGGCTTTCGTCTTCACAAAACCTAAAACGATGCAAACATATTTGGTTGAGAAAAGTGAAAGGAAAAAGTGCATACCTACACAAAGAACATAGCTGGATTAAATCCTGCAATTGTGTTTCTCACTCCTGCGTTAGTTCCTATCAAACCATGCAGACTCGTGTCTTGCTGAGCTGTCCGCCCCACCTTTCCTTTTACAGTCTTTGCATATTCGTTGTCCAATGGAATTATAGTCGACTGCTGTTTTTAGTGTTTGAAATTAACAATAACTGTCAAGATTGAAATCTCCACAGAGACGAGTTCAATTAACTGCACTGCTAAACCAGCCTAAGATAGTTTGCTGGTCTGCGCTCGTTTAAGATGGTGTTTCAACCGACTTGGCTGCCACCTTGTGGTAATGGATTTTACTCTAAATACAAAACCAAAGAACAAAACAGATTTCGTTTATAAAATGTTTTATTTATTCCTCTGATCAGAAATCCCCCTGCACACATCTGAACAGAATTCCTATTTTATACAGTATAATACAATGTTCCTACAATTCTAAATAGAGTGGGCCTTCGAGCATGATGATATGTAATTTAACAGACACTTTCAACCAAATTACTGAAAAGGTATAACTTACAGACTCAAGACTAGATTAGCCACATGGATTAAATTAATATGACACGTGGCTGCTGTCTTCAAATGCAATTGATCTGGGCAACATTTTTTAACCGGGAGCCTAGAGATCTCAGATCACCAGGATAACATCATTCAGAAACAGCATTAATTGTACATGTATAATATACATGTGACTGAGCTTCAAGGGCTAAACATATCACAAGAATTTACTTTAGATGAATATTTAATGTAAACAATCTTAAAGCCATCAGTATCACTCATGCTTGTCATTAACGAAAATGCTTCCTTACGTTTTAATGTAACTATTCACCTTAATGTTCCCTGTTATCTCTACCTATTATACAAACTAGTCATTTTTGCAGAATGCTGTGTTAAAGAATGTCATATGAAGTCCTGATACAGGCTTCATTACATGGAAAAACAATCTGACATCATAAATGGCTAAATAAAAGACAAATGTATTCCAGTTAACATATTACACAACAAATGTAAAGCACGAGCAGCATTTCTAAAGTAACTGCTATGACTAAGTCCACACATTAGTGTCCATGATATATAAGAAACCACCAAAGATGAGCAGATCACATCCTTGTGGTGACAACTGAATATTTTAAGAATATAAAGACACTTTATTATGTCTCTCAGCAAGGGATTAAACATATATTGAAGAGGAGAATTGATAGGAATAAAACCAAATATTTGATCTTGTGTGCAGTTTGTAGTAAAACTAATATATAGACCAAAATCTGTGGTAAATTACACCATGTCAACACAGATGGTACACAGACCTATGTGAACAGCACAAGTAAGGCATTAGACAGACATGCAACCACAAATACTTCACAAACATTGGTCCTTTAGTCTCACCTTTTCTTTCTTAAGGACACTTAAGAATATAAGCAAGTCACCGTCCAGCTGAGAACTGACTTGTTTGTGAATGGGTTGAGAGCTGAAGACTGACTTTCAATGAATAACAATAGGTGCTTTGCAACTGTAACATGATTTGCTTTGATCATAAGCAAGTTAATATTGATTAAATATGTAAAGTTAGAGGTCTCTGATGGGCTCTAAAGGCCTTTTCAATTTTTGTTTATCAACCAATCGCTTCGCCTAATTCTCAACTGCTATTAGACATCATGTTGAATTAGATCAAAGGTAAACATCAAAGCTCTGATAGAGGCTAAACAGCTTGAAAGGTGCACAAGGACACCACGTTGGGAATCCCAACCCTCTCTGTGTGTGACACGAGTGAAAACAGGGTTTCTGTATGCACAGCTGAGTCTGACATCGAAAGCCCTCGTACATGACAAAGACAGATGTCCTGTGAACCCCACAGTGCGTATGGTCATATCTATTCTAGATCCTTAAGGGACTGACACTACATTCCTACAAAAACTCCACTCTTTTTTTTTTTTTGTCAGATAAAGACTTGACATAAGTCAGACAAAAATAAAAGAACTCAAGAATCACTCTACAAAATGCGATTACTTATTAATTAGCGGCCACATTCTTGATCTCTACATAGGGTCAGTTTAGGGTTCAAAATTTTGGGGTCAGTAAGTTTTTTAATAAGAAATTAATACTTTCAGTCAGCAAGGATGCATTAAATTGATCAAAAGTGACAGTAAAGACTTTTATGTTACAAAAATGTCCTATTTCAAAAAAATGCTGCCCTTGTGAACTTTCTCTTCATCAATATATCACGGTATCCACAAAAATATTAAGCAACACAACTGTTAATAAGAAATGTTTCTTAAGCAAATGTTTCTTAAGCTAAAATAAATGTTATACCATCACAGCAATAAATTACATTTTAAAATATATTAAAATAGAAAATTGTTATTTTAAATTGTAATAATATCTCTCAATATTACTGTTTTACTGTATTTTTGATCAAATAAATGCAGCCTTGGTGAACATAAAAGACTTCTTCCAAAAACATTAAAAATATTACTGAATCCAAACTTTTGAATGTAGTGTAGGTAAACAAAACACTGGAACTTAGCAACTGTTTTAGGGTTATGGTCACACACACAAAAAAAAATAAAATAAAAAAAAATAAAAAACCTGATCACATCCTCTTTAACTCAACATACCAACCCTGATCACATGTCCGAAAGTGTTGCAATAGTGGTGGCTCTGATAAACTATACCCAATATCTCTTCATCACTTTAATGATCAACAATAACTGCAAATCTGTGCAAAACCCCTTTTTTTTTTTTAATAACCAAAGATATATGTGGCAGGATTGCTTCATTTTAGCACACTTAGAAAGACCCCATTCAGATATTCAAGATTTAGTTTGTTAACACAACTTCAGAGCTTTAAAAATCTCACAAAACAGGACAAAAGGTGGTGGGTGCAGGAGAGTAAGACAACAAAAGTTACAAAACTCCTCTATTGTAGTCGCCTTAAAGCAGGATGACAGGACAATTCTTCAGTTCCGGCTAGTCGAGTGTGGCGGAGGAGAAAGGCTCCGCTTTTCTGGCCAAACCCACAAGTAGTGCGTGCAGTCTGTGGAATGCAGGAACTTCACTGAGGGACGGTCATTTCCAGTTGGGTGGGTCGATGGTGCCAGATCGTAATGCTGGTTACAACACCGTGTGTTGCTGGTAGTGAGGGGCGTTCCTGTATTTGCATTCCACGTAAAACCACACGGTCACTCCAACAAACAATCGTCAGGTTTCCTGCTGAAGGAGGCACTACTGGCCCCCGTTGTAAGCGTAGTCTGCCTTGTTGTGCATGATGAGTTTGTTGTCCACAAAGTAGAAGCTGTCAGATCTAGTCTCATACGGGTGCTCAATCATCAATCGAACTGTAGGAGACAAAGAAACGCCACAGAACAGAGTGTTACACAGCACTTTACACATGTAATGCGCTCTGAGCACTGGTAAGAGAGTGAGGTCTGAAATTTGATACAAGCCTGACAGGACGAGTGAGACGTCAGACAGAGTTAGGTCAATATGTTACTAGTAAAGCTATTGGTTCCTCTTTTGTGCCAAATTTCCTCTGTCAGCCTTTGAGAGGATAAACTTTTGGTATTAATTCAAGTTGGGCGCTAATAGGTAGTTTTCTCAGATTGTAGTATAATTATAAAATTATATAAATGATAATATTACAAATTATTCATTACAATTCTAAATCATGTTGTATTATATATTACAAGTATACAATAATATTACAAATTATACCGTCAACTCCTCCTGATGTACATTGCAAATTTTTTATTTTTTATTTTTTCTACAATAAAAATTTCTAAAAAAAAAAATTAATTCAATATACATTTATTTGGGAAAGTAAAATGATTTAAAACAAAGTCTTGTTTTCAGAAAAACATCAAAATTAAGTGAGTTTCTAGTACTTAGAATAGGAAAAATACTTGCCAATGGGGTAAGAAAAATAAACTTTGAAAGATTTGTATATATTTGTACTGGAAAGCCAGACAAAAATACTGAGTAAGAAAATCATTTTTGCAGTGTATTAGCTTTTAAATCCAATAAAATAAAAGTCAGAATTAAAAGTAAAAGAAAAAAACAAAAACACACACAGCATGATTGGTTTAATAGCTAAAAGGTATTTTATATCAATTAAAGGAGTATAAAGTTAGTTTAAGAGTCTATATAAATTAAGTGAGTTTATACTTAAAATGAGAAAAAAAAAAATCTGTCAGTGTGGTAGCAAAAATAAACCTGTTCAAAAAACTCAAACCAAACGAATAAAATATATAAATATATATATATATATATATATATATAGATTGATTGATTTATTTATTTTTCTTTCTTTGACACAGTGTATTACCTGTTAAATTTAATCAAATAAAAGTAAAGGTAAAACAAAAATAAAACAGCATGTTTGGCTGAACAGCATAAAGATCTGTTATATTCATTAAAGTACTATATAGTTCATTCAAATAGTAACCAGAACACTCACTGAGGTCATCTGGGAGCTGAGGAAACTCGTAAATATGTTCACACGTGTTCCGGCTGTTCGGGATACAGAAGCCAAAGTCAAAGTCAAAACTCTTCAGGAGGCGATCTTGAAAATAATGCCTCTCAATCATTCTGAAATTGGTAACTGGTCGATCGCCAACTGTGAACTCCACCCTGAGAGAGTGTGAAAGGAGAAAAGAGACATTACTCTACATACCAAAAAACCATTCAGTTCAGCTGGTCTGTAACTAAACAAAAGCTTTATGATGTTCGATAATACTAAATTAAAAAGACAATATGACAATCAACCACACAGACTGAAGTCTGCTCATGTTTACAGCAAAAATGAAGGAATTACTGAGGCCAAATCATGATTTATTCATGATTCTGTGGGATTTAGCTAAAAACATTGCTCAAGTGTTGCAGCAGATGACACAAGCTCCTTTGTTTCAAAACATGAGAGCTGGTCAACTGAATTTCAGACTCACCAAGGTTTGTTTACACAGCAGAATGCACATGGCCATGCTTGTTAGAGAGACTTACGTGGCTCCAACTGTGCGTAACTTAAGGAACGCAGGTGTGAACTGGTAACGAACAAATCGCCCGGCACTTGTGTCAACCTCTCCGTTTTCCTCATCCTCCTCATCAAGGTCTAAATGCAACAATTTGCGAGAGAATGTAAGAGTCAGGGTTATTATCATTAACTAAAACCATAAAAAATAAACTAACTGAAAAAAGGCAATTTTCATTTTCATTTAGTTTAAGTACTACAATAACTAAAACTGAATGAACTAAAGCTAAAACAGTATACAAATGTTTAAAATAGACAAACTGAGATCAGAGATTTGAATAAGGCTCAACAGAAGTTCAGAAAGTCAAATCTTCCATGCAGAGCAAAACCATATATAGTCACTATAGAAATTTCCATGAATATGACATGATAAAATTCCCTCATACATTAACAGTTCCATGACAGCTGCAACCTCTAAACATATTTGATGCACTTAAAGTTGAGATGTAATGAAATGATTAGAGTAGTTCAGCTTACATTACCATAGAAGATTCTGACTAATAATCACGATTTCATGGAAAAAAATAAACACACATGGACAAATCCCTCACAATAAGATGACTTTAATTGTTTTTGGTGGACTGGGTGGTATTACTAAAAGAACCATTGTGTGACATCATTTATTAATTTAACCTGAAGACAAAGAAAGGAAATATACCACAGTTTGGCGGTTTGGCAATCTCAAAAAGGACCGTCCCCGTCTCCAGGTCTCTGATCTTAAACCGTGTGAAGTCAATGTTGTAGATGTTGTCCTCTAGTTTACACAAATAGTCTATGGAGGGGAAAATGTATCATGAAACAGGAACATAGGGAGTAACATAGTATACAATAATAATAATAATATCTCAGTAAGAGTGAACACAAGCATTCTATGCCCTGAGAAAGCTATGTAGCAATACTCTCAGACTGCTAAGCATTATGCATGGCCCAAAGTGCTTAATTTGCTAGGTTTAAAATAGACGTGAAGACAAAGTGCTCTCTGGAAACTCATTAAAATGTGTTGCATGGACTGGGCCTGTTACTATATAAAGTAAACAAACGCATGAGGTCAGTGGGTGCTGTAACTCGTAATACATCCACACTGCGAGCACCTGAGGAGTTGTGAGGTGAAGCAGGCATCATAGCGGGGTCTCAGAGCTCTTACCGCGGGTGACTGCGCGGAGTCCCAAAACTTCATCCGGAGTGATGTCTCTCCCCAGCGCCCGCAGCTCTTCCTCCGTTACAGGCCGTCGGTCCACTTGATTTCGTCGCGATTTCAGCCTTTTCAGAACACCGCCTCCGGGTTTTCGGTCTCGGGGAGCTGCCGCCGTTGAATCCGAGCCGTTAACCGCGGCGGCTGCCGTTTCGTTGCGGGAGCTGTGACTGTTCATCTCTCTGAAATCTCGCTCGGTGCAGCGGCGGAGCGCGAACTGCGTTTCTGTTGAGCTCGACGCTCGCTGAATGCAAGATGGCGTAGCGCGTCACTATGGAGAACCTACGCCGCCAAGACAGCGATCTGATTGGCTGAACGCATTTGAAAGTTGCTATGGTTACCATAATTCCTGTTTACAAAAGTTTCCACATTAGCTTACGTCAGTTTATTTTCTTAATTAAAGGGTTTTATGTGTAAAAGGTCATTATTTATTCTTTATTATTATTATTTATACCCAGTGCAGTTATTTTTACAATGTTTTAATGTTATTTTATTTATTAGAATCTTTTCTTTCTGTTATAATGTTGAGTAATTTGGCTGTATTTCGAATGCCATCTTATTTAAAACAAATTGGTGTGTGTACACACACACACACACACACACACACACACACACGAGCAATTTATCAGCAATGTAGAAAAGGTAAAGTCAAAATTATTGAAAAAAATACATAATTGGTATTGTATATATTTCTCTTCACATATACACATATATATATACACATTATATATATATGTGTGTGTGTGTGTGTGTGTGTGTATACATATGGGTATACACACACCCATTTTTAAATTTTCATTTTAAACGCCCTTCACCTGATAAGGCACTATATTATTAAAGTTTTGTTTTATATATATATATATATATATATATATATATATATATATATATATATATATATTAAAGAAAAATATACAGTATATTATATTATTATTATTGTTAATGTTAAATATATATATATGTGTGTGTGTGTGTGTGTGTGTGTATACATACACACACACACTGTTATTATAGTAAAATATATTATAAATATTATTAAGATATAATATTAATGTAATTTATTTATTTATTTATTAATAATGTAGTGCCTTGTCAGGGCATACACATTAATTTATTTATATATTATTTAATAATAATAATTCTAAAATCAATTCTATGATCTTGACCTGAACTATGATTGTTAACAGAATCTTATAAATGAAACAATGAAAAAGAGCTCACTAAAAATACCCTCAAGGCAAGTTAGATAAAATAGCACATTTATTAAAAAGAAACAGCATCAGTTTGCAGTTCCCACTTCAGAAGCCTTCTCTAAAGACAGTGTGGGTGCTAACCGTTCCAATACTATTTCACCAGTTCCCATGTTCTCTGCAGTTCTGAGGGAGGAGGTTCAAGAGGGGACAGGTAGTTGAACATGACTAACATTAACAGAGAAACTACATCCCTCGTAAACGCAGCAGTTTATGTGGCATGGAGCAATACACATGAGCTCTTTATGAAGGAGGACACAACGAAAGGCCTCCATGTGGTCTTTGGCTATTGTCCAAGAAGTTGTGCATTTGTGAAGGACAAACTAAACAACTGTTTTTCAGATGACAAAATGAAAAACTCAACAATCATGCAATAAACCAACCTATATGGTGGAAATAAAGATCAGAGAGCACAAAATGGTAAAGCACATGAGGATGTATTCAAATTTAAGGCAACAAGGAATCAAAAGTACACAATGCATAACAAAAAGAAGAAGAAAAAAAAAAAAAAAAAAAAAAAAAAAAAAAATCACACAAACAAACCAACAAAAAAATGCTTTTAAAACAACACCAGGCAGTGCAACAATTCACACTAGTAAAAGACTCATCATAAAAATAAAAAATACAAATTATTCAAAAGATCCTGAGGAAATAAAAAACAACTACTTCCGGAAAATAAATCTTTCAACATTTTTAATATTCAACCCATTTCCTTTTGCTTAAATTACACAACATAAAAAACCCAACTGTAAATTAACTAAACTCATTACGATCCAAGCTCTTTCTGACAATCGGTCAGTGTGTCCATGTGGCTGCAAATCAAATCACTGTCATTATCTAGACCACATCCACAACCAAAGCTATTTTCAAGGCCACTCCTCCAATAGGCAAGATATTTAAAAACCCAGCCACCCAATATCAATAGCAATTACACAAACAAAAAAGAACAATATTCTAAAGAGAAAAATAACCGTATGGCACAACAAACGAAGTACCTTATATACACACATGCACCGTGTAAAAGAAAACGACTTTGGCGACAATAAGCAATCAACTTTCTGCAACTCTGATAAATGAAAAAGGTGCTTCAATGTTTTTATGATTGTTTTCTATTCAAAAAAAAAACAAAAACAAATCAAGACAAAACCTGCCCTCTCATCCAACTCCTTCTGAGAAGGCGAAGGCCAAGATAAGTTTCTAAATTCACGCAAGAGACAGGGTCAAACTGACATGCAGCACTCACACGTCAGACAGCACAGTGACATGAATACTCAATTGTGGTCTGATGTTTCAGCAGTGTGAGAGGTGGTCTCTAGATAGCACACTAAATCACATTTTAAGGCAGGCTTGCTTGAACGAAATAAAGTGGCAATTCAAAAACAAATAAAGAGGAAAAGAAACAAGTTGCAGCCAAGGATGCACAGGAAAAATACCAAGACAAAAGTATACCAGTTACAGAACATGCTGAGAAAAAGATGGATGAGGTGGAATGCAAATGTTCACTCGACTTATGCTATAACAATAGCTAAACGACAGCACTGAAATTTGCCACCTTGAGTACAAAATTCATGCTTCCGCATCCATACTTCACAGTGTATGGCAGGCATGTATCTGTCAAACTGTTTATCAACCAGGCTACAGCTTTCAATTCGCCACCACAAGCATGCTGGTGGTATTGTGTGTAACGCAAATCCAAGAATCTTTGGTGGTATTGTTAAAAACAGCCTGTATGGTTAAACCAAGAGCAAACATGACAAAGAGCATCCCGACTGAGCAACTATCCTTCTCTAAACCGTGTAATAGGTGATCAAGCCCTTGCGGTGTTAAATTAAGACGTCATATTTAAATTAACCAATAAGATGCTATCCCAGACACATCATGAACCAATTAGAGAGAAATTAAGGGTATTTAACACTTTAAAAAGCACTTTAGTCCAATACAATCTAGTTTCTGGGACTCAAAAGCCAGTGTATTAAAAACCTTCTTTGTTATGAACTCATGTTCACACCTAAAGGGAAGCAATTATGCACTCTTTCAAAAAAAAAAAAAAAAACTGATGTTTTATTTAATACCGAACACATGCAGTTATTCAGAGACCAAAATGTCCCTGCAAATGGGAAAAATAATAATTTATATCTCCCTTGTGCAGTTTGAGATTCAAAGACGTGTTGTTGTGGTCTGAAAATATGCGATTAAAGAATGAGAAAGCAGGTCACCAGACAATTTTGAATATTTATGCTTTTTAAATCAAAGAAAGAAATGAAGCAGCGGGAAATGAATGATAGTGTGAAGAGAAATAAAATGTGAGGTAAATAGAAACCAAGGTCTCAAATCACTTAATAAAACCAAAACGCTTTATGATCTGCCACTGAGATTTAGATGCATTAACCAAATGATCAAAGTGTCAAACAGGTTCTGAAAATTCATGTACCATTTCTGCCTCCCACTAGAGGCCAAAAAAAACCAACAGATCAACGCCACCGCTGATCAGAAAAACACTTCTAGCCAATAACTTTCCATGAGTTGGGACACGTGATCTAGGAGTGTCTCCAGCTCTTCCTCAATATCTCCTGCTAGACCAGACAAACCAGGTTTGTAAAGTGGTTAGTCCTGCTGCATATGTGTGTGCAAGTGCATTTAAACAGTACCTCTCAGGATCTCCTCAAACTAAAATTAGTATTAAACGTGTACGAACACAAGCACAAACACACACATAAAATGAACTCGCGCTCGAAATCCTTGTATTTTCCGGATCACCCCTTCCAAAAACCAGAAATATCTGAAACCTCCTCGTTTCTGCATGTCTCTCGCCCACCTCTCTCCATCTGTTGTAACGTCATTATATATTTCTATATTTCTGCCTGTCCCCATGGCTGTGCATCCCTCGTTGCGCCCTCCCCCCACCCCATCACAGCCTGATGTCCATCGTTTCTCCTCTCTCTCCCTCTCGTTCACTGGTTCCCCTCACAGGCGGCAGAGGCAGAAGAGGGTTGGGATGAAGACCCCGAATGCCACTAATATAGGGAACATCAGGCTGCTGTTGTCAGTGGCGTACGGGTTGGGGGTGCGTGGCCCGGACCGAACCGGATTCTTGGGAGAGGTGGAGGGGCTCTTTTTTTCGCTTTCTCCCCCATCCCCGTCGTCCTCTTCCTCCTCCTCTTCCTCTCTCTTTTCCAGTCCAGGATGTGGCTGCAGTTTTGGCACATCTAAGAAACACACCAAAAGCTGTTAGTAGAAGAAAGTGCAAAAAAAAAAAAACCACAGGACTGAACTTGATCGAGGATGCAACCCTTACCCTCTAGCTTGCCCTTCATCACATATAGTGCACATATCTTGGGGTTATCATAGTAACCCTGTGGAAACAAGAGACAGATTATGGTTCGCTGCTTACAGTGGATGAACGCATGCAAACACATGGAGAAAATATGCAAATCGATTCTAGTGTATTCTGTGCGGTGGTTGGCCTGCAGGGTTTCTAACAGTGAATAAAAGGCCGAGGTGTGCACAAGATCACACCTGTGGCTCTCTGCGCCACTGGTTTCGGCTTTGAACCTCAAAAACCTCATGAAAAATTTTGTTTTATGCAACACAGTTAGTGGTCAAACTATGCTGCTCAATCTAATAAGAACTTGCTAAACAGTTCTGGCACAATCTGTCAAAGCAACGCAGGTGTAAAAGCATCAGAATGATTCATTTTAAGAATGAGATGTTTTATGAGTGACAGACAAGCTAATGTGTGTTGCATCCTCATATCCATTAATGTCTGGATTGCCGTCATGCTCAATGTGCACGGTTCCTCTGAGACTAATCGCTGACAGAAACCCCACAAGCCAAACACGTTTGCTGTTTACATAAGAAAAAGGAGCAGCTCTGAAATAATCAATTAAATAGCACTACTGGAACAACAACAACAAACAAAAAAAATAAATAAACGCTCCAAGGGACCACAATTAGTTTTGACAGAATTCATCTTCTTGGAAATACTAAGCTTCAGTGTCTGTAACTATATAACTACATCACAATTTTCAATGAATGGTCCTTTGGCAAAAAGGAAAATAAATAATAAGGCTTATTAGATTGATCAATGTCTGGTTTATTCAATAGAAGAAGACTGTATAGCTATTACTGTATAAGAGGTACGTCCGCTTTTAGGGATTTTACTGTGCTGAAGCAGAAAGACTGCATTCTGTTTATCAGAAAAATATCTTGATGGGCTGATAAATCTACATTACTATTCAAAACAATTTGAAATTAATACTTCCATTCACCAAGGATGCATTAAACTGATCAAAAGTGACAGTAAACATATTTATGATGTGATAAAGATTGCTATTTCAAATAAATTCATAAATTCTTCATAAACAAATCCTGAAAAAATGTATCATGGTTTCTACAAACATATTAAGCAGCATCACTGATTTCAACATTGATAATAAAAAATCAATTTCTGGAGAAAGTTTCTGGAGCACCAAATCAGCATCATAGAATTATTTCTGAAGGATCATGTGACACTAAAGAATGGAGTAATGAGGAAATTTCAGCTTTGCATAACAGTAATACATTTTCAAATACAGTAAAATAGAAAAGAGTTACATTAAATTTAAACAATACTTCATATTACAGTTCTTGCTGTATTTTTGGTCAAACAAATGCTTCAAAACCTTCAAAATCTTACAAACTTCAAACTTTTGAATGGTAGTGTAAAATATGCTGAAAATGCTGATTCTTGAGCACTGTTTAGGTATGAGGCAATAGGATAATAGGGTAACACTTACCTTAACAAACTCTACTGTGAGTTTCCCATTAAAAGTGGAAACTTCCCCATGCACACTTAGTTTTCCTCTTTTTATTGAGAATGGCACTATTTCATCATGAGCTGTGCTGTGACCCACGCGGTCAAAGATATCCAGATCCTTCACCACAACGTGGCCATTTAAACGCACATCAAAAACCTGAGCAGAGCAAACAAAAGGGTTTCAAAACACAAGAAAAGAAAGAAGAGAGAAAGAGATGATGTCATGAGGGAAAACTATGAAATGGAGACCTCTGAGTATCATGAGTTATTTAACATTGCCATGTTCAAATATCGACTACTAAGAGTGATTGTGTGCACCTTTTGTTGAGACTGAGCAAAGTAAACTTCAGCATATTTCATGACCAGTATGTAGTCTCCTTCTTCTCTTATGGGTACTTCATAACCGAATGTATCCTCGTTGTATCGCTCTGTCTGGTAAAGAATCTGATCCTCTGGACTGGAGCGCAGGATAGGCAGACGAACACCGTAGTCTGATGCTAGAGGGAGGAAAGTGCCAAAATAACCAAAAGGTGAGTTTAAGTGTATATAGTAAACTTACATGGCATTTTGTGTTTTATAACATGCAAGGGAAATTCAAACCAGAGCAAGGTTTTTGCCTCATTTTTATTCCAATATCTATTTATAGCCAATGTGGAGCTGAGCGGAAAATTAAGCACCACATTTATAATACTGGTCGTTTTATGGTGACACTGATGTAATAATGTGAAATCTGACAAAACACATGGTGCTGCTTGATGTCTTTACAGTGCTTTAAAAAGCACTATACAGGCCCTGACGTGCATGCTGCATTTCTTATCTGACTCAGGAAGTGACAGTCATCACATTTCAAGTGACACAGACTTCCTGATATGATCGACAGCTCTAATAACAAACGGCTAACGAGCCAGATGAGCTGACAACCAGTCCTTTTCTTCAAAATATAGCATGATTAACATTCTTAACACAATATAAAATCACACTGTAATAAAACAACTACAGTGCCATCAAAATACCTTGATATTTCTTAATTCTTAAAAGGATAAGTTCACTTAAACGATAATTCTGTCATCACTTACTCACCCTCAAATTTCTAAATCAATATGATTTTCTTTTTATCAGAGGAACACAAAAGACGCATTCAGTCACCATTCACTTTACCTTTTTCCATCTACTGAAAGTGAATGTGTTATGGTTATGCTCAACATCTGCTTTTGTGTTCCGTGGAAGAAAGAAAGCCATATAGGTTTGGAAAGACATATACCCTTGAAAGTGGAAAGTTAGTACACTTTAAAATACTTTTTAAAAGAATACTTATTACAGAAATAACATGCTTTAAAAGAATATACTTAAGTGCGAACTAAATGTAATGTTTTTGGACACTTATTTGCATGTTGTTTACAGTTAAATAAATCTATTATAGTTTAAATGTATATTAAATGCAATTAGTTAAATGTTAGAGTGCTTTTTTGAGCCAGTTAGTTAACTTAAGTACATTTTTTATGTAATTTCTTAATTACCTCTATTGTCTTTGAACTGGTGAATGTACTGTCAAGCATTTATGGTAACTAAAATATACTTTAATGTCATTTCTATTGAAACTTATATGTATCAGTGTCATCAGTGTGTGTATGTTTAAAAATTATTTGTAACTACATAATTTTAATAATACAGGTAATTTTAGCGTTACATCAAATAACATGGTAAAAATGTACTTTAAAATGATTTTAAGTAATCTCTTTGAGTACACTTAAGTGGCCTTTTATTTTATTAATATTATCTGCAAGTACAGTTTTTAAAAAAATGTATACTTTTAAGATATGAAGTACTCTACAAGTGCACATTCGATACAATTAAGCACACTTCTTTTTCTTGTGACAAGTTATATTTTTGGTTGAATTATCACTTTTAAAATGCTACATATGCAGAAATATCATGAGTCTCTGAACTATACAGACAGTTTCAGAAAAATTGATACCAATGCGGCTTTTAAAAAACATGGCAATGCTGTTGCTGAAAATCTTCTTCCAACAATACACATGAAATGGACACGTGTTCATTCACTCAAGAACATTCACCTCTTCTTATGTAGACAACTAGAGAGGGGAAAAAATAACAGTCTCTTACGTCCCCAAGTACTCACCTTTCCCCACTTTTCCTTCCAGAGGATCTTTTTTATAATGAATGCCGTGCACGTCTGTGTGCGCGTCCCCGCCGGCGTTGACAGCCCAGATGACTCGCTCGGCCAGACTCGGGGCCCCGGTCTCCGCCCGACACTCTTCCACCAACAGCCACAAAACTGCGACCACGAGCCGGGCAGCACAGCGCAATGTCACCCTCCTCATAGCCTACAACAGTCCGAGAGAAAAAGTGAAAGAGTACAGTAAAGGGGAAGGGGAAAAGAGGTCTGTAAGGAAGTCCTTCAAAAACCCGGTGAGCTTGACACTTATGAGCCCTTTACACCCTGCGCTAAACCCGGGGTTTAAAAAGCACGAACACCGTGTTAAGCGCAGGGTGAAAGGCCATTAACCCTGGGTTAAATTTGAACGGAGTCAGCATGACTTTTAAACCAGGGTTAGTTGTAGTGAGTCAAACAACAAGTGACAGCACGCTGTTTAGCTACAAACAACAACAATTATTAAATATTCATACAGCTTGTACAGTTAACGCGCTGTTTAGTATGACGACTGATGGAGTGATATACTATATTATTCGTGTTTTAATTTCTAGCTTTTTTTATGTTGACACCGAAACAGACCGTTATTAAAACAGGGCGCGCGCGCGCGCGCCTCGAGCCGCACTCGTCCAATCGGTGTCACTGACATCACCCACATGCAAACAAGAAGGTTAACCCAGGGTTTACAAATGTACAGAGTGAAATCTGATTACCTAACCTAAGGTGAAGAAAAGTGAACGGTGTGACAATTTGGAAAAACATAACCTAGGGTCTAGAGTGGCCCTCTGGGTTAACAATTCCATGTGTGAACAGCCCAAAGCAATATAAGCCGGTATTCATGTCACTCTTACTGTGCAGTCTGTGAAATACTCTCTGTAGAGGACGGCCGAGTTGCACGCTGTTGCTGAACCGAGCAGATCGCCGGACATGAAGCTGCCTGACGGTCGAGTTTAGCTCTGGCTGGTTAGCTGGCTAACTGACTTCCCTCTTGCTCTGTCATCAGTGTGGCTGCTGTAGTCTGCAGGTATATTCCCTTACATCTGCACCCGTGTGCTCGCTCTGGTCACAGCGTGGTTATTCAGCACTTGTATACTGGTGTTCTTTGCTTTTTTGCGCCTGAAATCATAGCAGTTTCTGACCGGGAGGGCCGCGTCAGTACTGTGGGTATGTGTGCAGTCAGCAGCGCAGGTTGAAGGGATGGAACAGTAAGGGGAGACAGACTAACCTGATAGTCAGGTTCCGGAGGAGGCGGGACTTTGTGAAGAGTAGCCAATCACGCAAAGCCAAATAACAGGTTCTGCTTGTTGATTTGCTTGTGAAAGGACTCGGTTGGTGAAGTCCGGCGAACTCTGACCAATCACGATCGGTAGAAGTGTCCAGAAGCAGCGAATCAAGTGTATCAACTTTCACTCACTTCCTCGCATAAATTAGCTGGCTTCAGTTCATTGGTGCTTGGTGCATATGCAGCGAAAGGTGGGCGGGATTAGGCGGATAACAGGTAACAGATTTAGGTTTTATTTTAAACAATGACAAATATGAAAAAAAGGAAAAATAATGAATATTTTAAGGTGTCCCTGTTACAGTGTAATTATACATTTAAGTATGTACTTACTATATGGTTAGGGTTAGTTTGGTTTCGCGTTACTTCTTGCATGTAATTTATGCATAATTTATTTTTTATTATAATAGTAAGTACATGTAATATGTGTAACAAGGACACCTTAAAATAAAGTGTTACCAAATAATGTTATCATATTCATCTTTTCTTACTTATAATTATGTATTATTACTTAGGCCAATATAATGATAATTCATTGTATAATAATGAACGTACGTTATGATCATATTTCACATGTAATTACGTACACATTGTGTGTAAAATAACATTATTTTATTTTATTTAATAATAATGAAATTATTATACTATCCAGGAAGTTCCACGTTTGCCTTGCGGAATGTGTGTTTTATTCACGTTTATGCTGATCAGTTAATTAAATTAATGCAATTATATATTTCTTTATAAATGAAAAAGTTTCTTCAAAAATGCAAAATATAGGTTTCTTTTAGTGAGCATGTGAGCTTATTTTTGGCATATTTTGTCAGACTAAGTAGACCCTGATATGGCAAACCTACTCATTTTTGTGATTAATATTAAATATGGCGCAAAAAAAAAAATAATAAAAATAAAAATTAAAAAAGGTTCACAGAGGTGGTTAAAACTGAAATACATACGCTTTAATATGAACACCATCATGATGTTTATAGCCTGTTTTGATCACACGGTGGCGCTAGTTTTCGGTCTCTCTCTCTGCATTCACAATGAAAAGCAGGAAAATTCTGTCCCGGTTTGGTCCGGAGGAAAAAGCTTGTTGCCATGACAACACGAACAGTCTGTTCCAGCCGCTGGGAAAGTGATGCTCGCTGCTGAATGATTTGGGGAACAGCTGAACAGACACCAGTGAAATTATTGCTCCTTATGTATACAAATAGCATTTCTTTAGAGGAGGTGTAAGCAAACCTGAACTAATGGAGGAACTAATAGAGTAATGAAGCTTACACAAACGTGGTGATGAAAAATATATGCTATTATTAGACACAGTTTTATTTGCTTATTTTGTTACAATGTATTAAAACCACTATATTACATATGAAGGTCTTTTTTGGCATGCAATCTGGTCAGATAACAAGACTACAGAGGTCTCTGACACTGGTCACACAAACAGACATAAAGAGGCTCAGTTCAAATAAATGAATCTGTTTCTTAAGCTTATAGTGATCAGTTTTGAATGTTTGCAATATCTGGATATTGTGCATTGATTCATATAAGCCTGTGTAGAGTAAAACTCTGTGCTCTTGAAATTAGTTTCCTGACAAGTATGTCATGATAACTAAAAATAGTGAACCAAACATTTCTAAAGTTAGAAACCACTCTTTAAAACTATAGAGGCTAAAGTTAACCCAGCAACAAAATTTGGTTCAGTTTTAGTTCCATCTTGCACAGTGGTTTATATTTGTTCACTGTGAATTAAGAACAGAAACAGGCAAATTGTTTGACATGGACAAATAAACAAATGGAGTTAGGTAGCTGAGCTTGACTTATATAACATAGTATCTGGAAGTTAACGCATTTACGCCATTACATTACTGAAAACAAAAGAAAAACTTTCAGACATCATTTTCTTCACCTATTACACAGAGACACATATATACGGGTCAACAGGACAACACTTAATGTAATATTGCCGTAATCAAGCATGGTACTCTCCTTCAAATGTGCATGTAAAAAACATATATTGTTTGGTCTTGCATGGTTGAAAGTGCAGAGACTCTTGGCTACAGTATATGTGTATACTTTTTTGTTTGTGTGATTTTTTTTTTTTTTTTCCTCCAAAAAGTCCAGTTTTCAGTTTTTATACCATGCACTGGCTCAGCAAGGCTTTTCTTGCAGTAGTCTAATAGTCTGTCTGCTTTGACCAGCAGGAAGCAGTACAGCATCTCACTTTCCTCTGTTGGAGAAACCATATGAATGCTGCCCTCTCAGCGGGACACCATTCGCACAAACTCTAAAAGGGACAGACAGAAAAAATACAAAGACTTTAACTGAAAACTACTGCACATCTACTGTTTTTATTATTATTATTATTATGTAGTGCTATTCTTACCTTCAAAATCTACGTGGCCGTCTCCATTTAAGTCAATGTCTCTCAGTATGTCCTCTAGGTCTCGATGACCAACCTAACAAAAACAGAAATGTGTTGTTAACAATCAGGTGACTGGAACCGTTGACCCAAAATTGAAAATTATGAACCCCAAAATGTACTGTATATGAAAGAATCATCCTGATGAGTCTGTTCCTTTCTGGTTGATTTGGTTCAGAAATTCAAGTGACTGATTCTGGTCTTTTCCTCAAACAAATTTATCTCAACACTTCAGAAGATTTGTAACAGTGCCCGAATCTTACGGACCACTTTAATGGCGTTTTTTTTTTTTTTTTTTTTTTTGGTTGTCAAACATTGGTCACTACTCTAGAAGAACCATTTTGGGTTCCTCAAAGAACCTTTTAGTCAACGTTTTATTTTAGTGTGAAGAACATTTTAAAAATCTAAAGAAGCTTTTTCCACCATAAAGATCCTTATGTGGAATGGAAAGGTTCCATGAATATTAAAGGTTCCTCATGGAACTATCAATGCCAGTATTGAACCTTAATTTTTAAGGAAGTAGCAATTCAATAAAAGAACCATTTTAGGTTCCTCAAATAGCCTTTTATTGAACTGTTCTTAAAAGAACCATTATTGTCTTAGTGTAAAAAAAAAAAAAAAAAACTTATAATAATGTAAAGAACCTTTTTCCACTATACATATAAAAAACCTTTGGAATGGAAGGTCTCCATGGATATTAAAGGCTGGCCACGGAACCATCAATGCCAATAAAGAATCTTTATTTTTAGGTGTATGGAAAAGAGTTGTATGCAGATTCTTCAGAATTCTCCTTAGTAACAGCATTACAGGTTTGGGAAAACATGAGGGTGAATAAAGGCCTTCATATACTTCAAGCAAAACAAAAGAATGAACTGGGGTGTTGTCATTTCAAACAAAATCAGGCCAAAATTTGGAGTTCGAAACAACTTGCCAAAGCAAACTTTCCGGAAAAGTTTGCTCCGGCTGGTAAACACCTTTAAACTACCACTGGTCTGTGGCGATTACATAACCAGTAAAAACATGAGTAAAAACATGAACACCCTGAAGACCTGCTTTGTAGTATTTAAGTTGTAATTCTAATTAAAATCGACAATGACAGTTTTTTTATGTTTAAAGTTGCTTGCTATATACATAAACATGATGTGAATTGACTAGAATGCTGAATTGCAGAGCTCCTGCAAACATACCCTCATTGCTACAATCAGATGCTTTCTTAACTGCTGTTTTCCCACAACAATAATTTTTGTTTATTATATAGTGCATATTTACATATTCATCTAAATGCCACTCTTATGTGGGTAGCATTGGGATTTTTGTTAACAGTAAACAGCTTATGTATTTTGAATTTCTTTTTACCCCCCAAACAAAGAATGAAGGGTATTTAGTAATTACAGATGCAAGTCTGTCATTTCACCAGAAGTTATAACACTTTGAATCATGAGACTGTTATAACAAACATCATGAGACTGAAATTTAAAAAACATATGGATGGATGAATCGTTCACAATAAGATCAACATGCATTTATAAAATAGTAATGTCACTTATATGTCAATTCAAACACATTCTCACAAATGTACCAAAAGCACTAACCTGTTGTCCCAGCAGCTTCCTCATAGCTTCCCTTAGCTCTCCTGTGCTTATTTCACCATCTCCATTTGTGTCAAACTGGAATACATAATAAATATTTTATTTTTATTTTATATTTTTATTACAATCATTTTAACTCTCCACTCACCTCTTTGAAGGCGTTTCTCAGCTCTTTAATGCCAATCATGTCTGCTGTCTCTGCTAGAAGTTTAGGTCCCATCAACCCAACAAAGTCCTCGAAATCCACATGGCCACCTACTAAGAAAAACAAATTGATGTCAATATTTCGTAATGAAAAGATGTGGCTGATAAGATAATGGCTGTGCGCACACAGAAGCTTACAGTTCATGTTGATTTGTTGGCTCAGTTCTATTAGTTCCATCTCGGTGGGCATGTAACCCATAGTTCTCATGCAGTTCCCCAGGTCTTTACAGCTGATAAAGCCATCTTTATCTTTATCAAACTCCTTAAACGCTTCGCGTAACTCTTCACTCGTCAAGACAAACCAAACACATGAATGGCATGTTAACACACAGTAGTAAAAAAGCGAGTTCTAAAACAATATAAGAATGTTTTTTATTATTGTAGTTCAGCTTATACAGGTTTGAAGAAGTTAGTATAACTAAACAAACTATTAAATTTGAATCTTCTAATAATAACAGTTTGAAAAACTTACCATCAATCTCCTCTGGTCTCAACTCTCGATTCTGTAACAAAAAAATATGAGGAAGAAATTGTCAAAAAAACACCAGCAAAGGTCAAATTTTAAAGACATAACACCTAAAAATCATAGTTCCTCACAATAAAATACAGGCCATCCAGAAAATGAAGTTCTTCTGGAGATGGATCCATTACCAGAAAACCTTTAACCAATGGTGCATCCAAACCAGTCATTGCGGCCATTGTTTTATGCTTCTAGTCGTTCAGAGTCACTCAACGTGTATTTAGGACTCGTTTTATAGTGTTAAGAAAGAGCAATCGCGCATTACAGAAAGGTGAGGTGGTCCTGGTCACGTGGCAATGGCATTTCTCCAGCGTCACAGCTAAGTGAACAAATCCCAGCAAGTGTGACAGAAAAAACAATCTGTCTTCACCTAACAGTGACAACCTTTAAAGGCGATGGGGGAAAGAGAGGGAGAAAGATGGAGAACAGAAGCTGTAGCAATCACCACAGGGGGAAGAAAGGAGTATAAACATGCAGGCTTTACTGACGTAAGACCATGACATTCACGCACACACACATGCAAAAACATGCAACCTAAATTGTAGACCAAAACAAAGGAGCACCAATTTATGCGACATAAATACATACGCCTACATGACAGCATGCAGAATAAGAAAAGCTAAATTGCTTATGTAAGTAGCATCAAACATGCCAGGGCAAAGCCACACAGAAGCAAGTCTTTTGTGGACTGTATTTACAGTAAAACATCATTCAAAACGTGCATGACATTGCAGTAGGTCTGTGTTAGCATTGGTGTGTCTGTTCAGTCTAAATTAGAGTTTGTACATTCATTTAGCATATGCATAGCATGTTGATGCATATTTAGGGTTATGAGTGACCTGGGACCACATTTCAACCCCTCCACTACATTCACTTTGTGGTTTTAGAGTCCATTCCTAAACCTTTATGTTACGAATAGTGGAACAATAAAAATGGCAAAAATGCAAAACTGCACAAAATACAACAACAACAATAAATAAATAAAAATAAATAAATAAAAAACTTGTGAAATAATATGAAATAAAATAAAATAAAATAAAATTATAAAAGTATTTTATACATTTGGCAACAAGTGTGCAATTTAATTCCAAAAGAAATTTCAAAATGTTGTTCAAAATAATAACAGAGAATAGCTTGCGTTATGTTCGATCAGGAGCTCAGGAACATTTAAGAGGAACGTGCACATATAAGCTCATAAAATCACAATAATAAGGATATTGTGGTAACATTCAGCATTACTCTCCATTTTCTCTGCATTGAGTGTCACAATGGAGTCTTATACATACACAAAACCATCCATTAAGAACACCAAATCAAGTCTGTATATCCATTTCAACCTCGCTGTTACTCATAACACAAATGCATGAACTCACAAAGCATTGCTTATGTTATTCACACAGCCATATGTGTTGTGAATGTCACAAAGAAAGGGCTGTATGTCTATGTGTGAATTTGTATGTGTGTGAAAGACAGATTGAGAAAGAAAGCATTCCCATTAATAAAAATAAGCAATCCAGGCAACATTTTCCATTCATTCATCATAACAGTTTACTGAACACATTGTGTAGACTGGCTCTTCAGATCTATACACTCTCACAGCGACTATAAACAGAGAGGAAGGGAAAGCGAGAGTGAGATAGATACAGAGAGAGACAATAAAAACACCAAAGACATAGAAAAGACATTATCTGGTTTTATAGCATGGGGAAAACAAGATCATTCAGCTAATGCACTCAGTCTCACTGTGTAAACCACAATGGGATATATTTATAGTTATTGCAGTTTGGGAAAAATAAGACAGAAATGTGTTTTCTCAAAAAACAGCTCATAGATTAGAGAGAGACAAATTATATCGACTTTATGAATTCCAGAACTAGAAAAGTATCAATATGTAACATGAATGCACACACGTGTGTGTTGACTACACTGGGATTTTTTTGTAATCTAGTCAGCCTCAGATGTTTATTACACTGTTAATTGTTACCTTAAAGAGATATTTTAATTTGATATAACCAATATAAACAAGCTTTGTTGGTATAATTTAATGTAGGCTATTTAGGTTGATATTAAATAATATTTTTGACTTGAATTAAACCAGTTAATTTACATGCTACCATTAATGAGTGCACTACTTATTTTATTTATAGCTATTTATAAGTGAAATAAAATAAATAAATATAATAAATTATTATCAATTTAATAAATACAATTATTTAATTATTTTATTATTACTTAAACCCTTAAAAATAATCCAAAAGGATTTTTATTTTTTTTCACACTAGAAGAACCATTTTGGGTTCCCCGAAGAACCTTTCAGTTAATAGTTCCTAAAAGAAAAGTTGTTTCTTAGAGTGAAGAAAATTTTAATAATCTAAAGAACCTTTTTCCACTTAAAAAAATAAAAATAAAAACCTTTAGTGCAATGGAAAGGTTCCATCATTATTAAAGGTTCCATATCAAAGCATAAATACCAATAAAGAACCTGTATTTATATGGTTTTAGATTATAACATTCTCTGAACAAAATAGAAGAAAATCCAAATCTCCATTGTATTCTGGAATCTAGATACGCTGAGTTCCTCTTTCAATTTTTTTCTTTCTTTTCTTTTCTTTTTTTTTTTTTTTTTTTTTAATCATCTGTCTGGTGAAAATTGGGTAACACTTTAGATTAGGGAACACATATTCACTATTATTATTTCTACACAAGCAGCACTTTGATCATTAATATTGTGCAGCACTAAGAACCATTACATTAGGAAACTGACGAGAACCAAGACATATGCAAATGAGAATAACTGGGACACCTTTCAAAATGTAAATTCAGGTTTCCAGGCTTCCACAATCATTACGTCGTGTTAGTCAGCATTCATGGAGGCTATTCAAAGATTATTCAAAGATTTCCCTGAAAGCCTGATTTCATACAAAGACTGTATACCCAGATAGTACAAAAATGTGATGGTCTTTACTGATAATTAAAGCTAAAACTAGGTCACTCAGTGAACTGTAGCAACAGAAAAATGGGGCACAAGAAAATGGGGCTTGGATCTCAAACAAATTGGGAGAAAACATCATGAAACTTTTTTGTTAAAAGTGTAGCAATCATTAAATAGGGTAATGAAGGGTTCTTTCTGTAAATTCAGTATTGAATCAGTTTCATTAATCTTATATGCATAGACGAAATGCAGTGGTTTAAGATAAATTAATTATAATTCGATATAATAATAAAAAGCTAAAGCTCTGCAAAAAGAATAGAGGAGGGTGTGAATGAGAAACTGTGAGTGTGTGTGTTTAGAGGATGGGAGGAGAGTGGGTCTCATTCAGACATGCATATTACCATTCTCACAGCTGGCGGCCTGGTTTCTAATCCAAACAATCATTTATACAGACAGCTAAAAACACCACACACACTCACACTCACACACGTAACTTCAGATTGTTCACATGCTTTGTTTCAGTCCTGCATTGACAGCCTTGTGTTTTTTGAAGTACCTTATAGAGCAGTGATTCTCTGCTGACAATACATTTTGGAGATAGTTTCTAAGATTTAGTTTCATCCTCTCAGCTGTAGATCCACCAATACTGCTTTTGTATTACTGATTCTGAATGAGTGCTTTATTGCATTTAGGAGGACAAAGAGGAAATCACAAGAGAGGAGATTTGGTCCTTGAAAGCACCTTAAAATTGGAACTCAAACTCACAACCACTGATAACCAGAACCAATTTTTAGCTGATTTATTTCTGCGTACACAATAATAAACTGGATTATCAATAGAATATGGCAATATGTTAACACTTTAGTATAGCGACCAATTCTTTATATTAACTAGTTGTTTATTAGCATGCCTATTATTAACATATTGGCCGTTTATTAGTACTTAAAAAGCACATATTCTGCATGACCATATTCTACATCCCTAAACTTAACAACTACCTTACTAACTATTAATAAGAAGCAAATTAGGAGATTATTGAGGGAAAGGTCGTAGTTAATGATGAGAACTGGACCTTAAAATAAAGTGCAACCGACAAAATGAATGTCATATGTATTATGAATATAAAATTAAGTGGTCATCCAAACAATTCATTAAATAGGATACTTCACTTTTGAATATTTGTGCATTAAAGCCCTCTTGGAAAGTTTGTATTTCAGTTATTACAACATCAGGTGTGTTTTAACAACATTTTCTGCTTTAAATTCCATTTTTAACTCTACATACAAAATAATGAATAAAGAATGTGCATCAGGTGTGGTTTTACTTTTTTTGTTTTTATTTATGAAGGTGCTAATTGAATGGTTATAATAATGAAATATTATTGTAATTGTAATTTCAATGCTACATTGTGTCCAACATGTTTTATCACTGACACTCCCACCAACTGTTCATGTTCATGTGCATTCAACTCATAAATACAATCTTTCCAGCATGACCTGAATGCACCAAATGGTGCCATTTATTGGTAATGAGCAAATATTGTTATAATAATATATAATAACTTTATTATATATATAATAACTCTATTTCTGTTCTTGGCAGCCAGTAAGTAACCATTCAAAATGGTCTGCAAACTCAGCACAAACCATGCTTATCCTTAAGTCAACCTGTTTTTAATGAAGTCTGGTTTGTATCTTCTTTTATCCTGAATAGTTGTATGGACAGTTTCTGAGAACACAAGTTGTCATTCTCTTTGTGAACCCACACTGTTAATAAAGAACAAAGATTATTGGAGTACGTTTTACAAGAAAATTCATTCTTCAAGAAATTCATGTTTAATTCAATGTGTTGCTTGCTGTTTCTTTGTAATTATTTGTAATTTTTTTTTAAGTAGAAAGACTGAAATAGCATTTTCTTTAAAAATGTACTCCAATAATCCTTGTTTTATTTACAAACTTTCTTTTCTTTTTCAGTGTATCAGACAGACCCACAACACATTTTTCAGTTGTAACCCACCAGTTGAGAACTATTTCAACTAAGTACTATGGTACATGAATATGGAAATCATTCATTACTAAGTATATATCAAAGTTCGATGGTATACCATCTGAGTACACAAGTTGTATTATTGCAGGTTGCTAACTGTCCTTGTCCTTTATTGTGAGCTTAAAAGTATTCATAAACCTTTCAGAAATGTCATAGCCATGCTTTTATATGCAAGCCATGACTATGACATCAAAGCTTATTGAGTGGATACAGAGGCCAATTATCGATGCTTCTGTTTATGCTGCTCGGTTATCTGACACACAGATAAATGTTATTTTCTGGCTCTTGTTTTGTTCCTTACGAATCTCTTTCTCTCTCACACACATGCACATCTTTTTATCTGTCATCTTCCATCCATCTCAATTTTTCCCTCGTTTTTCTCCATGAGATGATTCATCCCAAGAAACAGTTTCAGGGGCAGAAGCCCTTCTCTGCCTCTTCTCCTCTGATATGTTAGTTTTATTTATCCCTCCATCCCCTTTTCAATCTCTCTGTGAACTTCAGTGTGCAACCTACTTTTAACTGTCACCTCCCATCCTGTCAGCAGACACAGTCACAAGATCAACATGCACTCAAACACACACCCACTGCAATGCAATGCATATTATCACACAATATCTTTCATAATCCTTGAATGTACACCTGTTTCCACCTGTACACAAACAAAAATACGAATAGGCAAAAAATTCAACAGCAAAAGCAGTTCCTAAGGTCATAAAACTGTACATTATTCTAACAGGATAAGACTTGGGAAAGAGGATTACTTTAAAGTACTGATTTTGTAAAGTTCCTTTTCTAAAGAATAATTTGCCCAAAAAAGTTTGCTGAAAATGTACTCACTCTCAGGCCATCAATAATGCAGATGAGTTTGTTTCTACATTGGAACAGATTTCAGTCCAAATTGCTGATAAAAACATCACAATAATCCACAAGCAATCCACACGACTCCAGTTCATCAATTAACATCAGAAACAAATCCATTATTAAAGTCTTTTAACTTTAGACTGTCACTTCTGGCCAAAATATTAGTCCATATTCTCCAGTGAAAAAGTCCATCCCCTGCTGTCCTCTCACAACAAAATTCACCATCATATTTGTCTAGGGCAAATTTGTTTTGGACTGTTTTGGATGGTGCTTCCTCTGTGCATATTTCTCACCTCATTCAGACGAGATAACTTTTTTCACTGGAAAAAGTGCAATTATGAATTATGGACTAGTATTTTAGCCTGAAGTAACAATCTTGATGGATTTGTTTGTTCCAAACGCAGCATTTCACTTCATAAGACATTAATTGATGGACTGGAGTCGTGTGGATTACTTGCGGATTATTGTGATGTTTTTATCAGCTGTTTAGACTCTCATTCTGACGGCACCCATTCACTGCAGAGGATCCACTGGTGAACTGGTAATGCTACGTTCCTCCAAATCTGTTCCGATGAAGAAACAAACTCAACTACATCTTGGATGGCCTCAGGGTGAGTAGATTTTAAGCAAATTTTCATGTTTGGATGAACTATGAAATTAATTAAAGGAAAAAATGTTTTATAAATATTTTATAGATGACATTCATAATAAAATATATGTGTTACTTAGTGAGTCTGTTTTCCACCCATATTATTGAATGCTCATTTTTTACGTCATAATTACTGTTTTTTTTGTTTGTTTTTTTTGTTTTTTTTGCTAAACAATGTTGACTTTAATATCCTTTTGACTATAATATCCTTATGAAATGTTTATGCTGCTCGGTTATCTGACTATAATATCCTTATGAAATGTTTATGCTGCTCGGTTATTATGAAAGGATATTTGAGCCTTACAGATGGGGATGACAAAGTCATAAAGGTTGGAAAACACTGTTTTAAGAATGTATGCTCTAAAATAAGACATGAGAAAGAAGAATTAAACCGGTGAGAGAGAGACCTGTGAAAGTGTGAAGAGATGACAGCATTTAATTAACCTATAAACACTTCTTGACTAAGAGAATGAGCTAATTTATCACTGTAAGTTAACTAATGATGTACAATCATTACACAAAAGGTGAACCTATGGAGCTCTGCCCACATAATAAAATCTGATAATGTTTAAAATTGACGTGACATGAAAATTCATGTTTCATTTTTTGGAGCTGTAATTCTTAATCAAAATGTTAAAAATGTTGAAATGACAGATTTCTCTCTGGTTACGTGTGCTGGACCTCTTCAATCATTTAGCCCTCTTAAACCCTTTCTTACAGTCGTCTGCAGGCTTGCATTCAGAACTGCCTCCATATGTCCAATATGTCAATAATATGCATGCTAATAAGCAACTAGTCAATAGTGAGAACTGGTCTGTATACTTAAGTGTTACCAAGATTTCTGGTGCCATATTCAACTATTTTCAAAGTATTATTTCGCTTTATCCAAACTTAATGTTGACATGCTAAAATGAATGAAAAGTGTGTCATAATGATGAAAGAGTTTGTATAGTTACAGCAAATAAGTGCTTATTCCAGCATCTCAGGCTGTAGACAAGGAAACACTCTGGATGGATGGCTAGTGAATCACAAGATTTTTTATATTATATAAATCAAAATAGCCTGAAAAAACTGTGCAAAAACAAAGATAATCTGTTGCACATTCATCATATATACATGCCGGCTACAGTATTGACACTAAATCCATTCAATTTCCTTCTCACTCTCAAGTATCTGGTTCTTGATCTCCCAAAAGAGCATGGCAAGGTCATTGTAACCTCAAAAACACATCAGTAAGAGAAAAGAAGGAGGTGCGTGTTTTAATAGACACAAAAACATATGAATGACACAGATGCACAAAGGGGTGTGAGACTAAAAATACCACTAAAGAGAAGTGGAGACCATATCTGGTTGAACATCTACAAGATTTATGGAGGGAAAAAGTCGCATTGTCATCCAGGGACATTTTTGTCAGTCTTATTTCAACACCCCGTCAATGCAAGTGTTAGGAATTCAGACAGACCGACAGGGAATCCAAAAGCCTATTACACTGCATTTCTGGTAAATTGTGTTTACACACACACCCAGCGAGAGACTGTAAACCAGCCTCACTGATTCATACAGCGTCTGAGGCTGACAGCCTAAACAACATACTTGCAAACAGAAGGTTTCTCCCAGTAATGTGAGATTCCTCTATGAATGCCAATGAAATACTCCAACATTTTAGACTTGAATGATGCAGTATAGGCAATAATGATGACTTTAAGTTAATAAATTAGGTTATAAAAGTCTATATAATAACTGTATTTAGAGGCTTCGAGAAAAAAATAAATAAATAAAAAACACTGAGGCAAATGTAAATGGACCATCACAGTATAAACAATGACAGATGGAGGGTTACAGTGAGAAACGCTCTGACCTTGAAGGCAGATTTAATAATTGGTCTCATTTGCCCATGTTTTCTATCTAGCCGCCAGTTAATTTTACCCTTTAATCTAACAAGTGGTGATTTTTACTATTTGTACATTGAGAATAGCTCTGACCCAGAAGCTGGATATAATTAATGGGTCTGATCTGGTTTATGTTTTATGACTAACCCTCTAGTTCATTTCCACACTCAAAAAGGGGTTTATCTTATTAACATGGATTCTAAAATGTGGCGATATGTCAGTTTTAAAAGCTTCCTACATACCAATAATAGTACGACCCACAGTGTTGTTTTCTGCGCAGCATCAAAGCCATTGTGGCGGTGCCATCAGACAGCGTTTAATCATTTATAGACAGAATCTCACAGAATCGGATATGCCTAAAAAAGATTTACATTTCACAAACAGACATTGTATTCTTTCATTGTATCTATTCAAGCCTTTCAATGTCTAAAGCAACAAAGGAGCACCCTCCCACCCAGAGCTCATCCTTCCAGCCAAGACTCCTTTATTATTAATGCAATTGATTTTCAAAGTTCTGTGAGACGTGTACTGAAGGCAAGCTTCCACAGCGTTCTAGACATTCAATCCTCCGAGGAGCACATTTAATCAGTGGCAGCTCACAGCTGTTTACTGTCAGAAAGCATTTGATCAGGAATGAAACTCTGGGACACATTGTGAAAATAAATTAATATTCATTTTAATAATATTCCTTATCGTACAATCCTTAATGTAAAAAAATCATCTCAGTCAATTAAACATGCAGATTCAGGTACATGGTACAGAGATACTGTAGCATAATATGGTATCAAATGTCAAAATATTGTTTGTGAGATATCATGATACTGGTCTCTTTAGATTCATCGAGTCACATAGAGTTGAATGATAAACAAGTCTTGGCTGCGATATTTTTGTAATTCCCATGGGCAACTATTTTCAGATTTGAAAGGGGAAGAATGAAATTATTTTACTACAAAAGAATACCAAACAATAATAATTTGATTAAATTATGTTTCATTAACATGTCAAATCAGTAATATTTGACAACAATGGCATCATTGTGTTTCTTAAGCACAAATCATGCAACAAAACAGTATTTTTCAGGATGGTTCAGCTATGGCTACTTTTGTTTCGCAAATTTTCATGGATGAACAATGATTTCAATAGAAATGCATGATCTGGATTTTCACATTCACATTGCACCACACATTTTGTGTGGTGAAAGAGTTCCCCCCACAGATTTTGCTACAGGTTCAAGTTTGTCCCGCAGATTCACCGCATTGATCAACAGAAAGCTGTTTGGTTTGAAAGTGACTTGTGTGTGAGCTGTGCTTTATACATTGCTATACTATTGATAATAGACGAGAGACCTTTTTGGCATGCAAAATTTTGCAAAAAATTTTACAGAAATTTTGTTAATGTGACTGCATCTATATGAAGGACTACAGACGACATATTGAGAGTTATATGATTTTGGCCACATGAGCAGGTTGACCATCTCTGGCCGGTCTCTGATAACATGCAATGTTGCTAAGTCAGCCCTGACAGAACTAGCTAGTCATTCAGGAATGTTTGACCTACTATTTTTTCAATACTATGAATTTGGACATACTACTCTTTCAGTGTAGGTTTTTTTTTTGCATACAATACTGATGGAATAAGGACATTCAGACATAAAACAAAACTTGCATATGAAAACTCGGAAACTTCTTTGACCGCACCAGCAAAAGCAAAATAAATTAATTAATTAATTAAATTGATAAATATGTTTGAAACTTTCTGATTAATTTTGCCCTCTTTTGATTTATTTGATTATACAGAATATTATAACATCCATTTTTCTACACAAAATATGGTATTGCCTCCATCATTTTGAATTTAATTGAAAACTTTTTTGAACTCATACCATTCATGAGATTTTCAACACATTTGTGTCTGATAATATTTAGATCATGCTGGACATAATATATCAAACTTGTGATAGACTGAGCTGTTCTCATGAAACCCTATACTACCATATAGTGCTAAATTTAACTCAAACCTATTCCTGCCTCTAAACATACCATAACCCTGACTTTAATAGTAGCAGGCAACTCTCGCGATACATTTATCAAGCGTTCTCTTCTAGAAAAGAGTATTTACACGAAACTTTTTGTCATTATAGCACAATGCTCAATGCCGTATAAACTTGATGAGTGAACTGTAAGCGTTTGTGTTATACGTAATTTTAACAATGACCTTTAAGCCTTTCTAGTACGACTGACATTTACTCGTAGCATAAAGTTTGTCATTGACGTGTTTGTCCCCATAAAAGCAGCTTACACTATTTAAATAAGACCCATTATAAAACTCAGCGTAATCTCAGCGTGTGTTCAGGCCTTACCTGTCCAAACACTGAGCTGAGGAACGGCCGCAGGTTGAAGTCCGCTTCAGAAGATGCTGCGCTGGACCTCCGCGATCTGCGGGAGGAGCGGCTGGAGGATGCGGGCACCGGCGAGGATGAGGCGGTGGAGGCTGGACACGCCTCTCTGCTCGATGAAGAGCCCGGTCGAGCCAGTTGAGGTGACTCAAAAAAGAGAGCCGTTTCGTCTCTGGACTCGGAGAAAGACTGAGTTCTGGTGGGCATGCGAGCGGCGTGAGAGTGCTTGGGTCGGGGCTCCTGAGGCAGGTCGTCCCGGGTGGACCGGTGGCGGTGATGGTGATGATGACGGTTGTGGTGATGATGGTGATGGTGATGATGATGGTGTCGTCTGGCTGTCTTGCGCTCTCTTCCATCTGGAAGCTCCGACAGGTCCTCCTGACTGCGAGCCGTGGAAAGAGCGTGTCCATGGGAGTGGGAGTGTTGTGGGTGGCTCTTCTCTGCGCTATTCCGGGTACCGACCAGTGAGGGGTGACATAGGGGTCTCCGCGAGCTCGCATCGCAGTCCGCCGTCTCCGCTCCAGAAGCCGCCGCCGCCGCGGAGCGCTGAAGGTGTATCCGCCGGGCTCCGGGATGATCGGGCGGCTGAGCTGAGCTCCTGGCCGGCGCGGAGGATCTCAGTAAGGAGGTCGCCGATTCGCTTTTGGGGAACGTAAAACTCATCCTCAGCCTAGTAAAATGCCCTTGAAGGTAAAGGCTGACCTCTGAGGTGTCACATTATTATTGTTTGAATATAATGGCCTGGTGTAGAGTGCTGAGAGTACATCTGCACCTCCTCGATGGCATGTTGGGCTTGAAATGATGCTGTCGAGATCTTCTCCTCTTGGAGTTGGTGCCACCTGATTGCTCCGTAAGGCGGTGTAAGCGCTATTCTGGTAGGACGCGTAGGTAAGGGGAGATGGGCTAGGAAATAAACCAAAAAAGATTCAGAGAGAGAGAGAGAGAGAGAGAGAGAGAGAGAGAGAGGACACGCGGAACGTATGGTGTGCATCATCAGATGCCTGTGGGTGACACAACAAAACATGCAATGTATGCACCACAACATATAGAAAGGACCAAAACATATAAGTAAAGGTTACTTCATTATAAAGAGATGTATATAAAGATGCTGTAGGGAACTTGAGAAACAAAAGTGTAATGTTGACCAATATGCATGCATATACCCCTTATGGACATAAAGATTTTATTTAGAAATTAAGCAAATTAAATATTATTCTGGTACATGAAAGCAAGCAAAGCATTTATGCAAAATTCTGAGCTAACAGGTAAAAGATCATTAAATACTTTATAATGCTTGTTTAATGTAAAACATATTTATTTGTGTTCTATGTAAACTTATGAGGTAGCAGGTTTATCATGTAAAATATACACAAAACATAATGCATGTTTAAAGAAAAACTTGTATTTAATATTTAATTATGTCCTATATAAAATTCTGAGCTAACAGGTTTATCAGATAAAATATAAATAAAATAATAGTTTACAATGTATGTTATGAAAACATGTATTTAATATTTAATTATGTCCTATGTAAAATTCTGAGCTAACAGGTTTATCAGATAAAATATCAATAAAATAGTCTATAATGCATGTTTAATGTAACGCACGTATTTAATAATTAATTATGTTCTATGTAAACTTATGAGGTAGTAGGTTTATCAGATAAAATATACATAAAATATAATGCATGTTTAATGAAAAACTTATATTTAATATTTATTTATGTCCTGTATATGTGCAATTCTGAGCTAACAGGTTTATCAAATAAAATATAATTAAAATAATAGTTTACAATGTATGTTTAATGAAAAACATGTGTTTGATATTTAATTATGTCCTGTGTTTTAAATGTTTTCATTTAAAATTGTTATAGGTCTTTTAAAAATGTATTTATAAGAGTAACTATCTATAATAACAAATGTAAAAGAAATCATAAAAATACTGATCACCTGGTGCCAGCTTCATTCTTATATCCTAAAATTTCTGATTTTATTTTTAACCCCCAACATCTTCCACTAATGACCAATTAATATTTTGTGTCAACATGTACTACATTGCTAAGAAAATCTCAAATAAAATAAACATAAAACACAGCAAAATATAAAATCAGTTTGTGCAATATACTATATACTATGTTTATAACGCTTGCAATAACCAGAATAACATTTATAGGACTGTAACCACAATTAGTATTCAGATATTAAGAAAAGTGGTTGATTAATATTGTTTTGTTCAGTGCTTAGTCCTTACATTTTTCATTTAAGCTTCGACAGTCTTATGTGTTTGGTTACATCATTGCCATAAATTACGAAACATATTTTCATTAACTTGAATAAAACCTCCCCATCCACCCAGTTTTCAACCATCTTGAATGTGTTCTGTGTCCCCAGGGTGATAAAGTTTTCAGAACGCATCATGTTGAGGAGTTCTCTTCTCTCGCCCACAGATTTTCACTTGATTAAACACAGCATCCTATTGCGCTGCATGTGCAGGACATCCCAGCCTCAGGCCACTCCATGGTCCATTTATTCCTTATGAACCAGAACTGAGACAACCTGCATAAATCATGACATTTAGACCCAAAATTCCACCTCTGCCTTGCTCATTCTAAGCCTTATGTTTAAAATCCATCTTCAAAAGAGGTATGCAAACATACGCAACATTAATCCAAAGGGTAATGCTATAATTCAATCTATCGGGTCATAGTAAATTAGGAGACTGAGATATTGTTGTCTTCTGAAATGTGCAGTAAATCATAAATAAAAAGACAGAGTAATTAACATTTTATGATATGTTTCTTATAATACCATAAACTACTAAAATGCTGACTGTGTTGTAAGAGAAAATCTTAGATACTGATGATCTTTCAGGTTAAAATGTACCTATTTCTCAGTCAAAATACATAAATTCTGAAAAATGACTTCAGTTTTCTTTTGTTTAAACATGCGTCTGATCATTTGGATGTATATCTATACCTTTAGTTCATAGGCCTTTTTTAGTTAGTTAGGCCTTTAATAACAGGGGTTGATGCAAATTACAGGCCTGTGATGTGGTAATATCTGCCCTTTGAATTTGCAAATATCTAAGCAGACGGTTAATCTGTTCTAAATATTCATGAATGATGAATGAATGTTGCCGAAATAAATGCATTCTAATACAAAAATTTCATTTGATATTATTCAGCATACATTTTTCTCCTGTCTTTCTCACATCTTTTGCATTCAGCAATGCAGGTTCGTTAGGAAAAATGCTTGGTGTGTGTGTGTGTGTGTGTGTGTGTTGAGGCACAGACTGAGAGCTTGTCTGCTGTAGTGCTCAGGGAATGTGCCCTGCAGTGTCCGTCTGCTTTAGAATGTCGCTCCACTATGTTGCCAACCTCCAACATCCGTCACAGTTTTTTTCTTTCAGACTCTGCTATTGGTAAAAGGTGCCCTTTTGTGCTGATATAGGCCTTGCTCATCCAATTAAAAATCTTAACCTTCACCTTCAGAAAATAAGTGGAAATATTCCTCCAGACTCGTTATTAGCTGCTGTACAGTCGCCCTGTCACGTCCACCGAGAAATGACTGTCTAGCTCCCCCTTGAGTTAATGTTGCTATATTGCAATAGGTAGATTTTCTTTTACATACATTTGAATAGTGAACTTTGCTAAAATTTATATGCCCCGGGGCCAAAATATTACAAAACCGAGCGCTTGAGAAAATATATTTTCAATGCTTAGAACAGTAATTCATAGCTAAAAATATTCATCAGAAAGATTTGACAGCTGTGTTTGCCAATGTACTAGGCTACATGTAGATTCAAAGTCCATTAATATTAATAAAAGAAAACTATCACGTGAGCCTTTATGAGGATATAAGTGTTGCTTTTAATGCTATTCTAATGATTTTCTGCATTATTAAAGACTTGTGAACACTGAATATTATTAGATCTGCAACCTCTGCAAAATGCCATCCAGAGAACAGATATGGACCGTAGGTGGATTACATCTGCCTTTTATCTGTCGTTTCATTCATCTACTATTTATCTCTCTCCCCCCTGTGTTAGCAAAAGAGGTTAGTTATGTAAATCTCCAGAGCTGCAGTCTGATAATGGCTGCCGTTTGCAGTACTACCCTTCTATCTGCCACCCCCATATACAAAATCCTCCAAACATCCAGCATGTTGGGTTAATGTTTGTCAAAATAGCAGGTATGTTCCTGAGAAGAAGCACATTTTGTTGTTACCAAATCTCTTTTTCATAAACACCCACAGGTAATTTGCATTAATAGAAAAGACAATGGTGCGTAATGCTATTTTTGATCTTGTTTAAACAGAAGCATTGTCACAAATTACACAAATCCTGATATTAATCCTCATGTTGTGTTTGTTCCTCACCTTGTTAGACTTGTGGTGTTTATAGTCAATGACAAAATGACAGGCCTACAAAAAATTGCTTGTAAATCTCTCATTATGCTATATTATCACCAGATACTGGATTGATTTTTTTCAAACTGAGGTGCACAAGTTCAGATCAATGAGGCCTACGATCAATCAGTTCTAAAAAGAAATACAAAAGTTGTGCTAATTGAAAAAAAAAAAGTTGACAAAAAAAAAAAAAAAAAGCACCAAATAAGGTATTTTCAGAACGGCAAAATGGTTAAATTAATTCTTTATTAAATCTACAGAATTACTCATCCATTGCAAAGTGAGTCCATGGCACACAATTTGGAAACATGGAAGTAGGAACATTGTCATAAAATTGATCTGCAACTTCAAAAGTCTCACAATGATATAAAATGTCACTTCTCACGAAACGGTCTCAAAACTGTCTGTCATCTTACAAAAGGAATGTACCAATATCGATGCGACAACCACGAAAGCTCTGCTTACAAGCAGTACGACAAAGCACAATAAGGTAGAACTTAGCACATATTAACAGCCAGTACGTTGTGTTTTCCGAAAACAACAAACGTCGTGTTCCTCTTTAAGTTTCACAGAGATACAAAGCGATTGATAACGCGTTTCGATTTGATTCGAAAATTCAGGGTAGGAAAGAGTAAAGTGGAAAGCAGGCTGATTTGATGTGCTCATATTCTTCCCCATCGAAGCGATCCAACCCTGACTTGGGTGTGGCAGAAAAATAACTTGCCACTAGTGCGTTTAATGGAGGTCATTTTACACAATAGCTGGTAGTGCTTTAGTTCACTTCGCATAACATCTCTGCCATATATCCACGTTCCTCTGCTGTAAATGTCAAATCCTCTGTCATTGCAGCATATGTCGTTTTACGACTGTTTAACTTAGCTTCTGTAAGCCTCACCTCAGTAAAAATGTACATACCAAACAATGTACTGTGCTTCCTAAACAATCCTACCTGGCTGTAGCGACCAGGCTTGACAAAAAGTGCATTTCCATGTGCGGTTGACTGTCAATGCTTTAGGTGAAATGATACTATGACACTGACTGGGTATAAATGTGACCCTGCAGCTAAATTGTAGGAACAACATGAATGCGAGGGCTTCGTCTCAAGCACAGTTCACCAGCAGGTTTTTGCTATGGTTAGATTTGAAGAGTTCTGTAAACACTGATAATGTACAATAGTGACGGTACATTGAAGTCTCTACTGAAGCAGTGCCAATAGGGAAAGTTAGAGTAAAGGTACGTATACTAGAGGAAGAGACTCGTGTTCTCCACACTCTGTCTTTCCCTTTGCACTCATCGCATACTGTTAATACAATGGAAATCGTTGACCCTTTTCTCCTCGTGGCTCTCTTTCAGCGCCCAGGGGTGAAGATGTAGTCCAGGGCCTGTCTCTCGGCTGCAGCCACGTTTGGATGCCACAGGTCCACCATGAATACCACTCTTGGGCCATCTTCTGGAGAACCTGAGCACACAGATATAAAAATCATGATGGAAGTGGTAAATACTAAAGCCTTCTACCACTGCACGATTTTAGCAATCCTATAAGATCATTGCAAATCACATTGTGCGGCATGGATCTAATAAACTTGGGTACGACATGCATGTAGACTGTACGATGATGAAACCTGTTGACTTGTACACTACGACGCACGTTACTATAGAAGAATAAAACGTCATCAGCATGCACTAGTGGTAAACAAAAAGAGCATGATGAATCACACTTTGGCAGTTGGAGGTTTTGTGTGTGCTGAAAAAAGTGGAAGCTGTGAAAGAGGAAGGTATAAGAGCTTGAGGTAAGCAGTTTTATGTTATAGCACCATGTCGCGTTGATTTCATGTCGTATTTTTATTGGCTGGTCAGTAAACGTGGGTTGTAGCAACAAACACACTGTGCGATGATCATGCTGAATTTCTGACACCGTCAGAAAATTATCGTAGGCTATCTTTGGTCACAAGATCGTGACAACAGCCGTCTTTGAACCTCTCTCACTGTTCCACACAGAACCACTGATTAGATGGATTTCACAGAAATCGCCACGATTGTTTCACGATGCCAATCTTTCGTTTGGGACAGCCGAAAATCGTTCAGTGTGTCTTGGGCTTAACACTGGATTCAGTAATTTGTGCGTAAAATCTGCATACGAACATGTTCACAAACAATGTTTCACCAATAACTTTCGTACTAAAATGTATTCTAAATTCAAACCTTTTTGACAAGTTGTGAGTGGTTGCCAGGGTGGTGCTATAAGGCTGCTGTTTGGAGTGGTTTATAGCAGGGATTGTTTTGACTGATGTAGCTGTTTATGAATGCAAAAATACATCTTATGTAAACACCTCTTAATTACATAGGGGCTTCTTGATTAATTGTAGACGCAATGGAGCTCCCATTCTCCAGCTTCATTAATTTACTGTTTGTGTTTAACAGTTTTGTCTAATAATTGAAAGCTATATATTATAGCAAATGCTATAATATTTTTTTCATATACTGTCAGCATTCAGCAAATATGCATTTTAAAGTCTTTGAATATCTAATGCACATTAATTGCAGGAACATGGCAAACTGTCAGCTGTTAGACCTTCCAGTATGCATAGCCTGTATAAAAATGCAAATAGTCTGTGCGTGACAGTCCATCTGTGCAGAGTGGATGCAGACAGGTGCGTTCTGTTGTTACTGGGTACTCACAAACGAGCAATTATAAATCCCTAATTTTAAACTATGCTTCACACTAGATAGAGAAAATATTATTCCCAGTGTGCACAAATGTACCAGATTACGGAGTATACTGTTGGTTACAGTGTTTAATTCCTTTTATATTTAATCTTTATATCTTAAATTAAATGGTGTGAAATCATATATTGCATTTATATCAACCACACTGCTATTGAAAAAATATCTTGGGCATCAAAAATCTGTAACTAGCACTGCACACTTAGTTTTCTACTTAATACTGAATAGATGCCTTATGCACTACTATTATAGTTATTCTACACATTATTTCTGTTTCTCACCATCATGGAACGCAGTGTGAAGAAAAGAGTCATCGAACAGCAGGCAGCTTCCCTCAGACCAGCACTGCGGCTCTCCACCAACTACCAACTCACAACCAGAGGGCACCTTCAATCCTGCACACACACACACACACAGAGAAAATGGCTTACACACCTTAAACAGCCACACAGATCGCTATATATATTGCTGTACTCACATATAAAACATACATTACCAGTCAAATGTTTGGAGACATTTGACTGAATTTATGTTTCTCATGATCTTACAAACCTTTGATGCAAATATAAACTGTGCCTACCAGGTGAAATTCACATTTACAAAACTAAAACGTTCTTAATAAATAATTTTTTGTCCAGAACACATGTGGACTCCTTATACTGTTTAAAAAGCATCTCAGTTTGAAAAAGCTCAAATATATGATAATAATGATTGATTTAAATACATTACCATTCAAAAGTTTGGGCATGAAAAGATTTTTTTTAAATCTCTTTTGTGACTAAAAATACAGTAGAAACAGTAATATTGTGAAACTTATTAAAATGTAAAAGAACTGTTTTCTATTTAAGATTTTTTAAAATCTAATTAATTCTTGTGATGGAAAGCTGGATTTTCAGCATTATAACTCCAGTCTTAAGTTTCACATGATCCTTCAGAAATCATTCTAATATGCTGATTTGCTGCTCACGAAACATTTCTTATTATATGTTGATTATTATGAAATCAATTGTGCTGCTTAATATTTTTGTGGAAACCACGATTCATGATTTTCAGGATTCTTTGATCAATAGAAATTTAAACAGAACAGCATTTGTTTCAAATATAATTTTCTGTAACATTATAAATTTCATCTTTGAAAAATTTAATGCATCCTTCCTGAATAATTTATATATTAATTTGATACTGATCCCTTTTGAACAATAGCATAATTCCATATATTTTCATAATTTAAAAACCTCCTTTTGTGATATTTCATAGTTTAGATGACTTTACTTTGATTCTAAAATGTGAAAAATAGTTTTAATAATGAGTAGCTGTGTCCAAACTTTTGACTGGTAGTGTACATATATTCACATCCTTTGACCTCTTACCAAGGTGGCAGCGCAGGCGTACGTTGGTTGGCCCATAGTGCTCAGTGATGGTGGCTCCAGGACTGAGCACAGAGAAGCAGGCATTTCCAAACACATTATTCGCAATGAAGGTACGGAGCTGTCCGAGAACCCTCCACGCACGTGGACACCGCCTGGCATTCAGCACCATCGGAGTACCCTGGTTCACCAGATAGAAGGTCCACCACTGGCCACGAGGTGTGCTGTTGGCCTTCCAGCCCAGTGGAAGCGAAGATCCGGTCCGACTGGTTGACAGCCGGTAAACGCTCTCAAACTCAGCCAGGAGTGCAGGAAAACTTCTCTCTAGGAGCTCCACGTCATGCTTCTGCGCCTCCCGTGAGAAGAAAGGAGCAGAGGGAAGGTCCGGCAGAAAGAAGACCTCAGGTTTTTGGATGGACGGGCGGTTGCAGAGCAGATATCGGCCTTGCTCACGTACGCCCTTGTGCACACGGCCCATGCCGGCCCAGGTGTAGCGCTTGGCATACTCCTGCAGGCTATGGTAGAGCCGCTGGTTCAGGCCCTCACCGGGTTTGGCGCAGCGGAAGCACTCGGGCGACTGGCAGTAGGCAAAGCCATTGAGTTCTTCCTCGCCAACTCCGCTTCCTCCAACCCCGCCGACCTGACGGAGTTTCGACGAGCCTCTGCGGGCCGAAAAGTCCGAGGCGAGGACTCCACCAGGAACGGCCCCGCCACGCGGCTCGGGGCTGAAACCACCGCGGAGCGAAGGTGCGGAGTGTTCGCATCCAACACGATAGCAGTACCAGATAAACAGAAGGGCAAGACAAAGAGCAGTGCCTAGAGCACTGGACTCACACTCTCGCACCGACTGCATGCCACCTGCCACCCATTCCCTCATCCGCTCTAAAGACCACTCCATCCCTGCATACGAACATACATACACACTCTATCTCAAACGCACACGCTCAGACGTACATGTAGATATGATTTACAGATTCTTATTTGTTGGCTTGTGCATTGGAAGGCTTGACTTGGCATTTAACTGAAGTGACACAGCCTTTGCCCGTCATCAAGGAGCTTTTTGTGCAGTCTAATTCGATCACATGCCAACCGATTTGGTTAATGCAAGCGTGCTATTCATTTCCGTTTCAGTGCATTTGGAAATGTTGACAGTGTGCCGCCGTGAGATAATTCAGCTGCTTCTTGCCTCCTGATCCAGACCAACAGGGACACAGTGCACCCGAGGGCACCTGGGAGAGAGAAAAAAAGCAGATATAAAGACATTCTGTGATAAAGTGCAGCAGAATAACACTACGCCGAGGCAAACTGCATCACACCTGCCTTGACGGCCTGGTTTGACCACATGATCCTTTCTATATACCACCCACACACATTTGGCTTTTTCTCCCCCTCCCCACACTCACGCACAGACCGACGAGCAGCTTGATAGGGACCGCAGCACACAGGGTATGGCATTTGAAATTCAGTCTTTGCAACACCTCTACACTGCACTTTTTAAAATCATGAGTCATGAAAGAATTCCAAGCATACTGCTATAAAAGCATGCAGACAGTCAACACAAACCTGCAGCAGGGACAGATTTGACCATAGAGCCTAATTGCCTGACATAAAGACAACAGGGAATTGTTGCATTACTGTTGCATTAGGATCCTTCAGATGGAATGCAACCTGACAGATGAAAGACAAAAACAAACCTAAGGTTTAATGCAACATCTCACGGCGGCTGTCAACACAGACAGATTGAGAGAGAGAGAGTAACAGCAGGGGAATGCGTACAATAATATGGCACAAAGACAAACAAACCCCAGACACCTAATGCAAAATTTAAACTATAAGATTAAGCATGCAAAGACTGTAACGAGTCAATGCGCAAATTGACGCCCATTCAATTGCATATTTACCGAGAGCTTCGCGGCAGTTCTTGTCTGTCAGATTCGCAGCGACTGTTGTTCGCCCGGCGCTGCCAGTTATCCTGCCTCTACACTTCCCTCTCAGACACCTCCCTGTCGCTGTGTTTCATTGCAGTTTCTAGTCCTGCCCTTATGTCCGTAAAGCGCTGTCAGGCGACGTCCATAACGCTGAAGTCAACCGGGCAGAAAACAACATGACAGACGTCTGACGCCTCATCATTGAAATCTGGGCGTTTATATAACTTAGACGCAGAACTGATTGACTGGCTACTGAAACCATAACTAATGCTTCATTATAATATTAATATGGATACTGCTCCTAGTAACCACATTGACACGAATAATAATAATGGTAATTACATTAATAGTGTTATTATAATTGTTTATTAGCTATTAAAACAGAGCCTCCTCATACAGCCCACTGATGCGGGCAGGTTGTAAACCGCATAAGGAGGGTGTCTCGGGCAGTGGGGGGGGGTTCGAATCATCTCAGTGAATCGAATCTTTATCCGTTCACCAAAAAGATTCACTTAATGACCAATTCAGTGAGCCTTTCTGCATGTCATCGTTAACCAGTTGGCGATAAGTTTTGTGCTATGAGCGAGTCATCGAATCTTATACGCAAACGATTCCTTAAACACCGAGTCGTTCATGACCAAAACAACCCTATCTTTCATCATAATTTGCGACTTCAGAAAGTGTTTAAGCAGAAACGGTTTCCCCAAAAAGGACAAAAGCAATTAATGATTTCTCTTTCATTTGAACGTTATTAACTACAACAATAAACCAAAATAAATTATGAATTAACGATGCCATCAGTCATTTTCAGATGGTCAGTATTCTTTAGTCTCTCTGTTCTCAAAGGTGGAAAAGTTTTAGTTCCTACTCAAATCAGCTGAAATTTGCAAAAACTTCAGTCAATTAAATGCCTCAGGAATTTAAAGGCAGGAAAGCAGTTGTGTGCTTAAAATTGTCGATTAAAGCCGAAAAGTGCTTAGAATTACCGATTTGTTCATTTAGAAGATTCATTTTAAACTTCGAATCGTTCAAGAACGATCAGCCATCTGCACACTCATCTGTACAGCTGCTCACGTATCCATTCTCAGTCAAAAGACATGAAAAAGTGCAAACTAATCATGGAAAATATGACTAAGTATAAAGTAAATCCCACTTCTGCCACGTGGTTAAGATATGTGACAGCTTTATTCTAAGAGTGCGTGTTGTTTTATAATAAAATCATTAGTAGTTGTTTACAAGTGACACGGCCTACAATTCCCATGATGCATTGTACACCAAACACACAACTTCCTCTGACGTCACATTCGTGTGCGTTTAGAACAAGAATCCCCGCAAATGAAATCGCAACAATGTAACGCATTGTGGTTTGTTTAGAAATTGCGACTTTGTGTTGTTGCTATATTTCCAGTGGTCTTCGTCGATTAGTTTTTGCTTTTATTTTATTTATTTAGTTTTAATTCAGCTCAGTAGACTACAGGTACGCGGACATCTGCTTTCTTTGAGCCTGAAAGCTAAGAATCTGTCCTGTTCGAAATTTAGTTATGCAGGCCTATTAATTAAACCTGTTACTTTTCCAGAACACTACAGTGACAGTGCCAAATTTGAAACTTGCCTTCAGCTGACACGCGAGATGAACAGCTTCCTGATGTGCTGTGCGTTTGAGTCCGTGGGCGATCTTCAAAGATAATCTATCTAGATTTTATGAAGGACCTCCCCCTTTTCTCAGCACTCATATGAGAAGTTTACCAAGAAAGCCAACTTGAAAATCAGATAATGTTTCTTAAAAAAAAAGAAAAAAAGAGAAGGTTTAACTGAAGTTACACTTATCTATTTTTCTGTTTTGCTTTCTAACAGCTTAGAGGTTATAAGCAACATAGCTAATTTAGCCTCTTTTTGGAAGACTGAAGAGAAATTAATTGAAATATAGAACTTTTCTAAGTATTTTTTCTCATGCATGCATTCCTTACTTTAGACTTTATGTAATATAGATGAAATTTAACAATGTGTGCACATAAATTAATATGTAATGAAGCCATATATACGAAGCCATTTTATTTGACTGAGCCAAATAAATATCAGTCATCCTTAGGTTTCACAGTAGTACTTCATGAAATGAAATGGTAACCTTCTGATACACCAATACAATGTTCCAGTCCTGCTATAAACATTAACAGCTATGACATGAAACACCTGTTCACCATGCACTGTCCAGCACCCATTGTGGGTTGTTATTTTTGTATTTTAGCAGAGTTGTAATGTCAGGGACTATCCTCATGTCTGAATAGCCTATGCCTACTTCTAAAATTCTGTATATAGTATGACAAAACTGTATGCAGTATGCGCATGTAGTGGTCACTTAAGCTGAACATATACTCCAGTTTTGATGCAAACTATTTCAGAAGTTGACTGATAAAGATGTCTTTGTAAACTCTTTAAACTAGAGTTGCAGGTTTCTTGTCTGCGAGGGATTTTGTTGTTTTTGCAGTCTCCAGTAGTTTGTTGCTGTTCCATCACCTCTGTTACTGTTTTCGACTTGAAACTTACATACAGTAGTACGTGCAGTTAGAAATTATGGTTGCGTGCGTATGATGATGAAATGTACGTCACGTGCACTGTACGCATACCTAAAACTGAAGTACTCTGTGGTTTAGAAATACAAGTTGCACACAATACTATGCTGGTGATAATTTTTGTTTCATACACTGTACGCATACAAAACAAATTATATTTTGGGTCAAGGGAGAGTCATATTTGTAAATGGTAGGAAACATGACATTCTAAACATGGAGAATGTTTTATCTTTGGATTGTAGTACATACTGTATGCGATTTTTTTTCCCCTCAAATGCATACTTTTTAACAGTCTAAATGATTTTCTTTATCTTACACATAAAAACTGAAGTATTTTTACAGTTTAGAAAAAATAGGGCTACACGCATATAGTACATGTGTAATATACTGATGACAATATTTACGTCACGCGCACAATACGCTTACATCAGCATAAACATAAAAACCAAAGTATACTTTTATAACTTTTTAGGTTAACTTTTTTTGAACCCATGGGAGTGTAAATGGAAATGGGGGGGTACATTAACTGACATTCAGAGCTGGGTAGTAACTGATTACATGTAATCTGGATTACATTATCAGATTCCAAAAATTAAGTACTTGTAATTAGATTAAATTACATTTTACATTTCGTTACACTAACAAATCCCTGCAGTTCCTTCATGAACCACAGTTTGGGAAACCTTGATGTAATGTAATGTTTAATACACTTCATGTTGCCAATAACAATGAATGGAATTTTTTTCTTTTTATTTTGTATCAATATGGTGCAAGATTATCATATTTAAATTAATGTGATAAACGAGTTAGGTCAAAAGTAATCAAAAAGTAGTCTGATTATATTGCCCAACCACAATTTGTGTCATGTAATTTGGAATCAGTAACAGAGTACAATTTGTAACCAATCTACCCAGCTCTAATGACATCATAGGTCACATGACATTGCCAACATAGAGAAAGTAATATGTTCGGATTGTACTTCGCTCATTATTTTTTTCACCAAACCAGTTCAGCACAAATGGATTTTCTTAAGCTTACACATGAAAACTCTTAATAAAATTTTGAATTAAATGGTTAAATAATATTTTGGAATGTAGCCAGTTAATTTAGATGTTACCAGATGGTGCACACTTTTGTAGCTTACCTGACAACATACTTTTCCCCCTATCAAACCGCATGTCAACAAACTAAGTGTTCACACTTCACCAACAGAGTATGTCACACTTTAGACATTTCATGAATCAACAAATGCTGATTAAACAAGTTCATCATGTTCAAAACATGTGCCAACCAACAAAAAATGCCAGCAGGGGTAACACTGATCTGACAAATGTGAAAAAACGTCTTGCTGTTGGTCGGCCTATGTCAGTGCAGTGTGAATTAGCCTTAAGAGAGACATTTCAGAATATGAATGATTTTTGATTATTTTGTTGACATACAGGAAAAAAATATGTTGTCAGGTAACCTACAAAAGTGTGCACCATCTGGTAACATCTAAATTAACTTGCTACATTCAAAATATTATTTAACCATATGAGTCATATAGGTAGAAATAGCTTAAGTTACTCACTTTTGGTGTGGCAGTAATATGATTTCATCCCTCTGAGACACAACATATGGTGGTTAAAAAAAGGGGATGTTGTAAGTTCAAAGCTTAGGTGGTCCAGCAGTCCACCCCACGGCTGCAGGGGGAATGTCTCTGTAAAAAGTAAAGTTTGCCTTGTACCATTAGAGGGTGCGAAAACACCTCTTACAAAAACACTTTATACAATCCAATTTAGACTCGACCTCTACACCTTGACAATGCGCTTAATTAGGCGGTGACACTGTGAAAGGGGAGGGCTAATAGCGCACTTCTGCTGTACTCTAGAAGTTCAGCGATAAAGGAAAGCCGCACCGGGTCAAGAAACAATGGCTAGACGAAAAGAGAAAGTTTGCTTGTGCATAAGTATTCCGATTATGTGTATTATCATAATTATTATTATTTGCGCGACTCACTTTAAAGAGCAGTGTACTGACGGACTTTATAAAAAAGCAGCAGTGGCCGCGGACTCGGAAACCTGCTCAAAGATCGGGCGGTGAGTGATGGTGCCTTTACAGGCTACATGTGTAGTACATTATGTATGCAGTGCACTATGAATTGTGTTTGTTTAAATTCAGAAATAGCGTGCTTACGGATGATTAGATGAATTATTTTAGTAAACACTTTAAAATCTAATATCCAAACTTTTAATTTACACATGCATATTGATGTGGAAGATCACGTTTTCCTGGAAAATGACAACAACTAGTTTGTCGTAATCCCTGGGTCAGGTAAATTTGAGGATACGAGTGGCTACTGAGGTGAAACGTCCGGTTAAATGCACACAGAAAGTTTGAAGTTAATTAGGTGAAGTATCTTCACAGCCTAGTAATCCTCTTGGCACAAATCTCTGGCTTCCTCTCAGGAGACGTTCTTGGACAACAACTAATGATTTAGACCTATAGCGCTAAATTTTTAAGTATACGATTACTTTTACACTATTACATAGTGTATGAAATATGTTTACTATAAAGAAAAGTCAATTGCTTCTGTAGAAGTAAGCGATAAAAGCTGATAGCCCGTGTTTTGAGGGGGAAGTGGGTTTATACATTTAGATATCGGTCTTTGAAAGGTGTACTCAGAAAGTAGGCTAATCATGATAGACTATTTAAATATAGATCATTTGTAACATAAAAACATCGGTTATGCCAGGCAGAGGCTTCTGACGGGTCTTAAAGCGCGTTTGATACATGACCGCCTGCAGATATTAGCTAATTTTCCAAATGACTTCCTCATTTTTTGTCTTGTTGTTGTTGTTGTTGTATATCCCCTATTCTCTCTCGTGTGAGCCCATAGTTGTCAAACAAGTAAAGGTACAAATTATAGCCTAAATAATTTTTAACTCAGATTATGATGCCGTTCCATTCTGTTTTTAAACATTTACACTAGAACATTTGCTGCTGTGACCTATGTTTTGGCAGTCTTTGGTTTTGGTCAAAGTGTGTGTGTGTGTGTGTGTGTGTGTTCACTGGCTTGTTCTGATAAGCGGTACCGATGCACTGCAAGTAGAGATAATGAAAATTTCAATTCTGCTGGCCTCCAGTAGTAATTAACTCCCGCGTTTTTGGAACCTTTTCAAGAACCTTCTGACCCGAAAAATAGCGTGAACAGAATCCAGCTGGCGGAATCGAATTGTGGTTCGGACTATAAACGCGAATTAAGTGTGAACACACCATTAGGAATAATAATTGTGAGAATTACTATACAAATACATTTGAAATCAGCTGTAAATAGGTAAATTAACAGACACACTGTCAACTTAGCTGAAAATGATTACTTTCCAGATAATATTTAAATAAAAAAATAACTACTACAATACCAATACAGTTATTTAGTTTTGAAAAACACATATTTTTTATGTACATGATAGCAAAAGCTGCCTTTAAATTTTAGGAAGGGTTTAATTCCCAGGGGGATCATTGTATTTGGAGGCCCTTGATATCAAATCGCTTGAAAACCCCTGCCATAGCTTAATTCTGTCTTTTTTTCCCCCCCTTTCTAGAGATATACTGCAGTTGGGTGGCTCAGCTGTAGATGGCGCCATTGCTACTTTACTGTGCACCTCAATCATAAATCCTCAGAGTATGGGCATTGGTGGAGGCTCTATATTCACAATACGGGAACAAAGTGGTGAGGATTATCCTACCTTTAATACCTTATATCAAGAAATGTTTTGTTTAATAATGCATATTATCGTTAATTTTTATCCACATATCTGTTATCTAGGCAGAGTGAGAGTAATCAATGCCAGAGAGACTGTCCCAAAAGCTTTTAAAACGGACCTTCTTGCCATGTGTCCAACCACAATACAGCCAATGGAAGGTGACAGAGAACAGTGCATGAAGCTTTTTTTTTAAGTACTTAAATATGTAAATATTTATATTTAAACATGTGCAGTGCCCCATGGCAAAAGATGTAACCCACTATTCCTTTCTTTAAATACAGACCTTGTTTTGCATTATACAGGAAGTAGCCTTCTTATTTATCATAACTACACACACTCAGTGCACTGAGCACTTTAAGCACACATGATAGCTATATTTTCTCTCTCTCTCTATAGGTGCTCACTGGATCGGTGTCCCGGGTGATATCCGTGGTTATGAGCAAGCTCATAAACTGTATGGACGTTTACCTTGGGCCAGTTTATTTGAGCCCACTATCAAGATGGCTAGAGAGGGCGTCCCTATTCCCTATGTGCTCTCTCGATTTCTTCCACTTCTCTTAAAGGCGAAGCCAGAATCACCATTACGGTAATACATGTACTCACATTCTGAACGAATTCAGACTTATAATATACCCTTTAACAAAGCTTTTTAAAAATGAATACTGTCACATTCAAATAATAGCAAAAAAAAAAAAAAAAAAATCATCTGAATGTGTTTCTTTTATAGCCAGTTATTCCAGAATGAACAAGGTGAGCTATTGAAAGAGGGGGACATAGTGAGATTTGAGAAACTAGCAGATACGCTTGAGATCATCGCAGAACAAGGGGCAGATGCTTTATACATTGGAGACATTGCCAAAGACCTTGTCAGTGATATACAAAGTGCAGGTAATTCAGAATGGCACAATCTACAATTGTGATTTCCATAAATATACATGAATCACAGTTCATTTACTGTTTTTTCAGGCGGAACAGTTTCTCTGGAGGACTTGAGGTCTTTCAGGGCATCTGAATTAGGTGCCTGGGATGTGACTCTAGGAGACTATGAAATGCACTTTCCTCCACCGCCAGCAGGGGGAGCTACACTTAGCTTCATACTCAATACTATGCTAGGTGGGAAAACTAATTAACCCGTTTGTCCTTTATTAGTGGTACTTGCTGAGGCAAGCGTCACTATTGCTATGCTTTACCAGTAAATATTTAAGTTTAATGATTAAAATAAAACACTTAGTATTAAACTTTGCACAGAACTTTTCCCATGTGCTATACGGGCATGAGTGACCCAGCTATTACCGTTCAAAAATTAAAAAATCACAAATTGGCAAGATTTTATTAATGGTCACCAAGGCTGCATTTACTTGAATAAAAAATACAGTAGAAACAGTAATGTTGTGAAATATTATTACACAATATTAGTTTTCTATTTGAATGTATTTTAAAATGAAATTTATTCCTGTAACACAAAGCTGAATTTTAATTTTCATTACTTCAGTCCTCAGTGTCACATGATCCTTCAGAAATCATTCTAATATGCTGATTTTCTGCTCAAGAAATATTTCATATTGTTGTCAGTGATTAATATTATTTATTTGATATGCGTATTAATGCTAAGTTCACAAATGTCAAGCCTTTTATTTCTAAACTGTTACACTGATTTATTTCTCTATTTTCCTCAGGTTTTAACCTAAATTCTGCATCTCTGGAGGGGGACGAGAAGGTCTTAACATTTCAGCGTTACGTAGAAACCTGTAAATTCGCCAACGGTCTTAGGAAGTTCATGAAAGATCCAAAATTTGCCTCTCAAACGGTAGGCTCTGTGGGAGGAAATTGTTCGTTTGACATTTTTAACTTCTCTGAAAGTGTTAAAGGCATGATACCATTGGTCAGACTGTACTTTAGCATCTCAACAGAAACATTACAGTCATTACACTCTCTGGAGGCACTAGTGTAATCTGGTGTAATGACTTAAGTGCTGTGTACTGGGTGATCATTACTGCAGGCAGTAGAGTACAGCACAGCAACACTGCCATTATTACTGACAACCCACTGGTTGGGACACATAAAGTCATGCATTAGTTCATCATCCTCAATGTTCTGTGTGGCTTGAATAGGAGGCAGTTGAGATCATTCAGAAGCATTTTGCGGATAAAGTGAGAGCAAAAATCAGCCCTGACCGCACTTATGATGCCAGCTACTACAACGTCACTCCATACCTGGACTCTCATGGCACCACTCATGTGTCTGTGCTCGCTGAGGATGGTATGGCGGTATCTGTGACCAGCACCATCAACCACATGTATGTGCCCTCAAATAACATTCACTCCATGTATACGAGCGCTGGAACACTGTCAGATAATATAGTGCATTATATTATTACTTTATTAAAGAATGCAATGCTATGCAGGAATAAAATTGTGCCTTAAAAAGTGTTAAAATTGACTGTTTCCTTCTCTCTTTTCAGATTTGGATCCAGAATTTTCTCCCCCAAAACAGGCATCCTCCTCAACAATGAACTTGCAGACTTCTGTGGAAAAACAGACCAGATTCATGCTGGTCAGTAAACATTTACAAACTGATTCTTGACATATACAGCTACCAAAATTAAAATAATATTTCATGATCGATACACATACTGTCAACATTTGCAGTTGCAATAGGACACTTACAAGCGGATGCACACTATTTTTTAGAGATGCACAATGTATAAGTACCATATAGGTTCTTTAGAGATTTGATATTTTGATATATTAGAGATTAGATATTTAAGTGTGCAGGTTCATTTCCCCTCTATTTTCTTTTAGATTACATGTGCCAATCTCTTAAAATACTAGTACACTGAAAAGAAAATTGTGTAGGATTAACTTTGAAACTATTTTAACTTGCTAGTAAATTGCATAGAAACTGTAAGTAACATTAAATTAAATGTGAAAGTTTGAAATAATTTTTTGTCAAATTCACTTTATTTACAACTTTGAAAAATAATTTTTTACAGTGTAATTAAATAACAGTTAAATGTAATCTTCAGCAAATCTCACACTGATTTATTTTAGTGTTTTTTTTAATTTTATTTAGGCAAAACATTTTGGTATTTATTAGAATTTTTATTGTTTATTTGGTATTCTGGTATTTATCACTTATCAGACATAATATAAACATAATTATCAGCTTATCTGTATCAGCTAGAATTTCATTATCAATACATCCATTATTTATAAAATACTTAGCCACATGACTCAAATATTACATATTTAGGTAATGTTCTTCATTTGGTAACATCTCAGCTAATTTGTTTATTCAAAATGCTATTTAACTTCTTTTAAAAAACATTAAAAAACGGTTGACCAGTAGTGTATGCCACATTTTTATTTCTAAAACTAAAGTAGTTTTTAAGAAAATATGGCTACTATTTTGTGAGTTTGTTACCTTCAAGTGAAATGTCTTTCTATCATAGTTATATATTGGTGTTAACTATCTGTTCTCTGTGTATCTGTGTGAAGGTGAGCAGCCCCCATCCTCCATGTCTCCAGTGATCCTTTACTCCCCATCTCAGAAGCACATTGTGGTCATAGGAGCCTCAGGTGGCAGTATGATCACTACTGGGGTGGCTCTGGTGAGTCTAAACTGCACTTTAACAAATTTAACGCACTGTGATTCAGTAATCCAACTCTAACCGAAACCCTTCTGGCTAGACTCTCATGAACTTCTTGTGGTTCGGTAAGACTCTGCAAGATTCCATCGACTCCCCTGTAGTGTTTGTGGACTCCAAAAATGTCCTCAACTTTGAGCCCTTGTTTGACAAGGTAAGTAGATACAAATGTTTCCATGTGGTAAATTGTTTGTAAAGGATCAGGTGAAATTTCCAAACCACTTTTATCTCTTTTCTTCCTCAGATTGTTCTGGAGTCACTTAGCAAGATTGGGCACAAAGTCAAAGTCCCACAGATGTTTTATAATGTGGTAAATGCAGTATCAAAGGAAAACAGCTGCATAGAGGCCATATCTGACTCACGGAAACATGGAAAAGCTGCAGGGTATTGACCTGGAGTGCAGCTGGAGACTGCTTGATGCGTCTGTGCCGTGTTTGGATGAAGTAAACTGGCCAGATGATAAACTGACAAATAATAGCAAACACCATCAATATGTGAAGTTTTGATGTTTTACTGTGAAAAAACATGAAAATATATTTTTACTATAATTACTGTGAATAATGTGTTGTAAATGCGTATGTTGATGTGTATATATACACAGGATGTGAATGTTGTTTTATAATAGTTTGCAACACTGCTTTAGGCACACGTTTAAAAAAAATCACTTCGTAAACTACCCAACTTGCTATAATGTGAATTGATTTGTGCACATAGCCGTCAAAGAGGGCAAATATACAATATGGTTCAAAAGTTTGGGGTCACAATCTCACAGTATTTTAGATCGAATAAATGCATCTTTTATGAGCACAAAAGACTTCTTTTAAAAAACACTTAAAAAAAATTCTCACCCCAAACTTTTGAACAGTACTGTTTTTTTATTTTTTCAAGGTTTTTTTTTTTTTTTTTTTTTTTTTTTTGACACTCATTAACATTTTGTGAGGTTGTCATCTTCAGATTCGCTGCCTTTCTTTCATAGTTATATACGGATGTTTTTTTTTTCTTCTAAAAGTTAAACCTCAACACATGAAGCAATCTTTGTACTAACTACAACATGTTTTACATTAGTTAAAAAATTTCCTAAATTTAGAATACTTTAAAGTACTTTAAATGCAAAAGAAAATTCAAAATAAAGTATTTAATACTATTACGAAAAATCAGTTTGAATGTTTAAGTGTTGTGTATGCTAGTATTTTTAGTCATCAAATATTAGCTGAAACGTTTGGGAGGCCAAATTTCCCTTCCGATACATACCCAGGAGCAATTTTTACTTGGCATCAATCATTGCTTGGGGGGAAAAAAAAAAAAAAACTCACCTGAATTAGTTTTAAATTGGATTTTTAATTAGACTGTGCCAAAACATTTTTAATGGGTACAACAGCATACAGGCTCTTAAAAAGTGTTACAGTCGCATTATTGATTGTATGGATTGCCAATATTGGATTGTCAATAGCGCTGAAGTGTGCAGATGGATGGTCAAAGGGAATATTTAGCTCAGCTGCTCACCAATGATCCCTCCACAGCATGAAGCCCAGCGTTTCTTTATAATTAACCTCCAAAGCCCTGAAAATAGGATGTGTCTGACTCACAATGAGATCTCGTCAGAGGCTGTGAACAATGTGAGTTATTGCATTAGCTTTGGCATCATGATCAGAAAGATAAACAGAGCATTATGAGCTCTAGCTATTCTGGAGCACAAGAATAAACATTGTGGTGTAATCGTTTGGCATAAGCAGTTAGCAGAACTTGAGTGCCAGTCAGCAAACCCTTAGAGTCTGTGCGAGTCTCAAGCCCAGTCATTTCCATTTGAAGTCCACAGGGGAGCTTTAGTCCTGATTCTGCCTGCTGGCACCCAAATCTTTCTCACTCTCATTCCTTTATTCTTTCTATCCTGGAGCTGAGAGCATACAGAAGCCAGAAGGTTTCCTGTCTGACAGTAGAATAATAGCATCGACACTGAATCATCTCTCCTCAGCCCAAACTTACAGCCATCCTCAGCAACAGCAGGCAGAGGGACAATACAACTGTCAGACGATTGTGCGCTTTTGGACGACGCCTTTTGTGTGTCAATCAGTGGATTTCCTTAGTTTTCAGTTCATTCAAAGTGTGAATGTGCTCTTGAAAACTCTGATGGAACATTTATGAGCACTCCAGAATCTGAACAAAGCGTCTCCGCAGTGAGTTATGAGATTACGATGGTGACCGCACACTTGTCAGTGCAGCTGCAGGGCTGTTGTAGAAAATAACGATTTTCTCATTTCCTTGAATATTTTAGTTCCGACTTTTCTCTGCTGAGTTAAGTCAACATTGAAATACATGCAAATCATACACAGACACAGCCTGAGGCCACTTACATGTTTCCACAGGCTGCTACCGCATTGACAGTATAGCTTACAATATACAGTGAAAACATGGCAAATAAAAGCACTTTTAAATAACTATATAGTATTTTTATGCAGTGTTTTATGCTCATTAGTTTGATCAATAACACAGTATATTAATGTTATCATAATTAGAATAACTGCTTTCTCTTTTAATATATTTTTAAGTGAATTTTATTTCTGTGATGCAAAGCTGAATTTTTTGCATCATTACTCCAGTCTTCAGTGACACATTATCCTTCAGAAATCATTTTAATATGATTTGGTGCTTAAGAAATGTTTTTTTTTTAATTATTAGGGGTTCAAGCACGTAGCTTGAACTAATTGTTAGGATTTTTTTAAATTTATTTTTTTATTATTCTTCTCCAGTAAAACTGACCGTGCAGCCCAAACCGTAAGGCCTACAGAGCTGAAACTTGGTTAGATCGTAGTAGTATTGCTCGCTACTCAGATCCAAAGACTTGCCCCAATCGGCCAATAGGGGGCGCTACAGTGATCAAAAACGCAAAAGTGCTCATAACTCCTAAACCGCTTGTCATAGACTCATAAAAATTTACATTTTTGGAATCCTTGGCTCAAGACAAATTGAAAGAACACCCTGTGATTTGGGGTCTAGGAGGTCTCATTTTTCCGCAAATTTTAATCATGTCCAAAACCTACTTTTTCGAACTAGTTCTAGGTTTTTTGCCCGATCGGAACCAAATCACTGCAGAAATGTTCTCTGGACAGTGAATATCAATAATTATCAAAAACTCACTCACTGTCAAAATGGGGCGCCAAAACGTTTGAAAGTCGAGGACCAATTTTACGAAAAAGGCTATAACTCGTGAACAAAATGAGATATCTTCACCAAACTTGGTACACATATGTATGAGCTTAAACTTTGGTAAAATAAAAAAATTGCACAGATCTACCACTTGGTGGCGCTATAAGATCGAGAAAACTATAACTGGGCAACCGCTGGTCCGATCGACTTGAAAATTGGTATGCAGTGTCTTCGTCCAAAGTGGCACAAGTTTCTATGAGGACATTTGCGTATCTCAAACAACATGGCCGCCATTGGCCAAAAACATTTAAGCACTTATTTTGCAAGGTTAAAAGAGGTCGATCGGAAAAAAACTTGGTGGGCATGTTCGACTCATGGCCCTAAGGGTCTGTAAGAATTTTGAAAGAAATCGGCCACTAGTTGACGCTAACGAGTTTTTTGGCTTTGTAATCACATCCACACAATATGCATATCATTCGATAGATCTCCTCATAATGCAAAACTTTGCCTAAGAACCATTGCTGGCAGTTAAAACGTTCATTAATTATTCACAAATATGTTAAAAACCTACTTTTGCGAACTAGTCATAGGTTTTTCGCCCGATCTGAACCAAACCACTGCAGTAATATTCTCTGGACTCTCTAGATCAATAAGTATCGAAAAATGGTTGAATTTCGTCCTTTGATTAGCTATAATGGGCTCATTTAAAAAGGGGTGTGGCCACATATACCAAAAAGCCTATAAAACCTAAATGAAAACTCATAACTTTACGAAACTTGGTGAAAACATGTGGCAGATGACTCTTAACAAGTAAGCAAATTTTCAAGGAGATCGGACAATAGGTGGCGCTATAACACTTAAAAACGCCTCAAAAACTAAATTTATATAGAAAATTATCTCAAATTGTGGAACATACACATATATTTTTCACAAACACTAGATCTTAATATCATATGATAGATCTTCTCATTTTGAGCAACTTTGCCTCTGGGACTAATGCTGTCAATCAAATCGTTCATTAAATATTCACAAATATGTTAAAAACCTACTTTTGCGAACTAGTCCCTGGTTTTTTGCTCAGTCTCGATCAAACCACTGTAGCGCAATTCTCTGGAATCTCTAGATCAATAATTATCAAATAAATGTTGAATTTTGTCCTTTGGTTAGCTATAACGAGCTCATTTAGTAAAGGGGCATGGCCAAATATACTCAAAAGCATATAAAATCTAAACGAAAACTCAAAACTTTACGAAACTTGGTGAAAATGTGTCAGACGACTCTTAACAAGCATACAAAGTTTCATAGAGATCGGACCATAGGTGGCGTTATAACAGTTAAAAAGTCCTCAAAAACACAATATTTCTGTATAGAATGACCTCAAATTGTATAACATGTTCATATATTCACACAAACACATGCTCTTCAAATCATATGAGAGATCTCCTCATTCTGAGCAACTTTACCTCTAGGACTAATGCTGTCAATCAAATCGTTCATTAAATATTCACAAATATTTAAAAACCTACTTTTGCAAACTAGTCCTAGGTTTTTCATTGAATCTTGATCAAACCGCTGCAGTAATATTCTCTGGACTCTCTAGACCAATAATTACATTTAAAAAATGTTGAATTTTTACCTTTGGTTATCTATAACAGGGTCATTTACAAAAGGGCATGGCCACATATGCCCAAAAGCCTATAAAACCTAAACAAAAGCTCAAAACTTTACGAAACTTGGTGAAAACTTGTGACTGATGACTCTTAACAAGCATGCACAGTTTTATGGAGATTGTACTATAGGTGGCGCTATAACAGTTAAAAAGGCTTCAAAACCAAAAGATTTCTATGGTAAATGGCCTCAAATTTAAAATCATATATTCACACAAACACTAGATCTTCATATCTTACGATTTCAAATATCTATATCTGCAACAAAATGTGTGTGCATGTATGTCTGTGTGTTTGTGTGTGTGTGTGTGTGTGTGTAAGCATGCTTATTGAGTATTAAAATACTAGTTTAATCATTTCATTTCATTTCACTGTGTGTGTGTGTGTGTGTGTGTGTGTGTGTCTGTGAGCTTATTCTCCATTTTGGATGTGTTTTACTGTAAGCCATACATCCAGGTTGGCCTAGACCCTAAAAGCATACCACCTTAAAGGTGGTGCTTGAACCCCCTTAATCAGCTATATTTATTATTATTATTATTATTGTTGTTGTTGTTGTTGTTGTTATCAATGGTGAAAACAGTTGTACTGCTTAATAATTTTGTGTAAACCATTATAAAAATAAATTCAGGATTCTTTGAGGAATAAAAACTACATTTTAATATTTGAAAAAGCTGAGAAAAAAACAATGTTAAAGTCTTTTACCATCATGTTTCATCCACATAAGGCATCCTATCTTATATATATATATATATATATATATATATATATATATATATATATATACAGGTGCATCTCAATAAATTAGAATGTCGTGGAAAAGTTCATTTATTTCAGTAATTCAACTCAAATTGTGAAACTCGTGTATTAAATAAATTCAGTGCACACAGACTGAAGTAGTTTAAGTCTTTGGTTCTTTTAATTGTGATGATTTTGGCTCACATTTAACAAAAACCCACCAATTCACTATCTCAACGAATTAGAATATTGTGACATGCCAATCAGCTAATCAACTCAAAACACCTGCAAAGGTTTCCTGAGCCTTCAAAATGGTCTCTCAGTTTGATTCACTAGGCTACACAATCATGGGGAAGACTGCTGATCTGACAGTTGTCCAGAAGACAATCATTTACACCCTTCACGAGGAGGGTAAGCCACAAACATTCATTGCCAAAGAAGCTGGCTGTTCACAGAGTGCTGTATCCAAGCATGTTAACAGAAAGTTGAGTGGAAGGAAAAAGTGTGGAAGAAAAAGATGCACAACCAACCAAGAGAACCACAGCCTTATGAGGATTGTCAAGCAAAATCGATTCAAGAATTTGGGTGAATTTCACAAGGAATGGACTGAGGCTGGGTTCAAGGCATCAAGAGCCACCACACACAGACGTGTCAAGGAATTTGGCTACAGTTGTCATATTCCTCTTGTTAAGCCACTCCTGAACCACAGACAACTGGACTGTTGCCCAGTGGTCCAAAGTCCTCTTTTCAGATGAGAGCAAGTTTTGTATTTCATTTGGAAACCAAGGTCCTAGAGTCTGGAGGAAGGGTGGAGAAGCTCATAGCCCAAGTTTCTTGAAGTCCAGTGTTAAGTTTCCACAGTCTGTGATGATTTGGGGTGCAATGTCATCTGCTGGTGTTGGTCCATTGTGTTTTTTGAAAACCAAAGTCACTGTACCCGTTTACCAAGAAATTTTGGAGCACTTCATGCTTCCTTCTGCTGACCAGCTTTTTAAAGATGCTGATTTCATTTTCCAGCAGGATTTGGCACTTGCCCACACTGCCAAAAGCACCAAAGGTTGGTTAAATGACCATGGTGTTGGTGTGCTTGACTGGCCAGCAAACTCACCAGACCTGAACCCCATAGAGAGTCTATGGGGTATTGTCAAGAGGAAAATGAGAAACGAGACCAAAAAATGCAGATGAGCTGAAGGCCACTGTCAAAGAAACCTGGGCTTCCATACCACCTCAGCAGTGCCACAAACTGATCACCTCCATGCCACGCCGAATTGAGGTAGTAATTAAAGCAAAAGGAGCCCCTACCAAGTATTGAGTACATATACAGTAAATGAACATACTTTCCAGAAGGCCAACAATTCACTAAAAATGTTTTTTTTTTATTGGTCTTATGAAGTATTCTAATTTGTTGAGATAGTGAATTGGTGAGTTTTTGTTAAATGTGAGCCAAAATCATCACAATTAAAAGAACCAAAGACTTAAACTACTTCAGTCTGTGTGCATTGAATTTATTTAATACATGAGTTTCACAATTTGAGTTGAATTACTGAAATAAATGAACTTTTCCATGACATTCTAATTTATTGAGATGCACCTGTATATATAAATAAATATATATATATATATAAATATATATATATATATATTTACTACCGTTCAAAAGTTTTAGATCAGTAAGACTTGTAATGTTTTTAAAGAAGTTTCTTATGCTTATCAAGGCCGCATTTATTTGATCAAAAATACAGGAAAAAACAGTAATCTTGCAAAATGTTATTACAATATAATTTTTTTTTTTTATTTCAATATACTTTAAAGTATAATTTATTTCTGTGATGCAAAGTTGAATTTCCATCAGCCATTACTCCAGTCTAAAGTGTCACATGATCCTTCAGAAATCATTCTAATATGCTGATTTATTATCAGTGCTGGAAACTGTTGTGCTGCATAATATTTTTTTGGAACCTGTGATACTTTTTTTCAGGATTCTTTGATGAATAAAAAGTTTAAAAGAAGAGCATTTATTTATAATAGAAATCTTTTCTAACAATATACACTACCATTCAAAAGTTTGGGGTCAGTAAATGTTTATTCTTTCTTTTTTTTTTTGAAAGAAATTAAACATTTTATTCAGCAAGGATGTGTTAAATTGATAAGAAGTGATAGCAAAGATTTATATTTTTAGAAATGATTTATATTTTGAATAAATGCTGTTCTTTTTAACATTTTATTCATCAAAGAATCCTGAAAAAATATCGCAGTTCCCAAAAATATATTTGGCAGCACAACTGTTGCCAACATTGATAATTCTAATAATAAATCAGCATATCAGAATGATTTCTGAAGGATCATGTGACACTTTAGACTGGAGTAAAGGCTGATGGAAATTCAGCTTTGCATCACAGAAATAAATTATACTTTAAAGTAAAATAAAATAAAATAAAATAAATTAAAATAGAAACCATTATTTTATATTGTAATAACATTTTGCAAGATTACTGTTTTTTTCTGCATTTTTGATCAAATAAAAACAGCTTTGATGAGCATAAGAGACTTCTTTAAAAACATTAGAAGTCTTACTGATAAAAAAAACTTTTGAACGGTAGTGTATATATATATATATATATATATATATATATATATATATATATGTTAGAATGTAGTCAAAGTATGTGATTCCAGATGCAGTAAATTGTAATTCTTCTGTTTGTCGATGCTGCTGCAGAAATTACACACCACAGATTTTTATTAGTTCAGAGAGGTTAAATACTTGTTTACTTGATTCTTATTATTCTTTCAAAGATGAGCAAGTTTGCTCTTCTACCTTAATAAAAAAATATATTCACATGTGGCCGCTGACTGGATTATTTACCATGCCTTCCATTTTTCAAAACATGTTTTTGCCTTCGAGCCGTTTCAAATGGCACAGTTTCATAAAATACAGCTTGCATTATTTAGTAATTAGCTCTTGCAATATTTATATAAACACTTATGACTGCGACAGCAAACATACATTGGTCCAAAAACAGTTTAATTAACAGCATAACAACAGCCACAGGACAGTGGATGTTTAAAAAATATATACACGCATGTATTTCTCTGAATGCACTATACATTACCACCACAGTATCTCTTCATGATAAACATTAACATAGCTTCATGAATGTGATCTATACATTATACAGCATAATAATAATATTGCAGTTTTATGATTTGGAGACAAATAGTCTGGTGATAGCCCTTAAAGGAATAGTTCACCCAGAAATCAAAATTAGCTAAAAAATTGACTAACAATCAGGCCAACTAAGATGTAGATGAGTTTGTTTCTTCATCAGAACAGATTTGGAGAAAATTAGCATTACATCACTTGCTCCTCTGGATCCTCTGCAGTGAATGGGTGCCGTCAGAATGAGTGTCCAAATAGCTGATAAAAACATCACAATAATCCACAAGTAATGTACACAACTCCAGTCCATCATTTAGACGTTTTTCATTTCAAACCATTGCTTCTGGCTAAAACACAAGTCCTCTGTACATAATATTTTCTCCAGTGAAAAAGTTGTCTCATCTGATTCAGGACAGAAATATGAACAAATCAAGCACCGTTTACAAGAGAAAACAGTCCAAAACAGTTATAAACAAATATGTCAATCGATTTTAAAGTGAGAGGACAACAGGACATTGACTTTTTCACCAGAGGAAATGTTATTATGGATTACAGACAGAAGCAATGGTTTGAATTTAAAATGTCTTAATGATGGATTTGTCCGTTACAAACAAACAACTTTTCACTTCACAAGATGTTAATACATTGTTTTTATCAGCTGTTTGGACTCTCATTCTGATGGCACCCATTCACTGCAAAGGATCCTTTGGTGAACAAGTGATGTAATGCTAAATTTCTCCAAATCTGGTCTGATGAACAAACAAACTCATCTACACCTTGGAATGACGGAGTGTAAGTTATCAACAAATTCATTTCATTTTCAGGTGAACTATTCCTTTAAATGTAATTCAAACATAAAATGAGACTAACATTAGATAATAACAGACCTGAAGTGAACATGTTTTTCTGCTCAGAGGTCTGTTTTACATACACAAGTCATTTACTTCTAACAGAATAACAATGGTTATTATCATTCAGCATTTCACATTATGCAAGTCATCTCATGAGAAGATTACTGTATACAGAGGCGAACGTGTCCAGTGAGGTAATCTGAAGTCGTACATGCCGTTCTCCCACGATTTTACTTATGAATAGTTGATAGCTTCTCTTCACCATAACAATATTATCATTCCAGTTCGCTAAAAATGAATATGCTGGTTGCAGCTTTAAGTGAAACATTCAGCTTATAGATGGTAATATAATAGAGTTTCCACACATTTTAACAGTGTCTTATTATTACAGTGTGTCTACCATGAACAAAACAGAAGCTGTTTTTCCAATATGAACCTGTAACACCTGTAATATTTTTATTACTATGATTAATTTCATACTTATTTCCCTGACTTTGTCCCTTTCACAGGCACTTTTTGTATTGCTCATTCTCTTAACATGTCCATTAACCCGAAGAACTCCATTACACAACAAAGAACCCATACAATGGAATCAGGTACCAAAGGACCCCCACATACTGATAATCAATCCTATTTCTCAACACACAAAATGAATAAATAAGCTTGGAAATATCATAGACCGTTCAATATGAAAGTTAGGCACTGTTGATACCAATGAAACATTTTCCCATCAAAAAGAAAAATGTCAATAAATACAGGGAGTCTTTGTGCAACCTTGTGCATTGGGGTCCATGTTGACACTTGGACTAAGAGGTGCATTGCCTTTCAGTGTGTATATTCATTTTTTCTGGTTCTTGATTGAGTCACCAATGACTGAAGGTCCACAAAAATTGAGAAGGGAGAGAGGGAGTGGTGTTCAATATCCCGCAGGATAGCCGCCTTTCCTGGGGTCAGATTCGGCACAGAGTTTGTCCCCTTGTCGCACAATGGCCTGGACTACTGCTCCTGGTGTCCTCTGCAGCTCTGTTACGTGATTCTTCTGAGCCAAGCCATCAAGAACACTCTGTAGCATGTGTGGACATATTCACAAACAGTCGCAAACATACAAAAAATATGAGTAATTGTCATTCTACTGACTTATTAAACCATTTATCATGTCTTAAATTGGAAAAGTTCAGTTGTTAAAGGGATAGTTCACCCCAAAATGAAAATTCTGTCATAAATTACTCACCCTCATGTTGTTCCAAACCCGTGAGACTCCAACTCAAATGCAAACAAAAGCACACGCATGTGTCGTGGTACTCTCCAAAATGGCGGAATACATGAGTTGAAGGAGAAGAATTGTTGAATAAAGTTTTTATTTTTGTTTTCTTTGTGCACAAAAAGTATTCTCGTAGCTTCACAAAATTGCGGTTGAACCACTGATGTCACATGGACTGTTTTACCGATGTCCTTACTACGTTTCTGGGTCTGGGAACATTTCAGTTACGTTGCTGTCTATGGATGGTAAGAGAGCTCTCGAATTTCAACAAAAATATCTTAATTTGTGTTCTGAAGATGAACAAAGGCCTTACAGGTTTGGAATGACATGAGGGTGAGTAATTAATGACAGAATTTTCATTTTTGGGTGAACTATTCCTTTAAGTCCAGGGACACACCTGCTCAAAGTCCTGTTCCACAACTGTCATGTTGGGGTTGAGTTGGTTGTGGACTCTAGGTTCTGTAACCGCTTTCTTTAGATCATAGTTAAAGAACAGTGAGTTCAGGATCACCTGGGAGAAGTGGAAAAGTAGAGGTGAAAAGACATGTTTTGATATATCAGGCCAATTATATTTTAAATTTTGAAAAATAATGGAAAACCTTCCATTTCCATTTAGTGATTACATTTAAACGATTGTCCATCGTTTTATGTACTTCTTAAGTACATAAAAACAGCCACAGGACTACAGACCTGTGGCTCTAACATCTGTGGTCATGAAGTCATTCGAAAAACTGGTTTTGGCTTATCTGAAGGACATCACTGGACCCTTACTGGACCCCCTGCAGTTTGCCTACAGAGCAAACAGGTCTGTGGATGATGCAGTCAACATGGGACTGCACTTCATCCTGCAGCATCTGGACAGACCAGGGACTTATGTGAGGATCCCGTTTGTGGACTTCAGCTCAGCTTTTAACATGATTATCCCATCACTCCTCCTGCCCAAACTAACTCAGCTCTCCGTGCCCACCTCTGTCTGTCAGTGGATCACCAGCTTCCTGACAGACAGGCAGCAGCTAGTGAGACTGGGAAAATACACATCCAGCACCCGCACCATCAGCACTGGTGCTCCTCAGGGCTGAGTTCTCTCCCCACTGCTATTCTCCCTCTACACCAATGACTGCACATCTAAAGACCCCTCTGTCAAGCTCCTGAAGTTTGCAGAAGACACCACACTTATCGGCCTCATTCAGGACGGTGACGAGTCTGCTTACAGACAGGAGGTTAAAGAGCTGGCTGTCTGGTGCAGTCTCAACAACTTGGAGCTCAACACGCTCAAAACAATGGAGATGACCGTGGACTTCAGGAGAAACCCCACTGCTCTCCCCCCACTCACCATCATGAACAGCACTGTGACTGCAGTGGAGTCATTCAGATTCCTGGGCACCACCATCTCCCAGGACCTGGAGTGGGACATTCACATAGACACTATTGTGAAAAAGGCCCAGCAGAGGTTGTACTTCCTTTGTCAGCTGAGGAAGTTCAACCTGCCACAGGAGCTGCTGAAACAGTTTTACTCCACCATCAGTGAATCTATCCTCTGCACTTCAATAACTGTCTGGTTCAGCTCAGCTACCAAATCTGACCACAGAAGACTACAGAGGGTAGTCCGGACTGCTGAGCGAATCATTGGTACAACCCTCCCCACTCTCCAAGAACTGTACTCATCCAGAGTGAGCAAAAGGGCTGGCAAAATCACTCTGGACCCCTCACATCCAGCACGCTCCCTCTTTGAACTGCTGCCATCTGGTCAGCGCTACAGAGCTCTGAGCACCAGAACGGCCAGGCACAGGAACAGTTTCTTCCCTCAGGCAATCCATCTCATGAACATTTGAACACTTAACAATAAACATGAAACACACAACACTATCATACATTTATTTATTTAACACATACTTATTACATTTTAAATTTGCACCTAACATACCTGTACATACTAAATTGTCTATTTTGTATTATTGTGTTTGCGCTATTTTGCACATTGTCTTTTTTATATTTGTATATTATTTTTATTATCCGTGTCTTGTCACTGTCATTCTGTCGCACTGTGGAGCTTCTGTCACCAAAACAAATTCCTCGTATGTGCAAACATACCTGTCAATAAAGCTAATGTAAGATGTATGGGCAAACAAGGATTACATTTTAAGGGTTAAGTTTAACATACACTCACTGGCCACTTTATTAGGTACACCTTGCTAGTACAGGGTTGGACCCCCTTTTGCCTTCAGAACTGCCTTAATTCTTCGTGGCATAGATTCAACAAGGTGTTGGAAACATTCCTCAGAGATTTTGGTCCATATTGACATGACAGCATCACGCAGTTGCTGCAGATTTGTTGGCTGCACATCCATGATGCGAATCTCCCGTTCCACCACATCCCAAAGGTGCTCTATTGGATTGAGATCTGGTGACTGTGGAGGCCATTTGAGTAAAGTGAACTCATTGTCATGTTCAAGAAACCAGTCTGAGATGATTTGAGCTTTGTGACATGGTGCATTATCCTGCTGGAAGTAGCCATCAGAAGATGGGTACACTGTAGTCATAAAGGGATGGACATGGTCAGCAACAATATTCAGGTAGGCTGTGGCGTTTAAATGATGCCCAATTGGTACTTAGGGGCCCAAAGTGTGCCAAGAAAATATCCTCCACACCATTACACCACACCATCCTGAACCGTTGAGACAAGGCAGGATGGATCCATGCTTTTATGTTCTTTACGCCAAATTCTGACCCTACCATCTGAATGTTGCAGCAGAAATCGAGACTCATCAGACCAGGCAACGTTTTTCCAATCTTCTATTGTCCAATTTTGGTGAGCCTGTGCGAATTGTAGCCTCCGCTTCCTGTTCTTAGCTGACAGGAGCGGCACCCGGTGTGGTCTTCTGCTTCTGTAGCCCATCTGCTTCAGGGTTTGACGTGTTGTGCGTTCAGAGATGGTATTCTGCATACCTTGGTTGTAACGAGTGATTATTTGAGTTACTGTTGCCTTTCTATCATCTCTAACCAGTCTGCCCATTCTCCTCTGACCTCTGACATCAAGGCATTTTCATCCACACAACTGCCGCTCACTGGATATTTTCTCTTTTTCGGACCATTCTCTGTAAACCCTAGAGATGGGTGTGCGTGAAAATCCCAGTAGATCAGAAGTTTTTGAAATACTCAGACCAGCCCGTCTGGCACCAACAACCATTCCACGTTCAAAGTCACTTAAATCCCCTTTCTTCCCCATTCTGATGCTTGGTTTGAACTTCAGCAAGTCGCTTTACCACATCTAGATGCCTAAATGCATTGAGTTGCTGCCATGTGATTGGCTGATTAGCAATTTGTGTTACCAATCAATTGAACAGGTGTACCTAATAAAGTGGCTGGCGAGTGTGTATATATACACACACAGGGTTTGAAATTAACACCCGCCAACCCGCCAAATGCAGGTAAAAATCAGCTGTGGCAGGTAACGTCATCAAATCACTAGCCAGTTTGGCGGGTTACTTTTCGTAAGTTATGTTCACTCAATTTCTTGTGGAAGTTCATGCAAGCCAAATCTGTGCAGGTTTAGCGCAAAAACGGAACTCACATTATCGAGTATATTGCAAAAACCAAACAAAACACATCTACAGAGTGCACTCATACGCGACTACGTGATGAAGTCTAGTTAGACTAACTAGTGCGCGTGCGCATTTAGAGTGCGTTCTTTCACTGCATGATTCAGTCTGTTAATATGCATTAAGAATGATAACATAATTCAAGATAAGGGGGCAGAAAATGTATATATTTATATCCATTCATATAGTTAAATCAATATCATACGAAGAGTGCCTTTTTTTTTTTAAAGAATCAGCATGGTTACAAATGTGATATTGATTTATACAACAGTTCAATAAACAAAGTTAATATCAAGAGACTTACGTTTTAGACACCGTATTGCCTGTTTTTGCTCTATTTCGCCAATAACAACAAAAAAAAAACAATTCTAAACACAGCCACAGCGCTGTTTTGCGTCTCTGAGCAACATGACAGTGTTTCGTTCCTGAATTAATCAACCGTTTAAATGATTCGGTTCAATCGCAATGACTCATTTATTAACAGTGACTTGCTGCCACCTATTGGCGGTTTTAATTTTACATTTAAAGTATCTTTTCATTTTTAAAATAATTTCAAATATCAGTATTCAATATTTCATGTTTAAAATATCAAAACTTTATTTATCCATTTGTAACTGCAGGTTAAAGCATTCCATGTCCCTCTAAGCTGCATTAACGTGTAAATACATCTAAATACCATAAACTTCTGCAAAGATGAATACTGATACTGACTTAATTTGTTTAGTAACAGCCTAAATGTATTATTATTATTATAATAATTGATTGATTAAATGTAAGAATTTGACTCAAAAGATGATGCACACTTTTAGAAAAAATGGCTTTATAAAAGGTAAAAATGCCCATAAAAGGTTAAAATCAATTTAAACTTATTGGAAAAGATTAATTTCTATCACTGCTGTGAACTGACCACACAGAATATGAAGAATATCAAAAACTACAGGAGTCAGCTGTCCATGGTAGTCCTTAAGATATCAGCACAATAACACACAGCAAAATATCGTCTAATTATCTTTATCGATAAAATCCCAGAAAATATTGAGATATTTTTCTTTTGTCAATATCGCACACCCTTAGTACTGACACAAAATTATTTGCAATGGTCGCTTTCTCATGTCCAGTGTAGACAGCCTCAAACTGTTGGTTTATTGGCGGGGAATTTTTTTGTTTGTTTGTTTTTTTTGGCTAGTAGAAGTTATGAATGGCCAGTAACTTAAAAACTTAGCAGCCAAATTGACTGGTGAGTGAAAAAGTTAATTTCAATCCCTGTATACATATATATATATATATATACATATATATATATATATACATACATATATATATATACATACATATATATATATATATAAAAGGGATAATCAATGTCTAGCCGTGCATTAAAGGATTTTAATGCACGACGTGGAGGCAAAGAACCGCCCGACGCAAAGCGGAGGGAGGTTGCCTCCGTGAAGTGCATTAAAATCCTTTAATGCACGGCTAGCCGTTGATTATCCTGCTTATTCTATGGTCATTTGCCAAGTAATAGACAAGTTAAAACTTGTCTTGCTCTTTGTAGCGCAATATTTGAACAAATGGGTAAAAATGAAAGTTATTTTCATCATATATATTTTACATATATTTCATATATTTAAATTTTAATATATGTACATATATTACATTTGCATATGGAAGCCAGGGTTGGGAAACACTACTGTATGTTGGCCATATGCATCCAATGAGTATAGTTAAACAGCTGTTTTGATGTTTGTGGTTACCAGAGCTGTTGCAGTGGTGATTTTCGTCCCCCCTGAGGCCCCAACCACCATTTTGACTCTGTGGTGTTTGTCAAATATTATCGTGGGACACATCGATGAAAGTGGTCTTTTACCTTGTCAAAAGACAAAAGTCGTATTAATACATGTCTTCATTTGAATCGTACCTGTGTGTCCATAGAGATAATTTGTCATTTATTTTAGGCACCTGGCTGAATGAAATTGTTGGGTGAAGGGGGAACCCCAAAGCCATTGGTAACATAAGGAGAGCTGAAATCATCCATCTCGTCATTAAAAATAATGCCAGTTGAGCGTGACATCACCTTCGAGCCAAAACTGTGCAAACAAAAGAAAGATCAAGACAATCGGATCAAAAGGAAGGAGCAACAATATTGTGTTTCCCCCTGAGGTCCACTTATAATGTTTTTTGGCACAAAACAATCATACTTGTCATTCTCAGGGCTCCAGACTAACATATGAGAGTGTACTAAATATTGTTAAAGAAACAGTGCTTTTTATAAAATAAATGAACAGAGAAACAAAGGTCTAGTGCCGTTTTTCTCTTACTAAAGGTTGATGGTGCTAGTGGCTGCCACTGCGCTCCCATCCTCTGCGATGACTGACAAGTGAGCCGTGCCATGGTCATCAGGGACAAAGTACTCAGGATCATAGTAGCTGTCTGGGTGAGTAGTGTCATCTGTGATTTTACTCCTAATGTTGTCTGCAAAGTAGTCTGAGGTCATGTTGTGGATGAGCTGGGAAAGGAGATAATTGAAAATAGATTTACAAGCAGCTATTGAACTTGCAGGTGCATGAAATAGGAATAGTTAGAAGCCTTGGGAAAATATTGTCTGCTGTAACCGATATTACTTATAAAGAATTCTTTAAACCACTTCACTGATCTTGAGTTAAACTGCATGAGTCCTCAAAACTCCTTGCGCGAGATAAAAAAACCAAAAACAAAATACGTACAGTTAGTTGAACTCACATCAGTGATGTTGAGGTAACGTGGGTCTCCCAGTTTACTCCTCTTGGCATAAGCAAAACGAAATGCCTCTACGATGCGATGATATGTTAAAGTCTTCTTCTCTGCTGTGGACACACTGCTGTCTGAGAAGTTGTAACCTAGAAAACAAGAGTTGAATCCTCGATGTGAATTATCACGGTTATAAATATTCGTATTAGGATACACAAACACTTCGCCTTACATAATTCAGAAAGCCTTCATTCACACAGAACGCATTTTGGTAACACTTTAGTATAGTGACCAGTTCTCACTATTAACTAGTTGCTTATTAGCATGCCTATTAACATATTGGCTGTTTATTAGTACTCATAAAGCACATATTCTGCATGACCATATTCTAGATCCTTAATCCTCCCCAAATACCTAAACCTAACAACTATCTTACTAATTATTAATAAACAGCAAATTAGCAGTTTATTGAGGCAAAAGTCATAGTGAATGGTTTGTTAATAGTGAGAATAGGACCTTAAAGTAAAGCGTGACCCACATTTTTCGTTCCACTGCGCTGCTTCTTAATTTTATTTTATTTTTTATGTAAACCTATGCTAGACGGATGTATTTGACTGCTGCACTCACATCTTGTGTATTTTGCACCATCACACATGACTTAAAACACTGTATTTAATGTAAAATAAGTTCAAGTTAAAAAAAAAAAAAAAAAAAACATCTCAACCTTGCATTTTGTGTTTTCAACCCAGAACACGTTATTGGTTTAAAAAAAAGCAAGACGCAGGGCAGGCTGAAGGGTCTGAAGGCAAAATGAAAAATGTCTCAAGACCTATTAAAAGTTGAAATTATTGTGCCTTGGGCATTGCATTTTTACTTTTAAAATGGCTTGTCATGTACAAGACACTGCAAAATATGTGAGATGAAATCAAATATGTTCTTCTAGTCCATAATTAGGGAAAAGCAGCGCAGTGGAATGCAAAACCATGTTCTGTGTTTAAGTTACACAACTCTCTTGAATACTTTGTGGAATTTGGCAGATATTTGCTATTATGCCAATTCTGTGTATCAGTCCATTCTTCTGATTAACTGAAAGTGCCACTACTATCAGATTCAAACTCAACTGGCACCATCTTGTATCTCAATATCGAATGCAGTGAAAATGAGTAAGCCACATTAGATAATATACAGTCATCTGATAATTATCACAAAATAAACCCCTTCAGGTTGACACAAAACCTTATACTGCTCACCGTGTTTGCATTATTTTGCAATAATGATCTGCAAAATGTACATTCTTTCTTAATGCATAACATGATGCTGCTTGCCCTCATGAATGAAACTCTTCTGCGTAAATCCCTGGTTTACTCATGAAGACTCCGTTTTGACATCATAGTGTCTCTAAGTGAGTTAGTAAGTGTCTGTGGTGATGGAGGATCATTCATAATCAGGTACTTGAGTCCTGGTAAATTTCCAGCTCAAAAAAACAACATGCCCTATTGATGTAAAGACATGTAAACTTTATGTAAAAACAAAAACAGGTGTTCTGTACATTCAACTTGTTTATTAAGGATATCTTAATATATTTTAAATTTCCATATCTTAATCACTTCTTCATCACATCACATTAATGGCTCAGCTGATTGGCTCAAAGGATTTCTGGAGGTCTGCCATTAAGATAAATGGGAATGCTAATGAATATCTCTCTCCAGGTTTTCTAGAGATCCTTGATGCAAGCACACACACAGGAACAATATGAGACTCACCGTCTACTATGTTGAGAATCAGAGCGAGTACAGGTCCACTGGATGGAGCATCAGGAATATTAATGGTGTACTCTCCCACATTTAACTTCAGCGGGGTCTCATTCAACACTGGCTTATATTCCATTAGGTCCTCAAGTGTTATAATACCTCCTGTGGCGACACATTGATTTGCATATTTTATTACAATTAGGTAATCTGACCTTTAGCGCATGATGAAAAAGGTCAAATAAACAAAGTATGAAATGACCTGCATCTTGGATATCATCCACTATATTCTGAGCCATAGACCCACTGTAAAAAACATCCGGCCCTTCTTCCGCTATCTTCTCATAGGTGGCAGCAAGTTTGGGAAATCTAATGATATCATTTTCCTTCAGGAGGTTTTTGTCTGAGTCACAAAACACTTCACTGGAGCAAAGACAGAGAGGAAAAGATAAGTTAGAATAGTTATTTGTGATATGACGCAGTATGATGCAATCAAAAATTAAACAACAGTACACCTTGGTATACTTGACGCAATGTGTTATTGTCATTTATGATAAGTTAATTTTCTCACAGACTACCCAGTTTCTGTATAGTGTCCAAAAGATAAATCCTCACCGCAACGTCACGTCACTCAGTATTGAGTCCTTGTTTTTTGCAATGGCGTTGGCCAAGGCCTTGCCAATTGGGAAACCATTGCGTGCCAATTCTATACTGGGCTCAAACAGTTCCCTCCATGGCAGTCTCCCATGTCTTTTGTGTGCCATCTCGTAGCCACGGATTTCCCCTGGTATGGCGATGGACAACCCTCCTGCCATTCAAACAAGCCACCATAGAGTCATTATTCAATTGCCAAAACTGCAATAAGGTCAATGGCATGGTTTATTTTCTGTCATGTTAATGTTTTCAAATATGTTTTAAAGCAATTAATACAATTTAAAAGGCTCATTAAAAGAATAGAATTGTTCATCTGAAAAAAGGTAAAACTTTTATCCAGAAAGGATGCATTAAATTGATCAAGACATTTAGAATGTTACAAAATATTTCCATTTCAAATAAATGCTGTTCTTTTGAACTTTCTATTCATTAAAATAAATGTAAATGAAAATATGTATCATGGTTTTCACATCTCATTTTCACAACATTGAAAATAAGAAATGTTTACTCAATGTTTACTGATTTTAAATTGTAATAATATTTCACAATGTTACTGTCATTACTGTATTTTGGTGAACATGGAGACTTTAAAACATTAAAACAAATCTTACTGACCTCAAACTTTTGAAATGCAGCAGTTTGACACTTTTTTTTTTGTTATTTCTTAGACAAATAATAAATGTATATAAATTTAAAAGATTAACAATTCACTGCTTTTTAATATTTGAAAAACTATTGTCCACCAAATCAAAGTCATGTGACGTGACCAACATGCAGAAAAAAGAAAAAAAAAAAAAAACATGAAACGATGCCATAGAAAGGTAGTCTAGAGACTAATGACAGTGTGTCAAAGTCAGTAAATATCTTAAAATATGGAAGGCTATTTCACAGGCAGATTAATTTTATTTCTTTTATAAAATGGAGGTTGGACTTAGTGATATTTACATTAATGGTAATGTACCTTTCCGTGATAGCTGGGTGTTATTGCCAAACATGTCTTCTGAAGCATTCATCGGAGCGGTTTCTCTGGCATCAATTGTCTCAACCTTTCCTGTGGATGAACACATGGATTTTTTTCATTTTATTGACAAAACATTTCATTTTCAGTGTCGTTCGTGAAGGATAAAAATCATTTAGACAGAAACCTAAGGCTCGTGTGTCACCATCATTTGTTATTTACTCTGTTAGCTACTCCTGAAGATGTAGTGGTTGCTGATGTTTTCACATCATTTGCTGACTCTGTGAAGCAAAATTTGTGGTCACTATGATGTTGAGTAAACACTGTGCCCTTTTGCCAGGCACTTGACCCCAGGTTGCTCCAGGGTCATGTCACTTCTATTAATGTACTGTAAGTGACTTTGCATGACAAGTATCTGCTGAATGGCAAATGACCTCTGCGTCATGTTAAACTCCTAAAGCCATGTCCTTCAGTGCCAGACTGACTAGAAAAAATGTCAATTTTGAGGAGCCCTTACAGAGGTTTTCTGTTTTTTTTTTTTTTTAGACCATGTTGTGAGCAATACCAAGGTCATGGGTTTGATTCTTAGGTAAACATCTTCAATGCATAAATGTCATTGTTTTACCTGTTGACGCATTGTATATGGTGAAGAATAGCCCTCCTCCGATGCCCATGCTGTGTGCGTTGAACAGCCCGACACACAACAGAGCAGCAATGGAAGCATCAACTGCTGAACCATTGCGCTTTAAGATGTCCCTGCAAGCACGAAGAATGTTGCGTGTTCGAGTTGATGTGCATGACGCTCAATGACAATCATGGAAACTCTTGGCTCTATAAATATGGACTCTTACCTCCCAACCTCAGAGCACTTCCCAGCATCTGCTGCCACGGCTGCTTTCGAGTAGAAGTGGTCCGAGGATACAGTGAGTCTCTTATTTCCGATTCCCAAATACACACCCAGGAAAAAACCCACTGCAGCCACAAGCAAGACCACAAGCCCAGCAACAAGAGACTTCTTGACCATTTTCCTGAATAGATACAGAATGTGAATACATGATGGTTGAGATAAAAACCTTTCAGCATAGTTTGATATATGATAAGTGACATTTATGCAGTGTTGGGAAGGTTACTTTGGAAACGTAACCTTTCCTGTAGCTCAAATAGTAGAGCATGGCGCTAGCAACGCCAAGGTCATGGGTTCGATTCCCAGGGAAAGCAAGAGCTGATAAAATGTAAAAACTGTAACTTGAATGCAATGTAAGTCGCTTTGGATAAAAGCGTCTGCTAAATGCATAAATGTAATAGGTTACAGATTACAAGTTACCTTATTTAAAATGTAATAAGTAGTGTAACTATTTCAGTTACTTTATTAAAGTAATGTAACTGATTACATTTGATTACTTTTTGAAACCAGATTTTCTAAATTTCTAACAAATGTTTTAAACTGTTAATCATTTTGAAACATTTAAAGCAGGCAGGGTTAACCTTACATTTAAAGCAAGCAGGGTTAACCTACTCAACACTGATTTCTGTCAGACTTTCAAAATCCTTCATCACTTGAATTGAAACTGTAATGGATTACAGTTACATTTATTTTGTAATTAAATTATGTAATTCCACTTCATGTAACTTGTTACTCCCCAACACTGCATTTATGAAATTATTATTCATTACAGACAATGCAAATGTGATTGTTTACATATATTTTGTAAATTGACGTGCTTATCACCACCACCATCAATGTCAGTTGATCAGTGAACAATATCCACAGCAACACCACAGTTTCAAATTCATGCAGTATATAAGCATGGGTTTTTTTTTTTTTTTTTTTGATCGTAGAGAAAATTTTCCCTTCAAAATAAACATAAGTTACATCACCTTTTCAACATGTGCTGTTCATGAATGGAAAGGCAGGTGTAAACCTTTGGTAATTTTTTAGGAGAATCGGATAACAATGAAATGTCACCCAGCTCAATAGACCTGTTGAATAAACCCTTTACAGTTACACATCATCATCATCATCATCAATGTTTAAAGCAAGTTTAATAAAAAGTTTTAGCATTCATTCTACTAGTCTATCAGCACAGCCTAGCATGCAGAGTTCAGAGAGGATTCATCCATGTGTAAATCCAAGCCTTTCAACGATCACACACTATACAAGCCCTGAATTTTATTTCCTAATTATAGTCCACTCTTACAGATAGATTGATCTATTGATAGACAGAATGATAATCAGACAGACAGACAGACAGACAGACAGATAGATACTTAGACTGATATACAGAATAATACATAGATGGATATATAGACATACCTCACAGATGATTTAGCCTGGTGAACCTTAATCCAGAGACTGGATCCTTTTTCTTGTATAAGTGTATGTATCAAGACAAGTGTGGATAGGACTGGGGATAGATATAATCTGTGCTAATTAAAATTTAACTCCAGAGGTTATAAATCAACCTGGTCCCAACTTTATACTTGGTGATTGGCTAAGACCGGATTTTTCCATTTTTTGGTCTGACGGTAAAAACAGGTATTACTCACATGAAACCTCACCCTGTTTTTAAGAGCTTAGGAGCTTCAGAGTTCAAACTACTTCAATCTTGTTGACAATGCATTTACTCCACTCTTAATCTCAGACCTTTAAAAAAAAAAAAAAAAAAAAAAAAAAGTGAGAGTGAAATCCAAATGTCGAAGACCAGATTGAAAATATGGAATTTTAATTTTACATTTAAAACTGTAAAAATGCTCAGACAGTTTTACAAAGGAAAAGGGAAAAACGAATAAAAATATTAAAGATTTGGCAGTATTTCTTGGTCACTAATCAAATAAGAAAATGTGTGACATTCTCCTCTGTACAAAAGGCCAAATTTTCTTTTTTTCCATTGAAGAACAAGATGCTCTTTGGATCATTCTGAAATCATGATTGATAACATGGATCATGTTACGGAGCCGATGAGACGAGAGACGTGTGGATCCATTCGCAAGCTTTTATTTAAAAAGGGACGTGGTCAAAACACAGGCAGGGTCAAATAACAGCAAACGGGTATGACAGGGGCAAAACACAAGAGTAATCCTAGGGCAAGCGGGGGTCTTAGATCAGCGAACAATATCCAACAGGGCAAGGCAGAGAGATCATCCAGGTACACGAGCTATAGTCCAAGAGAGGAGTCTCCAGGTACACGAGCTATAGTCCGAACGGCAAGGCAATGGTTAATCCAGGAAACAAGGCAAGGCAATGACAACTAAGTAGGCTCCGTAGAGTAGCTATCACTAGGAGAGTGATAAACACTATACAATACTCGGCAGTGAGGGAGAAGTCGTCCATGGCTTAAGTAAGGGGTGTAATGGGAATCAGCTGTGTGATCAGTCTCAGGTGTGAGCGTGTGATTAGTGAAATGGCTGCTGGGAAATGTAGTCTGGAGGTGACGTGCAACAGTTAGTGTAGTGCAAGAGTCCATGTAGTGAGCGACCGGAAGTGCATGGACAGGATTCGTGACAGATCATCAGGTTTTGAACAAACTATGTCACCTTGAGTTACAGTAAAATATCCATATACATACTTAAAAAAATTGTGAAATTTATGTTAAGTCATTCATGTGATGTTTTCAAAGTTATTTCAACATTTCTTTCAAAAATTTTCAAAAAAGAAAACAGAAAAAAATTGCATAGAAACTTCTTCACTGGTGGTCTCAGACTTTTAGACGTTATTATTGAAGATCAGTTAAGCGAGTCAGCACTGTATGTTACGCAAGACTTCTAAGAAATATCTCTGATGCAGCATGTTTGTATTGACTCTGCTGAATGAGTGAAAAAACTTCAGATGAAAGATTTTTTACTTTGAAAATGCCATTTTTATGTTTGTAAAACCTCCAGGGACTCAAGAATGGGGAATGCTAAAGATCATTACAGGCTCTCGGCACTTAATGACAGAGAATTCTAGAAACTTCTTACAGTCACAATTCTTGTAACTGGCATCAGTTACAAGCACAGTTACGTAATAATGCCACCATAAAAACAGCCGGTCAGCACTTTTGAGCATAGGACAAGACACTTAAAGCATCATTAGACCTGTTCAAGAGACCTTTTGTCCCACCGTCCTCAATTCAATAAGTGTCAGCAGGGACTGTAATTTGTCAGAGTTTGTCTTCAGATCCTCCCATTATGTGTAGCACACTGTCCAGGATTTATTAATATGCTGTCACTCAGCAGTCCCTTCATGCCATAAAACCTCAATTATTGTTGAGTAAATGGATAAAGAGCAGGTCTATGCATGAGTTTTTAGGTGTCAGTAGTTTTTAGGGAGAGAGAACATTAGCTACTCACCTACTAGAAATTCACAGAATAGATCTGGAATTAAGTTTGGTAAACAGATCACGACACATTATTTGATTAATTAATCCCATGTTGATGTCTCACAATCATTCAAGTCAGTTTGAAACTATTTAAACAACTGCTAATAAATACATTTCTGCCCTTATTTATCTTAGTATTATATGAATTACACTAACACGTGATACCAGCTCTTAACGCCCATTTAAAAAGCATATAATCTAGCTTTCATTTTGATATATATATGGTCTTGTTTGGTTTTTTAAGGGGAGTGGTGACTTGGACAGCCAGATTTTTTTGGAAATGAGCAATCACTGAGCCATCTGAGATTGCATTTAATCTGAAATAATTTTACAACAATGAATTTTACTAACATTACAGGATATCAAAGCTATGGTCATATATGAAATTATTCATATATTAATATATATGTATTTCATTTAACTTATTTACACTGAGTAACAGCACATGAATAATAATAATAATAATAATAATAATAATAATAATAATAATAATAATAAAAAAATTCAAATAAATAAATGTTCGCACCTGTGGTTCCAAGATCATTTCACATTCAGGGAACCTTTCCATACCACAAAAGATTCTTTATAGTTTAAAAATATATATATATATATATATATATATATATATATATATCTTTAGATTATTAAAATGTTCTTCAGACGAACTAAACAAAACTCATTTTTAGAAATAGCTTTTAAGGTAAACATAGCAGGTTACCACCTTTTACAGTCTACATAAACTTAAATATGTATAAGTTGCCTTTCAAGTAAATCTGATGCATTCCACTCATGCTAATATCATACTACAGCAGCCAGCTATTTAATATGGAAAAGCTTACTGACTGGCTTTTGAAAACCAACCCCATTAGGAACTCTTCTTTTTGTGTCTATTTTTAAAGCTTGCCTTTACATTGAAAATAAAAGACGGATGGAGTTTCACCAGATATTTTGAAAAAGGCTGCAAATCAGACAGGGACATCAGTAAGGTCTGTTGCTAAGGTCTATTCCATCTGTCATGTCACTTTGGACAGATAATGAAAAGCGTTACAGCAGCCGAATAAGAAAGGCTTAAAGCAGTGTCTAGGCCACAATATCAGCTAGAAGGTCTCCAATGAGACAAAATATGTCAGAAAAAGACCTGTGACTCTTCATATACAGGTATGTGAAGGTGTGTCTAGGACAATGCTAATGTAAAACTTGTTAAAATGTGGAGCTTAGTTTAGGAAGCACATCAGGAAAACAGTCAGCACCACACTTTAGCTTGTTTAGAACGGATTGCTATCTAGATCTCAGATGTTTCCCCTAAAGGCATACAGCTACACTATGTAACTTTTGTCCCTCTAGTGGTTAAATCACAAAGCAGACTGTTACTTGCTGAGGAACGTTGTTTTGGTAATTACTTGAAATGCTTTGATTCTGCTCCTCTGCGCGAAGAATCTGATGGTTTGAGACGTAAATGGTAGCAGGTGTTCATCTTAGTGATGGGCGCTGTACAAACTCTTTCAAGAAGCTTCCAAAAATTTGTGAATCTTTAGTTTCTAATCAGCGGTTCGGAGCTTATATCAAACTTGCCAGGTCACGTGATTGCAGCAAACAAGTCTTCGGTACGTCATACTATTTCGAACCTTCGATTCGAAACATTTCAATATTCGTATGTTTCGCCGCTAGATATCTGGTGAACCGTCTTGTTGTAACTGATCTTAGGTCAGTTTATGTAGGTTCATTAATTAAAGTAATGAACTGTGATAGGCTACTGTATAATACAAAAAAAGAGAATTATATTTAATTTATGTTTATATTTAATGATTTTTTTTAAAGATACACATAGATTACACAAATATTACATATATGCGATTGGTTTTTAAGCGGTGGCATTGAATTTGTTTGGGCTGTTTTCACTGCATTTACATTGTTTTGACCAGCAGTTTCGAGCGCTTCGCACGCATTAATCATTCTGCGAAGTAATTCATTCAGAGTTTTGAAAATCTTCGATCGTTTCTATAACTACAAAACACCCCCAACACCCCACAAAAAAAAAAAAAAAAAAAAAAAAAAAGATCATGTGATAAACACACTCTGGCTGAAACGTCTGTATTTACTGATAGGATGTAAACAAACACTGTGCATGTAAACAAACACTGTGCATGCAATATCCCGAGAATCCGCCCAGACCGTTCTAAAATAAAATAAAATAAAATAAAATTGATAATAATAAAAAAAAAAAAAAAAAAACTGTCTTAGAGAACGGAGGTAAAATGCACAAATTACGGTTTTTAAATGTACTTTATTACTTATTTAGTTGATTTCTAAAAACAACTAGGCCAACAAAAAAATATGATTGACATTTTTGGTTAGCTGACAACTTGCAAAAAGAACTTAGATCATTTGTTTGTTTGTTTGTTTGTTTGCTTGTTTTTTTGTTTTTGTTTTTTTTTGGAGAATTTAATAAAAAAAATATTGGAGTTAAAATATTTGAAAATCTATAGGAGATTACTGGACATTACTGGATTTTACCTTTTTTGACAGTTGCTGTTGTCTAGCATTGGGGTCCTAATAGTGATTTCTTTCATATAGGACCTCATGCTCAGTACCAATTCATGAAACTAATTGACCATGAGTTTAAAAAAACTTACTCAAAATTCGATTAAAATGTTGTTTTGACTTCACCGCCCCACATTTTTCTTTCTTGGCATGTGGGCACATACACGAACCACCGTTAGCCAATGGCAGGACAGTCCTCAGTAATGATCCACGCGTGGTGCTGTGGAGAACATCTCCATCATCCACTGAATACCAACTAGAGCATCAGGCGGACGTGTCCTACTGACAACAAACACAGATACGAGGGTGCCAGAGCAGGGATAAAGAACAAAACACTGACATTTCTGCAGCTAAAACTACTACTTGTGTCGTCGGGCGAATTGCACAAAGGACATTGACTGTAAGCAGAGCGAGTGCGTGCTACCCAAGTTCGGACCGATGTGGAAACCTCTGGGCGTTATCGTCCAGGCTGCCATGGTTACGTCGTAAAAGGCTAGTATTTATTGTAACATTTGTGATTTCAGCGTAATTGAGATCATGGGCTCCAGACTCAGCCGACAAAACAGTCTCGACAACGAGAATTTTTCAAGGAGGCGACGGAAACATCTCGACAGTACGGGAGAGAGCGATCGGAGCGGAGACTTCTTGTTTACATCCCTGATGCTCAGGTCGGATAAGCTGCCTGGGATGCTGAGGAGAGCCAACCACAGCCCGTATGTCAGACGAGTCGCCTGGATCCGAGAGATTCAGAAGCTCCTTCAGGAGAGGAAGAGAGAAGAGGCGACGGACGTGCTCAAACTGTTGAGGAAGGTGAGGGCAAATGTCCTGCAGTGCTTAATAAACATGTGCATCTGACAGAGACAGCTGTAAAACATGCATGAGTTTAGCTCTCTTCTCTCTCTCTCTCTCTCTCTCTCTCTCTCTCTCTCTCTCTCTCTCTCTCTCTCTCTCTCTCGCTCTCTACTTGACTGGCATTTCATGTGTTGCAATCACTGACACAAATATTGCACAGATGCATCAGTAGAACACACAAAGACATGATCATAAAATGTAATTCAAGTAGAAATCACTTGAATATTCCTGTAATATGGTCAACATGTCTTTAACATGTCTTTAACATGTCTCATATTTTTAATATTTTTGGGGGCTTAAAGTGTGCAAAGCCAAAAAGTGGTGTAACTGTCTTAAGATAAAAAAAATAACAAATAAAAAAACATAAAACATCTTTAGTAAAAAAAACAAAAACAAATTTAATATACCAATACATGGTTTTTTAAAATGTTTTAATATTTTAATATATTGTTCATAATAATTCATATATTAAAAATAATATTATAATTATATGTAAAATAAGCACTTAAAATATTATTAATATCTGCCAAACTTGTCTACCCTAGAAGCCAATGTATTATAATCAAAATGCAGGAAGCCATTTTGTTGTCATGTGACAAGAAAAACATCAAACAAAAAGGACCCGCTTAGATTGTCATAACTGTCAAGTTTTTATTAATTTCTTTTCAGCTTTAGTCATTTTAGTGTGTGTGTCTGTGTGTGTGTGTGTGTATACAGTGCCCTCCAAAAGTATTGGAACAGTAAAGACAAAATTGCTCTGTTGGCTGTGGAGTCAAGACATTTGCAAATATGATTAAAAGATGAATATGAGACAAAACTACAGAATGTCACATTTTATTATTAGCCGTTTCAACACACGTTTTACCAAATAAAAAGAACAGCACTTTTAGAGTTCATCCCAATCATTGATGTGAGCATAAGTATTGGGACAGTTGAACATAAGGCAGATATAAAAGATTAAAAGCTATTATTTAGTTGCAGATCCCTTGCGCACAATCACAGCAGTGAGTCTGTGACCCATAGACATCACCAGACTCTTGGTCTTATCCTTTGAAATACTTTTCCCAGCCTTTAATGCGGCCAATTCCAATTGTTGCTTGTTTTGGGGAGTTTCTGCCTTTACTCTCTTCAGCTGGTGAAATTCATGTTCAATTGGATTTAAATCTGGAGATTGACTTGGGGAATCTAGGGGCCATTCACACAGAACGCGTCTTTGCGTCTAAAAATGCGAGAGACAGCGCTCAGGAATGGTTTAAAAAAAAAAAACGCAGCGTAAAGCACCTCCTCCGCCATGTTGCAGTCAAATAAAGCAGTTGTCATGCCAACTTGCTATTGTAAACAGAAGCTCGCAACGCTTGCCCCGCCTCCGAGTTCTTCTGATTGGTCCACTGCTTTGGAACTGACATTGATGAGCGGCGCTGCGTTTAAAAGTTGAAATTATTTTAACTTGACACGGCGTCTTAAAAACGCGGCGCTCATGCGCGAGGTGCTGCAAAAGACGCGAGACGCGAGCGTAACGGTCATGCACGTCCGTAAAGCGCGTTTACATAGAAAAACAATGGAAAAGTAGCGCACTGGAATGGAAAAACGCATTCTGTGTGAATGGCTCCTAAGGGGCCATTCACACAGAACGCGTCTTTGCGTCTAAAAACGCGAGACACAGCGCTCAGGAATGGTTTTAAAAAACGCGCAGCGTTAGAGCGCCTCCTCCGCCATGTTGCCGTCAAATAAAGCAGTTGTCATGCCAACTTGCTACTGTAAACAGAAGCTGCAATGCTTGCCCCGCCTCCGAGTTCTTCTGATTGGTCCACTGCTTTGGAACTGACATTGATGAGCGGCGCTGCGTGTAAAAGTTGAAATTATTTTAACTTGACACGGCATCTTAAAAACACGGCGCTCATGCGCGAGGTGCTGCAAAAGACGCGAGACGCGAGCGTAACGGTCATGCACGTCCGTAAAGCGCGTGTTTACATAGAAAAACAATGGAAAATTAGTGCATTGGAATGGAAAAACGCATTCTGTGTGAATGGCCCCTAAGACTTTCCATTTCTTTGCCCTTATAAACTCCTTGACTGAAATGGCAAGGTGTTTTGGGTCATTGTCCTGATGCAATATGAAGCACTTCCCAATGAATCTGGTGGCATTTTCTTGAATATTGGTAGACAAGATGGTTTTGTACCCTTCCAAATTCATTCTGCTACTGTCATCATACATTAAGTCATCAGTAAAGTTGAGAGGGCCTGTTCCAGAGACAGCCATACATGCCCATGCCATGACACCACCTCCACCATGCTTTACAGATGAGGCTGTATGCTTGGGATCTTTTGCAGTTCCCTTTTTTTCTCCACATTTTTGCTTTCCCATCACTTAGATAAAGGTTCATCTTTGTCTCATTGGTCCATAAACACAGTTCCAAAACTCTTCTGGCTCACCTTTGTGCTTTTTTGCAAACTCTAATCTTGCCTTTCTATTTTTGGTGCTGGTCAGAGGTTTGCATCTTGCTGTGTAGCATCTGTAATTCTGTGTCAAAGTCTCCTGAGGACAGTAGATTGTCAGAGCATCACCCCAGCTTTCTGGAAGTTGTTGGTGATTTTACAGAAATGTCTTTTAGGGTTCATTTTCACAGCTTTTATGATTTGTCTGTCATCAACTACTGTTGTTTTCTCAGCCGATCGTGTTGTTGTTGGTTGCTGGTGTCGCTAGTGGTTTCCAAACTCTTGATTTCTCCATGCCCTTTGTTTTTGCTATAACTCTAATTGACTTCCTCTTTTCTTTTAGCATCCAAATTGCTTTTTCAACATCTGTGTGTTGAATCACATAATAAAATGTGACATTCTTTAGTTTTGTCTCATATTCATCTTTTAATCATATTTGTAAATGTCTTGACTCCACAGCCAACAGAGCAATTTTGTCTTTACAGTTCCAATACTTTTGGAGGGCACTGTATATATATATATAGTAATAACTCATCAAGTTAAACTCAATTAAAATGAGAAATTTTGCCTTGGCAAGCAGTTGAAATAAAAAAAAGAAGCAGAAGCTTTTTTTAATGTAAGTGACGAAAATGTTTTTTAATGGTTTTAGTCTAGTTAACTGTAATAACCCTGCTCTTTATGAATACCTTTTGTGACTCAAAAGTCATGACATTTGTAAAAGTATATATTTAATATTAAATAAAATAAGTACATTAAATGTAAGTTATAATGCATATTAAAATTAATTTAAAAAGTTGTGTACACGTGTATTTACAGTGCAATGAAAACATTATGGTACTTTTTAACTTACACCACTTAACACTTTTAGCCAGTTTTGTCTTGACATTACCCTTTTTTGCATAAAAATTGCTATAAGTGTTTTCCAAACATATATGAAACCAAAAAGAGAACAAAAATTATATTTTTCAGAAAATGGCACGTGTTTTAAACTAAATTTCATATTTTCATCACCTCAGACATCCTTATGTGTCATTGACACTTTATATAGTATCCACTGGGTGAAATGTGGCTTGGCATTTCCACTTCAGACACCCGCCGTGCGGCTCGCTCTGTAGTGCTGCAGTGAGTCACCTTGTGCAAGAAATCATTTCCCTGGATTTGCTGCTGCTGTTATTTGTTGTCGGGACTCTACACAAACACTAATACTAATGCCTGAATGCTTCTATAGTACATTTGTTCTGTCAGAGTGACCCATATACTCAAAGTCAACACAGAGTGTCTGTACAGAGCAGCAGAGAGAGCTGACCACTGATGACAGTGGTCACATTTATTCACTGGAAAAAAAATAAAAAGTTTTTTTTTATTATTATATTGCCTGGAACAAAAATGAAGGCTGACACCTCATCAAAATGGAGTTTTAAAGGCGTTCTTAGTTCTTCTGTTATTCCCCACCCAAAGATAAATCCATACAACTCTATAAAACTCTCTCTCTTCTCTCTCTCGGCTTCTCTCGATGTTCTCGTCTTTGCAGCTGCTCATTCCCTCGTTCCAAATGCCTTGCTCATCTAAATTGGCTACTGTTGATTTTCATCTGTCAAAAAGAAAGCATCTGCCAAGAATTATAAATCGATCTGTTGCTTGCTGGCTTATCAAAGATATTTCAATATATGGTGAGAAGAAACAAGAATTTTGAAACAAAAACTTGTTATATAATATAGCTTGAGGCCAAACATATTTTCATGCACCTACACTATAAAAATGTATGTATTTTATAGAACAGTAAATCCCACAGAACAATCTTTTTAATTAGTTTCTGTAAGTTACCTAAACATACAGGAAAATGTGTTTTTTACTGTAAAATAATGTACAAATGTTCGAAAGTATGAATTTATAGTTTTTTTTTTTGAGTGGAAATCTATAATAAATTTAACAAGAAAAATGTAGGTTTTCTTACCTTATAACTGTAAAAATATGATGTGGTGCATCACATTTTATTATATTTTATTAAAATAACAATGTCTCTTCTTATTTTTATTTATATATTTGTAGCAAATTTAGCTCAAAAGGGAATTGTATATAAATAATTAGAATTAATTATGATTAATTACAATTATTTATATCGGCTGACAGTAATAACTGTAGCAGAGTTAAATTGCCATTAGCTGATCTGTTCGTCCAGCGAACATTCAGTGTAAATTCATATCAACTCTAAGAAAGGATATTTCCGTAGCCACAGAAAATATCTTCCTATTAATGTATTAGAGCATGTAGCAAGGGTCAAAATCGTAAAGGGACAATTTTTTGCAAGGCAGAATCAGCAACTCATGTAATTTGTGCACAAGAGTTTTATTAACTAAATGCTAACACACATAACTAATCTAAACAAACAAACGAATAACATACACTCACGCATACATACAAAGTGGAGCTAAAGTATATGAATGAAGCCATTAGAGAAAACAGAGAATGCAGTTATGGAAAGAGTCAGTTAACCACCTGAGTAAAACCATCAGCGCCGTTTATAATGGGGTCTATAACTTATACTAAACCTCGGTTTCGTTTAGTTAAATGTACTATACTTGCACTGCCTTGGTCGTTTACGAGTGTCCAGAATGCAGTCTCGGATGAAAGTCTTGATGGTTTCACGGTTTTGGACTTGCAATCACATTCTTCCTGGTTTGAAGAGTGATGAATTTCAAAGATGTTCTGACTCAAAGAGACATCAACTAAGATCCAAGAATCTTTGTTTGAATGGAAAGACAAGGCCGCGAGGCCTGGCACAAAAACTTAATGGTCCAGAAGAGTTCTAGCTCACATCTTCCTCATCTTCTTAGGATCTAACAGAACCGCAGACTGGCTGGCGTCACTGATGTGAGAGCTTTATCTGGTATAGAGGTCACACCTCTGGGGAGTCAAAGAGCCAATGGTGACTTGAACTTTTGGAGGGAAGGTTTTACGACTCTTTGTCTCTGAGCATGGTAATTTGCATGGGGTTGGATTTAATAGTTGATATACAAACTATTAAAGATTCTTAGAACACTAATATGTTGCATAGGTATCAACATGTAATATACACTGTCATTTAGATCATCCGAAGACGAATTGATAGAGACCAAACATAGAATGAATGGGGTGATATTAACTAGTGATCTATCATAAGCATGTATAAAACAATATACGGTACAAAAGACAATATAAAAGAACAGTAACAATATACACAATGACCTGAAGGATATGGGTGTTAATTCAAAGAAAGGTTTTTCTATGAATTAAATAGAGAAGAGTCCACTTTTATGGGCATTATGTCTTTCCTAAAGGGAAATGTTGCTCTGCCCGCATTCCTTTGACCAATAAAACTAGTATTATCAGATAGGTTGCCATGGAACCGGGGGCCTGGAGTCATGGACAGACATACCGGCACTCAGTATGTGTACTGGGTGGGGGGTCTGTGACCATTTGTTAATCTAATAACTAATTGATTTGTTAAATTACATGCAAAATTGTGTGTCTGATTGGTCCAAATGCTACATTTGCTGATAAATTTGTTTAGGCATGAAATGTTCTAGCAGTAAAAGTACAGCCTTGCAGAAGGTCGACATTTTAATATGTACAACAGGACATCCAAATCAAGAACAGGAGTTTCATAGGCCTGTAGCAGCAGGTCTTATATCTATTAGTCACTATTAAATGTGTATTTAATATTCACACTGTGCTCTCTCTTCTCATGTTTTCAGTCTTTTATGTAATTTCCCCCCACAGCTTGCCTGTTGTCATCCCTTTGTTTTCTTTTTTAAATTCAGTTTTTTTTATAGTCCCCTTTCATTGTCTTCTTCTCTCAGGACCTGCTGTTAATTACATTTGAGAATTTGACATCCCAGACCAGAGAGCGTTTTAATCAACACAGAGAGATAGTCCTGGATACCTATGCTGCGACAAGCATGTCACCGCAGACCCGTGGTGTGGTCCTCTGTGTGCATTCACAGTCTTTATTAAGGCTTTCTCCCATTATCAAGGCTTTCTCCCATTATCAAGAAACAGAGAATTAAAAATGGGTCTCATGTTTCAGAGCCGCTAACAGGACCTAACACAATTAGACTGGACATGGAAAGAACTGATAAGAGAACATGGGATAAGTAGATCAGTGTCTTAAAAACATTGTACAAATTGCAACACATGATTTACAGTAGCATGTGCATTATGATGGTGCATCATCCAGATTATTATTAGGGGAGATAAACATTTGCTAATATACTTGTTACAGCACAAAACGGGGGTATGAGGACCTCCTACCAAGCAAGAAACCTCCTGTAGGAAACCATCTGTTATCTGATTTTTACAGAAAGAGAAATAAATGTATTATATATTTATTTGTTTCTTTAGAAGTATAATAATAAATAAAATTAATATTAATTCATATAAAATAGTAAATAAATACTAAATCAAATATTCTATTTGAGACTATGCATTTAATTAGTTTTACTTAAAATGACTGAACTATAATAACTTCTGAGTACAATATATACAGGGAGAGAGTAATATTTTTAATATAAAATTCCATTATTTGTTTTTGAACATTAATTATTTAAATATGCAAATATATTTGTAGTATTTAATATTTAACCTAATTATAAAATTTTATCCGTGAAAATTAACCTAAATTTCAAGAGCAGAATACAAAAATAGGTATTAAAATATATATATATTCATAAAAATATATATATATTTACTATAATATTTTGTTTTTACTTTTTTTTTTTGTGGAAATCTATATTAAATTTAACAAGAAAAGTTTAGGTTTTCTTTCCCTATAACTGTACAGTAAAAATGGTAAAAAGAGGATCCCAGAAGTTCCTATGTGATGCATCACATTTTTTAAATATTTTATTAAAATAATAATGTTTCTTCTTATTTTATAAAGTAACACTGTACACTGCCTGAGTTTATTAACCATGGATCATAGAGAGACTAATTAAGGAACATATATAAAAAATAGGTAAACCATATTTATATATTCATAAATATGCATCTGTTTTATTTAAAATGACTAAACTATAACACTTCAAACTAAGTTGATATATAGTAAAAATATTTGGAATAAAAAATTCCATTAATTGTTTCTGAACATTAATCATTTAAATATGCAAATATACATTATAATATTTTTAAAATATGATGTACATTCACAGAGCAGAATTATCAATAAATAAATAAAAAGTTACTCAAGCTGAAAAAAGTAAATTAAACTTAAACCTGTTCAGATATAAATGCCACCTGTTCAGGAATAAATGCCTGAAAAGTTTATGTTCAAATGTCAAAACAGATGCACTAGTACACTGAATTCTGTGGTCAAGTGAAAATTGAAGGAGAGAACGTCTTACTCCAGAGAGGCATCTTGCCCGGTTTTCCTCTACTACTTACAGACATGTGAGTTGGTGACAGTACTGCTATAGTGATTTCACACTGATGAAAAATTCTTTTGGCATAAAGGATCTAGAGATACCAGCTAGCCGGACTGCATCTAAAAAACAAGCTGACAGCCCCAGATCTCGCATGATATAACTTGAGGCAGCTGTCAGCCGGTGCTTGGTCTTTTACTCAAGTCTCTTTCTCAAAAGGCTTGTCATAGAGATGATATTATTAGGATTTTTGGAAGTCACAGTAACAGAAATTCTTTTCAAATCCTAAAAGGTTTTTCATCATCATGTCCTACTTAACGTATCCCAGACCTCAGGTCAATTTGAGTTGACTTTCACTATAATTTCTTTGTTTCTATTTGTGTGTGTTGTTCATACTAAGATAAAATGGTTTGTTAGAGTGAAGAGACATAAGAGCCAAGCATCGTTAGTTATCCTCAGTAAAACAAAAATACATCCATCTTGCCCACCATCAGAGATATGTATGTGCGCATAACTGGCCCTACATATCTTGTTACGTGCTTTTTTCATATTCTGCTCACTCGCTGTCTGGATCTCATAGAACACTATTGACATTTACATTTCTCAGGCAGGCAGTTTAACCCTATAAACACTAGAGTTTATTCATTTTTGCAGACAATGCGTAGCTGCCAATTAGCAACAAAGAAACCAATGTAGGCTCATTGGAAAAATGTGCATCTACCTGCAAAGCTCCAAAAAATGTACCTATACATAAAATTCATTGCAGTTATATAAAATGAACACTAGAGGCAGTAAAACACCAACAACTTTTAAAGCTAAAATGGCATGGCACGTATTTAACTCACATTTGCTTCTGTTAACACTATCAATTAGTTTTAGGGTGGGATTTTCAAATGCATTAACCTTTTAACGTTTAATTTCCAAACTGGTGCAATACATAAACTACCAGATTCACATTCATCTGTTTCAGATGAAACTGTACACACTTTTAGAGCCTCACTGGACATTTCACTTTGAAAGTAATATCATTTTGTTGAAATGTCGCCACAGGCATGTTTTTTCCAATGAGCCTGGGTTGAAAGAAACAATACAAGTTCAACCTTCAAACCAGCGCTATCCAATATTCATTCTGGAAATTCATGCTGGTCTAAGCAGGTCTATCCAGCAGTCGAAGTGACCCCTGTGCTCTTTTTTTCTCTGGGATTGAGATTCAGCACACGATAATGGGGAAAAAAAAGAGAAGGTGTTTGGTGCTGAATGGATGGAGAAGAGTAGGGGACAGAGAGGTGGGTAGGTGTGGGCGTCTCCTTCCCTGCAGCTAAACACATTTAAGCATGCACACTCCAACCACACTGAGTGCAAAGACCTGTTCCAATCAGAATATGCAAGTCACCATAGATAAAAGCATCTGGTCTTTGAATATTAATAACCCAATGGAGGCAGTTTCATAATCCCCTCTGTGTTATTGAAAGTCTGAGACTCTCACTCTGTCTCAGTGAAACGCCCCAATCTTGCCGTTCTAGAGTTATTCTTGTCTATGTAAATCAAAGTTGCATAATACATGAAAGTTATGTTCTCGATTTTTCTCAAATCTGGGACTTTCCCAAAGGGCCAGTTGACTTTTTGGGACAGCTGGCAAAAACAAATTTAGATGCAGAATAAATAATCAAAGATTTTTAAAGATTTTAACATTTTTTTAAATTGTTTACATGTGTGTCTGGTGTTTTTAATATGCTTAAAGACAAACCATGTGCAAAATCATCAGTCTCGAAAACATGGTTTGAAACCACCCTGTTGAATGTAACCAATTCTTTCAACCTGCCGGGCAGTGCTTTTCATTCATTGGTCAGAGGTTTCTGTTTACAATGTGTTTTTGCAGCGTTGACCATTGTAGCCAATCACAGACATATCTGTTGATTTCATGAAAGCAATGGCCTATCAGAGGTGTTTAAGTTAGTCAGAATCCTGGAGTTTTGTTTATCGCTGACTTCAACACGCTTATGAATCCTCTCATTATAACAATTTTTTTTTTTTTTTTTTGACGCAATGTAAATAAGAGATTAATTGTGCAGTGTGGAGCTTCACTGATTATAATGGTACTTTGTAAGATCACGATGTAATAAGATGAGTGATGGCTTTTCAGTGATTATAAAGGGAGCGCTCTTTGTGTGCTTTCTATGCTTTAATCCATTCAAAATTTAAATAAATTCACTCACTGATTCACTCTCTGATAACCAATTATCCAGTATTGCCACTTGCCATTGTGTAGCATTTACTGCATCAGTTAACTAAGTGAAAGTAGAGCAGGTGTGATTGAGTGGAGGCGGGGACTAATTTGCTTATTCATAGAGCCATGTATACACAATAAGGTAAGGGTGTAGAGTTATATTCAAGTCATTTTAAGACATAAGAAAATTATTTTCATGGCAAAAATTAAATATGCAATTTTGATTATCAAAAATGAGTTTTAAGGGATAAATTAGTGTCTGCAGGACTAAAGGAAGAGAAAGAATAAAATAGTCAGGCCCATTTAGGTCACAATGGCGGGTCTTATCTTAGGTGATATGGACAGTGTTCTCTCAAGTTAGTAAAATCACAAATCAAACATGTAGCTGATAGCTAGTTAAAAAAATGATAAAATTTGAGCATTGGGTCTATAATAAATTTAAAACGTGACCAAAGATGTTTGGTATTAACTAAAGTAGCAAACTTCATTGCAAAGTCTGATTCATTTTTGTGAACTGGGTCATATTCTTTGGTCATGTAAATTAATGATGGACTGAAATGACTCACATTTTAACATCTATATGCCAGATTTACTAAACAGGGCAAATTAGCGTTAGAGCACAATTCCATAAAAGTGCGACGATGGGAGGGGAAAATTCTGCATGAGATTTACTGACAGTGCGCACATTAAAGAACAGACACAGCCAGATCATTTCCATAATGACCAGCGCGATCTACCAAGAGTAGCGCAAGTTACCACCTGCTTTAAGACATTATTTTTGGGGTGTTAAATAATGGCACAAATACCAGTAATTTGATGAGTACAAATGTTAGTAAATCGCGTTACGTGATTCATTTTATTACTCTCCTCCTATAAATTTTGCGTCTGAAAGGGAAACTTCTGCAAATGCAACATTCAATAAGGTCATGCGCAAAAATAACTGTCCACGGCTTTTCAGCGCTAATTCTTTACTGTGCGTCTTTAGTAAATCCTGACAGTACTATTTTAACGCCAAAAGACGGTTTGCGCTGACGCAAGCTGTTAGTAAATCTGGCCCTATGTTTATTATGCAAAATATTTAGTTAAATTCTGCTATTCTTCATTATGTTTTTGTCTCAGTTACTGTAGATACATTAATGTGTTTTCTAGTTTCATTATTTATTTTTGTTAAATCAAATAATAAAATTTGTTTCATTTTAATGCTTCATTTTAATCAAAATTTCATTTTAATTGCCAATATCCAAATGTTTTTGTTCCAGACATATATGCACTTATTTGTACAAACTCTGCATATGGACGTTTTCATGAAGAAATACTGATACATCATTTGCATCATTTTTTTCCCCAAACAACACTCGAACATCGGCCCAGCGAATTCTAAAAAGGGACCCAATGAACATGCAAAACTTGCATACTCCAAATCAATAAAAAAAACTGGTTGTATTTTGATATTAGAGTCACCTTTTGCGAATCTAGTGGAATCTGTGTGAGAACTATTGCACACATAAATATGGAAATTGTGCGAAATGTTTAGTGAATGGGGTCCATTGTTATTAGCTTCCACATAGATAACAATCAAGACAGTGTACCTATTTCAGCACAAATCCCTGACATTACCAATATGAAAAAGGACAAAAATAAACATTCAGAGCCATACAGTACATGATGAAATTGCCAGAAAAGGCATCTTGAGTGAGTGACTGATAATATGTCCTCTCTTTCTATCTTTTTCTTTTTCAGGACCTGGGATTAGAGGGTACGTCACTCAATGATATCCTCTATAAGAACGCATCCTTTCTAAACCTGGTGGACCCCATATCTCATGAGCTCCTGCTGAGCCTGGCTAGAGACATGCAGTGCCCAAAGAAAGTGAGTCATTTAGCTTCACTTCAGCGTGTAATTTCTTCACTTTATTGATTGCTAGTTAAAGTAAATGAAAAGAAATGTGTTTGCGTATAGTGATTAGTTGTCCTAAGATGTCTAATTTGTGTTTTTTTCATGTATTCATTTCGAACCCTGTATGCATCATAGAAGTTTAGTTAAATGTCTTCGATCGAACAGTTTTAAGCTCAAGTATTGATAAACCTAAACAATTGCCGCTTATTTTAACAACTTGCATCACAACCATTCCTAAAATGAATAAATTATTTTAAAGATATTCAGAGTGTTATCTGAGGTACTGTGTCTGAATTTGCTGATATGCTGAAAGTACGATATGATTGAAGATCAGCAAAGAATTGGTGCGCCCTAAGTCAGCCCAACAGCTATCCAGGATCTTTGAATCAGCACCACAGGCCATTCCATTGAGACCGATTTCCTTTTCCTGCTGAAATCTTGATTTGTAAGCCATACCAGCTGTGGGGCACAATAGAAACTAGCAGTCTGATGAAAACTAAAGTCTGCTTGCTTATCATTCTTGTCCATTAAAGAATGTCTATAATAGCATGAAGATTTTTTCTTCTTCTCATAATGATTAATGTAGTTGCTGAACCCTGAGGCTGCTGCTGGGTATAGGAGCAGATGCATTAAATTAGATGGAGATCTTGCTGTGCGTCTGTCAGAGTCATAAGGAGGTGGTTCGTGACGGAGATGTACATTTCATCTAAAGATTCAGCTCAGTGTGACACTCAGTATAGTCTATAAGACTGTAAGCAAACTGTCACTAGGAAACTGCACACTTCAGCCTGACCTGCTTTGCAAGTGACAGTGGCTGAATTTGGTTATATCAGAGAAATGACTGCCAAAAAAGGCTGTGAGTGTGGCAGACATTCAGGTGGGAATTGTGCCCACTGATACCCAGCACACTAAAAGAATTATGCAAATTAGGTAATGATATAGAAATGGACACAAATGCATGCTGGACACAACTGTATGATGCCATTGCAAGGGTTCAAAACTATGAAATCCAGTTTCAGTCACATATGAAAAAGAATCAGAAATATGACAAAAAGTTCTGAGATAAAGTCATAATTATGACAAAAAGTTGAAATTCTGACACAACGTAAAAATTATGATATAAAAAGTTTCAATTATGATAGAAGTCATAAGCATGACATTAAAATTATGATATAAAAAGATATACATTATAAGATGGAAATTTTTAAATATGAAAAAATTCATTATCATGACAAAAAGTGGCAATTATAGAAAAAGCAAGTCAAAATTATGAGATAATTTATGTGAATCTAAATTAATTATAGGATAACAATTATGACAATGTCAGTAGTATTGCATTAAAAAGTCATAATCATGAGATAAAAAGTCAAAATTATGAGATACTAAGTCATAATTGAAATAAAACGTTAATACTTATTATAATTGAGTTTGTCATAATTATAATTAATTATTGATTAATTATTTAAACTTGAATGCCATAATTATGACTTATCTCATAATTTTGACTTTTTTATCTCATAATTATTGGCTAAGTTTCTCATAATTAAAATTTTTAATGTCATAATTGACATCTCAATGTATTCACAATTATACTAAAATATACTTCTCCATCATATGATCACCAATTTAAAATATGAATGTATTTTATGTGAAATTCCAAAGGTGGAAATAAAATTATACTAGGTCATAATTGAGATAAAAAGTTAATTACTTATTATAATTATGAGTTGTTGAGTTTTACTCTCACTTTTTCTAGACTTGTATGCCATAATTATGACTTATCTCATAATTTTGACTTTTTATCTCATAATTATTAGCTGTCTCATAATTTCAACTTTTGACGTTATCATTGACATAGTTGTATCTAGATGTACCCACAATTATAATGTACTTCTCCATCATATGATCACCAATTTAAAATATTATTCACTAGAAAATTCACAAACTTTTTATGTGAAATTTTAAAAGTGGAAATAAAATGCTACTTGTAGCCAGACACACTTTTTTGAATATGGCATATTTGAGCTGAAAACAAATAACAATGACTTCATTTGAATGTGCAGTACACAGTCTAAATACTACAGTCTAAAGTTGTGCAGCTGTGAACTGAATTTGCCCCTCAGCTTTTTTGCAATTCACGTTACAAAGCAGAAAAGTTAAGGGCATTGGTGTATTAAATGGCATTGGTTTAACATCACACCTGTTCCAGCATAAATATTTGATGACATGATTTATTCCACCTCCTACAGTCTGCAGTGTACCGTCAGTTTTGCATCTCTAAATGTGAAACCGTCATCTCGCTTGTGCCAGTGGGAGGTCCAGAGATTTCCATCAAAGCAGGGTGCAAGTTATTAATAGAAGGCAACACAGCAGTGAAATCTTGGTTTAGAGAGTCAGGTTGGATTGTGACATCCAAATCCACAGCAATCCACAATAATCCAGTTAGTACATTTTAAATGTGTTAACAATTTGTGTTGCCTATGTGACTATGCCCTGGATCCTGTGTGATCATGGGTAAAGTAAACTACAGCAAATGTACAGCTCTGTTTAAAGCAGACAAAATTTAGCAAGTGTCCAAATGACATTGTCTAGATGTCAATAAAAACTGACTTTCACTGAAATTAAAATCGATGAGTTTCATAATTTAATTTAAAGGCATAAAAGTATCCCTCATCCAATGGCATGCCCTCTGACAGCTGTCTTACACACTTTATCGAGAATATTTGTACAAGGCAGCACAGACAGAGATGGATCGACCTACCCAGAAAAGCTTATTCGTTTAAAGATGATTTGAATTAATCATCTTGATTTTTTTTTGTTCGGTCTTGTCTTTCACTGATCTGTATCTGAGGAATTAGTCTGATTTTGCTGGTACACATTGAAAGTGTTTAATGATTTAAAGCTTTAGATGACCATCTTTTTAAATCCACAAGGCAAAAAAATGACACAAAGCCAATCTGGATTATATATTAGAGGAGATTACTGCTTTCAGTCTCAGAGAAGATTATTTTTCTCGTGTACTTTTGGTACAAATCTAAATTTAGATCTAAAAAGCACATCAAACTTTGGAAAACAAAAAAGACTGCAATAAGAAACTGCCCTGATCTGCTCCTTATAGTGTGTTATTTTGTTTACTTGCAGAATATGAGAACTTCATGCCGCAGGCTCCACATTTGTCTTGTCAAATTTAATCAAAGGGCTCTTTTTTCATTTTATATTGTGTCTTTCTGTTCATGTTGTTCTTTCAGGACTCAGACACACTGAAGTCATCTGATAAAATCTGCAGACAGCTCATCTACCACCTGACCCCTCACTCCAAGTGGCTTAGAAAAAGTATGACCCGGAGAAAGGCCCAGGCCTGGTGAGAAATCTTCCCTGTCTTCTATGCTATCAAAACATCAGAAAGTGCTGATATGGAATAAAATTTCATTACATCCCTCACAGTAACATCTCACATGCTGAACCACATACACAGTTTACTTCAGCTTCTGTTTGATATATTATCAATTAATGCACTACATACTATGTATGTACTAAATGCTTTACTATGTATACGTTTTAGTCTATTCTATTTTTTTTTTTTTTTTAGAATTTTATAATTTTTTAATATATTATTGGTTCACTTCCAAAAATCTTTTTCGTAATTGGTATTTTTGTCCAGTAAAATATGTAAACATAAGTTAATTAACAAAATTATTATTATTCAGGTATTATTGAATACCTAAAAATACTTAAAACAAGATACATTTCTTGAGAAGCAAAAGTGCATGAGACATTAAGGGCCCTATCATACACCTGGCGCAATGCGGTGCAAGGCGCGGCGCAAGTGTTTTTGCTAGTTTCAGCCCGACGCAGTTCTCATTTTCCCGTCCTGCGCGGTGTTGTTTAAATAGCAAATGCATGGGCGTGCTGGTCTAAAAAAGAGGTGTGTTCAGGCGCATTGTTGGCGCGTTGCTATTTTGAGGAACTGAATAGCAATAGCAAGGAACTGAAATAGCAATATTTTTTTGTTATTTAAAGAGCACATTAGTAGAAAATGTGCCTATGGGCGGGTCCACAACGTGCGTTCACTTTGCTTATTACACACAGGGACGCGCAGCAGCACACAAGCATGCCAAATATTAAAAATTAAAGGATTACAGTGTAAAAGAATATTATTGTGTAGGCTACATAAATATAAAAATGTCATACATGTCGTAATGGATAGTCATTGCGTGTATCAGAATTAGCCTACCTATTTGCTCGAGCATGAGCAGATCCGTTTGCTCTCTGGAGACGCGTTCAGTCTGTACGCCTTAAAATTCCGCCGTTTAAATAGCGAATCCGCCATGGCGCGAGCGCAACTCGCACTTAAAGGGAATGGGAGATCAGACTCTGATTGGTTTATTGCACGTTATGCCCAAAAACACACCCATTACTCATTAAGAGAATAAGGACAACCCTTTTAGACCACGCGCTGGTAGTGCCGACCGTTTTTCCCATCGTTATACTAGCAAAAGTGGATTCGGAAACGCCCTAAGTGCATCTGCACCTTGCGCTTTAGACTATACGCTTAGATCATTAAAATAGGTCCCTGAGACTTTATTTAAGATTATATATCTTGAATTTTTCTCATGTGATGGGCAATTTGTTCATGTTTTATGTATAAACCTCACTATATTTTATATATATATATATATATATATATATACACATATACATATATATATATATATATATATATATATATATATATACACATGTATATATATATATATATATATATATATATATATATACACACACACACAGGTGCATCTCAATAAATTAGAATGTCGTGGAAAAGTTCATTTATTTCAGTAATTCAACTCAAATTGTGAAACTCGTGTATTAAATAAATTCAATGCACACAGACTGAAGTAGTTTAAGTCTTTGGTTCTTTTAATTGTGATGATTTTGGCTCACATTTAACAAAAACCCACCAATTCACTATCTCAACAAATTAGAATACTTCATAAGACCAATAAAAAAACATTTTTAGTGAATTTTTGGCCTTCTGGAAAGTATGTTCATTTACTATATATGTACTCAATACTTGGTAGGGGCTTCTTTTGCTTTAGTTACTGCCTCAATTCGGCATGGCATGGAGGTGATCAGTTTGTGTCACTGCTGAGGTGGTATGGAAGCCCAGGTTTCTTCGACAGTGGCCTTCAGCTCATCTGCATTTTTTGGTCTCTTGTTTCTCATTTTACTCTTGACAATACCCCATAGATTCTCTATGGGGTTCAGGTCTGGTGAGTTTGCTGGCCAGTCAAGCACACCAACACCATGGTCATTTAACCAACTTTTGGTGCTTTTGGCAGTGTGGGCAGTTGCCAAATCCTGCTGGAAAATGAAATCAGCATCTTTAAAAAGCTGGTCAGCAGAAGGAAGCATGAAGTGCTCCAAAATTTCTTGGTAAACGGGTGCAGTGACTTTGGTTTTCAAAAATCACAGTGGACCAACACCAGCAGATGACATTGCACCCCAAATCATCACAGACTGTGGAAACTTAACACTGGACTTAAAGCAACTTGGGCTATGATCTTCTCCACCCTTCCTCCAGACTCTAGGACCTTGGTTTCCAAATGAAATACAAAACTTGCTCTCATCTGAAAAGAGGACTTTGGACCACTGGGCAACAGTCCAGTTCTTCTTCTCCTTAGCCCAGGTAAGACGCCTCTGACGTTGTCTGTGGTTCAGGAGTGGCTTAACAAAAGGAATACGACAACTGTAGCCAAATTCCTTGACACGTCTGTGTGTGGTGGCTTTTGATGCCTTGACCCCAGCCTCAGTCCATTCCTTGTGAAGTTCACCCAAATTCTTGAATCGATTTTGCTTGACAATCCTCATAAGGTTGCGGTTCTCTCAGTTGGTTGTGCATCTTTTTCAATTAGAGAACAATTAATCTGTACAAACAAAATGTAAATAAAGATTACTATCCAAAAATAAGCTAAATTACACTTTATTTACATCTTTATTTACATTTTGTTTGTACAGATTAATTTTATTATTTTTCATGTTGGAGTCTAATTGTTAATAAGTTAATTATTGAATGATTTGGATCTTATCATTTTCAGCTGTATATAATTATCTTTGTTATTTATACTGGTCTCCATGTTTATGAAATTATACCTTGAAAAAGGCTACTAGCCGTAACGTTGGTTAATAAATATGCTTAAGTAAGTGTGCAGTTGTCCTCTAATTGATTCATATATTTTTTCCTTCAACTTGTACCTCATAAGGTGTGCGTTTGCCTTGCCTTGCTTGTTCTATTAATGTGCATCTTTTTCTTCCACACTTTTTCCTTCCACTCAACTTTCTATAAACATGCTTGGATACAGCACTCTGTGAACAGCCAGCTTCTTTGGCAATGAATGTTTGTGGCTTACCCTCCTTGTGAAGGGTGTCAATGATTGTCTTCTGGACAACTGTCAGATCAGCAGTCTTCCCCATGATTGTGTAGCCTAGTGAACCAAACTGAGAGACCATTTTGAAGGCTCAGGAAACCTTTGCAGGTGTTTTGAGTTGATTAGCTGATTGGCATGTCACCATATTCTAATTTGTTGAGATAGTGAATTGGTGGGTTTTTGTTAAATGTGAGCCAAAATCATCACAATTAAAAGAACCAAATACTTAAACTACTTCAGTCTGTGTGCATTGAATTTATTTAATACACGAGTTTCACAATTTGAGTTGAATTACTGAAATAAATTAACTTTTCCAGGACATTCTAATTTACTGAGATGCACCTGTATATTTCTGTTCTCAAAAATTATTTTTAATTATTTTAGTTTTAGTTAACATATAAACACAGGTCAACAGGCCTTTCCTTCTTTTTAGGACCTTGGAAATCTTCTGAAATTTGCATAAACTACCCATCTCTTCCATGATTTACTGAGCAGAAATCTGGTAGCAGTTTCAGACAGTGTGATTATAGATGAGTGTAACAAATAAGAGCTTGTTTGGCCTTCCACCGCCGGACCATTAATCTCAGCCCCCCTTCATCTCTGCTATTGACTGGTAGAGTCTTTTTACCAGCACTGCTGCTGGATGTGGGAAGTGCCGTGTGAAGAGAGAGCCATAATGCCCTTTGTGACTTGGGTGCGTAATACTCCACAAGGTTGACCTGAACCTTTTTTATACAACATAAACCTGTTCACTTCACCTGATTATTTAAATTCATTAAAGCAGCCAGTTTGCAGGGTGTTAAACAAGCACCAGTCAATGGTTGCAGAATATATTTTGCATATTTGTTTGCTTGTTGAAAAGTGAATAAATATGTGTATGTATGCGTTCCGCCCACATGGCCATTTACATGTGCCCTGAATCCATTGCCTCTACTCAATACAGTTTTTCCACATCCTGAATTAACCATGCTGCCCTGCTCCATTACCTTTTTGCTCTCAGGGGAGGATAAAGCAATGAGTGGATGAGAGACACAGAGAAAGAGAATGGTATTTTCACACTGCAATTCTCATGTATTATGCAGGGTCGCCAAACATAAGCAAGTGTTACCGTACTGGTCATTTTGAAACAAGGTCATATCGCTTATGAAAAACAATGTGGTAGTTCCAGTGGTTCAGCGATGCTATCAAATGGTTCACTGCCAAGAATCTTTTTCTTAATCAATATTTTGGTCCACTAAAATATGTAGACATACGACAAATCCTTAAAACAAGATACATTTTCTTGAGAAGCAAATTTGCATGAGATATTAAGACTTTCAGATAATATATCTTGAATTAAGTTACTTTTAATGTATAAACCTCACTAAATTTGTTAGATTCATGTTCAAAACAAGACAAAAAGGGGTAAAAATACCATGTAGGTGAAGATGTGTTCCACATGGAGTAAATATTATGTTGTATCATAACATATAATAGTTTGATGGTACATATCTAAAACATATTATTATATTATATTATATTATATTATATTATATTATATTATATTATATTATATTATATTATATTATATTATATTATATTATATTATATTATTTTTTACAATGTAATACTATGGCACTGTTATACAGCCTTGCAGTGGTACTTATGCATGATTAACATATACAAGTGCATTATTATTTACATGGCACTCCAAGCTACTTTGAAGAATACCATGGTACATGCTTAAAAAAACATGGTATTATAGTGGTAAAATGGTAAAATGGTGGTAAAAGCATGGTATTACCATGATTCTTTTGATATTTTTCTGTTAGTAAGAGTTTTATGTGTGTGCTAGTTCATCTAATTTGACTTTATTGGCAGTGGTGCCAACCTTCTGTGTGATTAGAGATTCAGACAAGATTGCACTGCAGTGTGTGTGTGTGTGTGTGTGTGTGTGTGTGTGTGTGTGTTCAGCTCGGGCTCAGGAGCTCTGTTGAGGAGGATCTGTTATACTCTCCCTAGAGCTTTGTGTTCATATAAGTCAATCTGACAAACAGAGAGTCCGCAGGTCCCTGCTGCTCTACACTACAGAAACCAGACACAGCATGAGGAATGTGCTCTTCAAAAGAGTGTGAGAAGGAAATAAAGAAACAGGGTATGGCCTAAGAGCAAATGACTAGACAAAATGAGACAGAGAACCTCAGTAACGGAGAAAAAGTGTTTGTTCTGAATCAATGTTTTTGTCTTTTTTCAGTAATATACCTAAAAGATGTATTTACTTGATGTATTGCAACTTGAGACTTGTTTTAAGAGGATAGCTCGTGAGATCTTTTATAGGTTATCTCACATGTGTACCTCTTTATTCGCTATTTTTCATTTCATGATTGCATGCTGTTCCTATTAGGTGCCATATCATCGTAATCCAGCTCCATTTACATGGAAATGAAAAACGAAATGAGAAAGAGGGTTGGTTATATTTGAATTGACAGATTTATATGTGTCTATTCACTTCTGATGGATCTGCATTAGTTTGGTTGTCTCTTATAGAGACATCCTCAGACTTTTATTGGGGGTTAACTTGCATGGATGGCGACTGAAGATAATGTAATTATACAGTGGGTAAAATGATTAATGTAACATCATGGTGTGTTACTCAATAGGAAAGAGAGAGCAGAACGGTCTGACAATGCTAAATGGAGGGAGTAAGAGAGATCTAGGAGGCTATGAAAGAAGCAGGTTTTCATGTTGTGCTGGTTCTTTTGTGTACGGATTCTCGGCACTTGATAAGGAGTGTAAGACAGGCATTGTGGAGAATTTGCATGAAACAGGACCATCTTTCTGACACCCTCATGTCTTTGATTGGCAGTATAAAGCGACTGTCTGTGATGACTGTGTGATTGTCTGATTTATCCAGACCGCACACATGCATGCTCAGACATACACAAACACAATCTGTCAGTCAGCCTAATGTGTTATTTTTGCTTTCACATGTATTAGGGATGCACAATTAATTCTACTTCCCTTGCATCAACATTTTCTATTTGCAATGTGTTTTTTGCATTGACTGAGTATTGTAATTGATCACAGATATGGATGCACATGAATGCAATGATGAATCAGATTTATTTAAATTACTATCATTCAAAAATTTGGGGTTGGTTAGATTTTTTGGTAACACTTTATTTTATTGTGTCCTTGTTACATGTTACATGTACTTACTATTATAATAACAATAAATTATGCATAATTACATGCAAGTAATCCTAACCATATAGTAAGTACATGTAGTTAATTAATATTACTCAGTACTTAAATGTATAATTACACTGTAACAGGGACACCTTAAAATAAAGTGTAACTGATTTTTTATGTCTCTTATGCTCACCAAGCCTGCATTTATTTGATGAAAAATACAATAAAAACAGTAATATTGTGAAATGATTATAGTTTACTGCTCAAGAAACATTTCTTTTTATTATCATTGTTGAAAACAGTCATGCTGCTTCATATTTTTGTAGAAACTGATTCATTTTGTTCAATATTCTTTAAAGAATAAAAAGTTTAAAAGAGCATTTATTCGAAGCAGAAATCTTTTGTAACATTATAAATGTCTTTATAGTCAATTTTGTCCATGAAGTGCCTTGTTGAATATATGTATTAATTTCTTTAAACTTTTTTTAGTAAAATTATCATTAACATTCATTTTTAACATTATAAATATGTTAATGTCATTTTTTAATTTAATAATCCTTGCTGAATAATATCTTTAAAAATATGTCTTACTGACACCAAACTTATGAACGGTACGGTAGTGTAAGTAAATGTACAGCAATGACAACCACTCCTAATGAGCAAGGCTTAAGCAGTCTGATCCACAAAATGTGTGTTGTAATTTTCTCTTTTGCTCAGTTCTGTAATTCCAATTTATTTTGGATTTGCTCCTTGTCACATTGCACATTTGAAATGTCGATATAGTGTAACATGTAATAGACACTCTAAGAGAGCGACCCAACAAAACTTGAATGTTTCCATAATCAGCAAGACATAAACACCATGAACTAAGGAGAATAAGTGATTGCATAAAACTCATGCGCTTAGCTTTTGAATATTAATCATGTGACTGGTTGGTAATTAGGCACTAACGTTATAAGAGTTCACGACTTGATGATAGTGTGTTCATATATCAAAACGAGTTATCGCTTTATGTGGAAAGGCTTTTCTTTGCACTTTAGCCAAACAAAATGAAACTTCTAAAATATGATTATTTCCCAAAAGGTTGCAGGGAGGGAACAGAAATTTCCCTGCATACAACTTTCAAGCTATAAACGTATTATGGGTTGCATGGTTTAGATAATCTGATTTTAGAGGAATTTGATAAGCAATGTTTCAGTGCCTTTTTTTTTTTTTTTTTGGATTGCGAATTGATATCTCTGCAAATATGAGCAGTTTGTGACATTGTTGAGATCTTATCTGAAACTCTAGTGGAGACACATGAAAGATTACTATATAGGGTTTAGTTCTTAGTGGTAAATCTGAGATGCCAGAGACTTTCACAATTAATTTACACAAACAAATGACAATTGCTCACCCTCATGTGGTTTAAAACCTGTATTTGTGATTTGAATTTCAACAGGTAGTGATTCTGTTCTCAGATAGCAAGTAATTGTCAGTGTTTCTACTTCTGTGTGTTGTATACCTGTACTCAGTTAAGGCCAGGATGTGTTAGTGCTATTTGCAGGCCTTCATAGAGAGACAGACCAGCATCTGCTCCTGGAGGCGGGTGTGAGTCTGAATCTCATGCTGATCAAAGGTGTGAAAGCATCCACTCAGGTAGAAAACAGCCATTGCCATGCCAACGGCTGTGGGAGACATGTCTTTGTACCACTCTTTTCCTCTTGTCTTCCTTTTCACTGTCACTCGTTCTGCTTGATTGGTTTTAAGCTTTCAGTATCCTCTGCATTATCTGTCACCTCTCAGACCCTTTCAGACCCATTCAGGGATGAAGAACAGGCCCTGGAAAACCGGCTTTACTACTTGTGTACAGGTTTTGCTAAATAATCAGACTCGCAATCGTGTTTGTTTTGCACTGGAGAATCTTTTATATCTTTTGTCCCTTTTGTAGACCATTAGCATAGTCAGACAAACAAACACTATGTTAGTGTTCCCATTCATCTCTGTTGCAGTTGATTGACTGACTCAGGACTGCTATAAAGTGGTGGGGACAAAGTCGACCAAAAAAATGTGCAAATTATGCCTGTGCCAATGGCAGTAGCCAGCTATGAGATCCGGATCACTAAATTTTTCATGGTCAGAAATAAAATTTGTTCGCTGAATGACTTTGCTGTTTAAAACTCCTCATGAGTGCCTTCATGTATAATTAAGTTTAGACAGTTTGCAAGAATGTTCAGTGTCCGTGGTATGAAAATGTGAATGAGGAAAATATGAAAGTGAACGAGGCTTGAGAGAGTTGTGAGGGCACAGCTTCCATCGTGTTGCCAGATCCACCTATTATTAGCGTCTTTGGACTTGTCTTTTCCACTTAATTTGACATTTTAGAAAGTTAATAAAGTGGAGAGCTGAAGTTTAGGGTTAGTGATATCTTTATCTTATCTTATCTGCAAAAGATTTGAACTAATTGAGGTTTATTTTTTATTTGTTTTCATAGCAATATATGGCAACACTGCATCGCCAGCACTTAAACTGACAGAAATCAAAAATGCATTTATTTGATCAAAAATACAGTATAAACAGCAATATTGGGAAATATTATTACAATTTAAAATGACTGTTTTCTATTTTAGCATATTTTAAGCTGTAATTTATTCCTTTTATGGCAAGGCTGAATTTTCAGCATCATTATTCCAGTCTTCAGTGTCACATGATCCTTCAGAAATCATCTTAATATGACGATTTTGTGCTTGGATGAATAGAAAGGTCAAAAGAATTTATTTGAAATGGAAATCTTTTGCAACATTCTAAATCTTTACTGTCACTTTTGATCAATTTATTGCATCCTTGCTGAATAAAATTATTGATTTCTTTCAAAAAACGTACCGACCCCAAACTTTTGAACAGTATGTAAGTGCAAGAATAATGTATTATTTTAATTGACTTACAAATATAACTTACAACAATATAAATACAATAATAAATCAAATTTATGTGTGTTTTATATATATTTTGTACCATAATGTCTCTTTCTTTTTATATAGAACATTTTGGCATAAACAGTTCTTTGGAATCCAGAAAAGAAGCTTCATTTTTTTTTCACACTGACAGAAAGATTTTCATTATTTTTAGATTCACCCTTTTTTTCACAGAATTTCATGGGAATGTACAGAGTTGCAGCATGCGATGACAACAACCCGCAGTACTTTAACATTCTCAGGGTTTTAACGCTGGCTTCTTGTCATGCTTGACTGCCATACAACCGTGTGGTCTTTTCACTGCTAAAGCAGAACAATTTCTAGAAAAAAGTCTAACAGATGATGAAGCTGTATGCACAGAAGTAACAGTTGACTCCACAAATATGCATTACCATAAAGACAAAGACCTGTTCATTTTATGTGTGGTTGTGTTTAAGATGCAATCAGCTGGTTTGAAGCAGTTAGTTGGTTTCTTGTGCCTCTCATTAGCATATTAGACAACACTTCCCTTATTCCTTTGTTCATTTAGACCGATCTCTGAATGGGAAATTCATATTTAAATGAGGATTTTGCAGTAATGCTAGAATACATTTTTGTGTTCGTGTTCAGATTTGCATATTTGCTTTTTAATGAACAAGCTGCTCACTATTAGGAGACACTAAGCTAAGCTGCTTGCCTCTTTTCAACCATTTGTGAACAAAATCAGATTGACATAGGTGCTAAAAGGCCGATTTCATACCTTAAATGAAGCAATTTGGGATGAGCGAGAAGAGAAGAGCCCGTTGATTACTGATTGTGTAATATGCCATTAAAGTAGAAAAGATTTTTATTTTTTTTTATTTTCCCTCAGTAAATTCTTATTGCCAGAGGTATCAGAATAATGAAACATCAAAGAAAATAAGGAAATATCCTTCCTTCTTACATCTGTAATTGTGATATATTTAGTTGGACATTCAATTTAGCATAATAATTAATTCAAAGTGTGCATGTGTAGAATACATTTTCAGTAAAGTCTTTTCAATGGTTTACTCTGTCAAAATAATATTATGCCTTTGAGGCTATTCATTTGGGGGATTTTCATGTCAAATATTAATGTGTCATTAATTTAAGTAATTATGTCATGTTCATTTTAAAAACATTTTTTAAATTGATCAGCAGCAGATATTTATTATTGGATTAGAGGATGGAAGTCCAGAAGGGTAATGAGTGAAAGAGTGAAAGAAAATAGAGAAGACAAGAAATGTGGAATGTACCTTTAGGCTAGAATTAATAATGGAGGTATTTTGCATCATTGATGACTCTGCAAAAACAAAATGGAGTGAGGCTTGAATCAGACATGTCAGGGAAGACTGGAGGGAGAAGAGGGTTCAGGAGGAAATCTTTCAGCTTTGCCTGGACAAAATCTTGTCTTTCTATTGATGCTTCGATATGTTTCAAAACTCACATATTTCTGTAGACTAAAAATGTGGTGCACAGGGAACAGACATTGGCGGCGTCTGAGTGCAGAATGCTTAGTGTCTGTGATTGTATGAAAGCTGACAGTAAGGAAAATGAATGTCACTCATAGCTGCTAGTTGCCAAGGAACGTGAAGTGAGCCCAAAGTGACTGTAATTCAAACTGGCACCTGGTCGCGAGAAAAATAAACAGATAAATAACACATTAAAATTACTTATATTATTCTTTTACCCATCCTGCAGTGGCACAGATGGCACATTTGTGGTTTAGTTTATGTTTCGCAACCTGACAGTTCACCTTTTGACAACATACAGCACATCACACAATTAGTTTTTTGTTTAAAAATGATCTATCAGTATTTTTCCTACTTTCCAGTAAAAATATCTCACATATATAGTGAGATTATGCTTTAAAACAAGTAAAAAATATTGTATGCAATTGTGTTCTCAAGTAAATTTATCCTGTTTTAAGAATGTTTAAAGAATTAGTTCACCCAAAAATGAAAATTTGCTGAAAATGTACCTCAGGCCATCTAAAATATAGATGAGTTTGATTCTTCATCAGACCAGATTTGGAGAAATTTAGCATTACATCACTTGCTCACCAATGGATCCTCTGCAGTGAATGGGTGCCGTCAGAATGAGAGTCCAAACAGCTGATAAAAACATTACAATAATCCACAAGTAATCCACACAACTCCAGCCCATCAATTAATGTCCTGTGAAGTGAAATGTTGTTTGTAGGAAGGAAAAAAAAAAACATAAAAGCATTTTAAATATACCATCATACCATAGTCCATAATGCATAATAATGTTTTCTGCAGTGAATAAGCCCATCCTCTGTTGTCCTCTCACATCAAAATCCACTGACATATTGTTTAGAACTGTTTTGGACTATTTACACTTGTAAACGGTGCTTGATATGTACATATTTCTCTCCTGATTCAGATGAGATGATTTTATTTTTTTTTATTTCATTTTTTTTTTTTTTTACAAGAGAAAGCAATATTATGAATAGTGGACTCATATTTTAGCCAGAAGCAAATGTTTGAAGTTAAAAATGTATGAATGATGGATTTGTTTCTTACAAACACGCATCTTTTCACTTCACAAGACATTAATTGATGGACTGGAGTGGTGTGGATTACTTGTGGATTATTGTAATGTTTTTATCAGCTGTTTGGACTCTAATTCTCATTCTAAATTTCTCTAAATCTGTTCAGATGAAGAAACAAATTTATGTACATAATCTGAGGGTGAGTAAATTTTCAGAAAATTTCTGAATCAAAATTTTCAAATTCATTTTTGGGTGGACTATTTCTTTTTTTTTTTTTTGTTATGTTTTGTTTTTTACTAAATAAATTGTCATTTTTGCAGTGCAAAATACGGGGAAAAAAAATGTTTTTAATAACCAATTTGCCCTTGCCTTTAAATAATTCAAATCTGAAGCCATTTGGCAGGTCAGACTAATCTTATTTTCTCTCAAAAAAAACCTCCCAGCTGACTTTTTATCTAAATTGATCCCTAAAGCATCTTCAAAGAACTTCTTCAGCATTTCATCAAAGCACGCAGTCTTTTCATGGGCCAACCTATTGCTATTTAATCTCAGAGATCCCTCAAATGTCACAGCTTAAAGGCAGAGCAGATTGGCTTGTGAGTTAGCAGAAATGAGACAGCAAGCTTAAAAGAACAACTGTATGTCAAAATAAAGCCTGTGGACACTCGTATACAGCACAAACCCCAGGGGGTTTGGACCTGGAGTTATATTTGGCAAAGAAATTGAATTTGGGCCCAAACACAGAAGAGTGATGCCACCTGCTACCAGTGATAAGAAAATAGAGGAAGACTGTCAGTAGGATTTCATGAAGAAATATCAGCCTTTGAGAGGACTGTAATAATACATTTGCATCTCAGTGTGGGTGTATGTGTGTGTGTTTCCTCGGCAAATGAATATTCTTTTGATCTCTGTCCTGTGGTTTGTGTGGCAGTATATATTACAGGACTATCCCTATTTCCATTTCAATCTCTTCATTGTTCCCATGTGACCCAAATCATGAAGAAAGTTTCATGCACATCTGTGGAGCTGAGTGATTTTCAAGTGGACGTATGTCCGTGTGTGTCTGTGTTTGCATTTTATTGATCCTGTTAATGGAATCGGGTCAAAATGAAGCACACACACTGCACAGAGATGGTAATGGTGCGGGATAGAGGACTGAGGTGGGGAGGTACTCTGTTCTTGTGTGTGTGTGTTTGTGTGTGTGTGTGTGTGTGTGTGTGTGTGTGTGTGTATGTGTGTGTATATATATATATATATATATATATATATATATATATATATATATACAGGTGCATCTCAATAAATTAGAATGTCGTGGAAAAGTTCATTTATTTCAGTAATTCAACTCAAATTGTGAAACTCGTGTATTAAATAAATTCAATCCACACAGACTGAAGTAGTTTAAGTCTTTGGTTCTTTTAATTGTGATGATTTTGGCTCACATTTAACAAAAACCCACCAATTCACTATCTCAACAAATTAGAATACTTCATAAGACTGTCATAAGGCTCCTTTTGCTTTAATTACTGCCTCAATTCGGCGTGGCATGGAGGTGATCAGTTTGTGGCACTGCTGAGGTGGTATGGAAGCCCAGGTTTCTTTGACAGTGGCCTTCAGCTCATCTGCATTATTTGGTCTCTTGTTTCTTATTTTCCTCTTGACAATACCCCATAGATTCTCTATGGGGTTCAGGTCTGGTGAGTTTGCTGGCCAGTCAAGCACACCAACACCATGGTCTTTTAACCAACTTTTGGTGCTTTTGGCAGTGTGTGCAGGTGCCAAATCCTGCTGGAAAATGAAATCAGCATCTTTAAAAAGCTGGTCAGCAGAAGGAAGTGTCACCATATTCTAATTTGTTGAGATAGTGAATTGGTTGGTTTTTGTTACATGTGAGCCAAAATCATCACAATTAAAAGAACCAAAGACTTAAACTACTTCAGTCTGTGTGCACTGAATTTATTTAATACATGAGTTTTACAATTTGAGTTGAATTACTGAAATAAATGAACTTTTCCACGACATTCTAATTTATTGAGATGCACCTGTATATATATATATGCAATATAAAAATATATAATTTTAGTACCATTACTGGCACCAATACAGAATTGGAAAAATAATCTTTTTAAAAAGGTTTCCTGAACACGCCCCCTGTCTGCCATTGGCCAACCAAAGAGATAGCCACATCCCAGACTCACATCATTGGTTGTCATGCTAGTCTAGATCCTCATATAAACCGATCAGTGTTTTATAGGCACCATAGAGACACTGAAAAAACCCTTGTGAAAAAGAAGTACACTTCAGCATGCTTTTACAAAGAGTACTTATTGTGGAAATAAAGTATTTAGTTAATGTTGAAATGAATTTAATGTTTTCAGACACTTAACTGCAGGTTCTGTACAATTAAATGAAAATGCATTATAATTAAATTTTATATCAAATGCAGTTTGTTGAACTTGAGAGTGCTTTTTTGATCAAGTTAGACTACATCTTTATATATAATGTCATTAACTATAATTAAAGTGTACTGCAAAATAGACTGGCATGTAAATTAAAAAATGCTTTCAGTACCATTTCTATTGAAACATGAATGTCATGTATTTAAATATATTTGTAGTTTTTATATTTTTTATAATGAAGTTGCCATTTAATACATTTAAAGTAAAGTAAATGTAATATAAAAAAAAAAACACTAGAGTTAAAATTATAATGAAGTACTTTATAGGTGCTTTAGTATGTTAGTCAACAAGTCAAAATAATTATACTTCTATAAAACACAATAAAAGATTATGAAAGCCTAAAAAATTAAAATGTACTTTAAAGTAAACTTTTAATTTGACATTATTACAAAATGCACTTTTTACAAGTTTACTTAAGTTTGTTAACAAATACAGTGTATGTTAAGTACACTTAAGTGGCCTTTTGTTTCATTAATATTATATTATCTGAAACTTCTAAGAGTTTAAGTACAACTGCACATTCATTACAATTATAAATGCACTTCTTTATCACAAGGGAATGGCTTACTTATATTTAACTTTGCATATTAGACTGGGAAAGTATTTTAATATTGAATTACACCTTCTAATAAACATTTTTAGCTTTTTGTAATTTTTTTCTGCTGTTGTTATAAAATAATCCTATTCTTTTCCATTCAAAGGAGCAGGTTTTGACTAGACTAATATTCAAATCTAAAAAGTACAGTTCAGTTGAATGTTAGACTTTGAACTAAATATGGATGTCTTAGCAACTGTACATTGGAACTGTTTTGAGGGTGTAAAGAAGATTTATTTTGGGTGAGCAGAAAGGCACTGATTCTGTCTGCTGCCTGCAAACGTAATCAGAAACAAACAAAAATATCATAAAAATAATAAACAAAAATCATAACAGCAGCTTTCACCAGCAGCAGGGATCCAGTATTTGGCAGAACAATAGTGAACTCTGACTGTGAACCTTACTTCAGAAATGGTTTGAGAAGAAAATAATACTTTAGGAGGTTTTATCAGTTCTCTTACAGAGCTCTAATATTATCTCCTATTACAGGCTGTATGTTTCCCCAGAGTCACTTTGGTACAGTACATCTATGTTCTTATGTAGAGTATTTGACTTGCATACACAAAGACATGCTATGCTCATGCATAAACAAATTAGAGGCATGAACTCGTGCAAGGAAGTCACTGATTACTGAGACTACTATGAATTTTTGCATTGTATCATAGTGAGAAGACTTTTCATGCTGAAAATTAATTGTGCCTTGCAAATAGACTAAACACTCACCAAATAATACTCAGAAAGAATGAACAGAAGGTTCGGTTTGGCAAAGTCAAAGACTACCCGTACAAAAAAGAAGTTGATTCAAGTGTGCTATTAGTATACTTCTTTTAAACTAAAAATAGGAAAGTATACTTTTAGTCTACTTTGTATGTACTTCTCAGAAATGGGCTTTATTTACTTCTCAGAAATATACTTAAAATGACATTTAAGTATACCTGACTTATACTTAGAAAAAGTCCAAATATATGTGCTCCTAGAATCCGTGTTTTCATTGTTATATGGTTGGGGCGCTAGTACACATCTTCTTTACAGAATTTCCAAAAAAAACACAAGTGAAGAAGAAACTGAAACAACAGATGCTTCCACATGTACAATAGTGAATCTAACACGATCTAACACGATCATCTGACATGAAACAGCATCAAAACTTTGAAACTTTGTGGAATAAAATGTCACCAATGAAGAGTTAATAATGACTGTCAAGCTTTGAGCTGTTGATTGACTCCATCTATGTTTTGATTAACATTCTGAATCCAATTCATATCCTTTTTTTTCAGCTTTTTGTTCAAAATGTTGTTGATTTCTTTATTTTTTATGAAACTTACCCACATTTAAGTGTTTAAAAAAAGAATGCAAGAAGCTAGAATAAAATGTTTTTGTTTACAAGCAGATACTCTGTTCTTTCTTTTGATGTTTTGCATGTTCAGATATTCATATAACAAAATATATACAAATTAATACCTAAATACAGACATAGTAGTATACTTAAAGTATGATGTAAAGTTCACTTAAAAAACTTACGAGTATACTTTCAGTATAAAACTACTAAACTAGTAGTTTACTGAGACTATACTTCAAAGTGTACTAAAAATGCTACTACAAGTATTTAATTAGTAAAATATCAGCATATCTTTTAGTATAGTTGCAGTACAAGCTAAAAACTTTGATGTAAACTAATTGTGTACTCAAAGTTTACTACTGTTATACTTAAAGTATACTTAAAAGTATACTTTTATATACTAGAAAGTGGGCCAATTTTGTCCCAAGGAGTATTGAAATAGTACACTTACAAGTATACTACAAGTACACTGATATTTGTATACTTACTACATAAAGTATACTTAAAAATATACTTGAACTTTACTAAAGTATACTTAATAAAATAAACTTGAAGTATACTACTTTTTGGTAAGGGTATGTCATAACAGGCAACACATGCAAGAAAGCTTTCAAAGCTCTCATCTGATTTCTGCAAAAGCTCTCAATGACAGCTACTGAAGCTAGAGGATATGTGCACTTAAATTGTATATACACTCTCGGGAAAAAGAGGTACAAAACTGTCACGGGGGCGGTACCCTTTCAAAAAATACTAATATGTACACTTTAGGTATTAAGATGTACTTTTAAAATACTGATATGTACTTAAAATAATAATATATACCTATAAGGTACTGATATGTAGCTTTTGTACCTTAGGGTATTGCCCAAGTGACAGCTTTTTTTGTATGACTAAGTCGTTGAACAAAGAATTGAAAAGTATAATATTCACTGAATAGATGTTTATCAGTATTGATACAATAAAGATGAAATTTGCATATATACCAGTGACAACTCATGCCTCTCACAAATTGGCAAGCACAGATGTCAGTCAATAACAAACTGTTTACTCAGTTTGTTTTTCCTGGTTCTTGTTCTACATCTGCAGTGTTCTTCCGAAAAGCTGCTTCTCTAATCACACTAATGTACTAGAGAGTAAAATTACTTGCTTACGATTATGAAATAATCAAATTCCAATGGCAAAGGATAAGTTTGAGAGCAAAACTTCTTACCCTTTTCCTTGTAATTTTAAGTAATGGAAAGTAACTGTTTCTAGCCAGAAGAAACAGATTTCAATTTCAGATTTCAGACCAAAAATCAAATCCTATTTTGTAAAAGCCACAGCACCTTTCTTATTTGTTATAAATGATCAGATTTACAGTCTCAATCACCCCAGTGCTTGTATATCTGTTTTTAGTTTTCTCATTGAATTCCTCAGTGTATAATATTCTCTTTTTTCACTTTTTAGTCTTAAAACAACACTTCAGAAGAAGCTCTGCAGTGACTCTGTGGACCTCTCTGGCATCCCTTTATCAACTCGCGACATACGGCATGTGGCATATTACCTCCAGACCAGTGGGGGCGCTGTGATATCCGTAGATCTTAGTTTCACTGAGCTCCGGGACGAGGGCCTATGTCTACTTCTGCCCTTCCTGGGTGCATTGCCCAAACTCACGACACTGGCTCTCAATGGGAACCGTCTGACTCTTGGCATCCTTAAAGATCTGACTGAAGCCCTCAAAGATTCCAAGAAGTTCAGTTGTCTTGCCTGGATTGACCTGGGCAACAATGTGGACATATTTACCATGCCACAGGTAAAACAACAGAATCTCAAAATCAATTAAAGTCCCCCTTATTGTAATAATTACACTGAGATAAATGCTTCATTTTGGGTAAAACACGGTTGTACTACAAGACATGTTGCCTGCTTTATAAGAGGTACAACATGGATTAGCCAAGTAGGACATCCTTGATGCTCCTGGAGCAATATTCACTGACAAACAGTCATAGCCCTGCTTTTAAGGCTAACCTAAAGTTAGAGACCTAACCCCAGTCTTGGGCCTAATCATATTCCTCACCCAAAGCCTAAAATATTATTGGCAGATTGAAATGTTGTACCTGGAACATCAAGGATGTTGATCCAGGAGCATGTTCTACTTGAATGAATCAGGTTATGCAAGATAAATATTTGTTTTATATGTTTTCACTCACCATTTTCTGGCAGGGTGAACCAGTTAATTAAAGTCCTATTTGGATGGGACTAGTTTTCCCTGAGGAGAAAAGCATCAATTTGTTAACATTAGTTAGGGCTTTAGGTATCCTGAACTAACAATGAACAATACTTTTACAGTTTACATTTTACATAGAAGTCTACATTTTTTACAGTACATATAGTATACATTTTTTAAATCCAAAACATAATGCATTATAAACAAACATGAATTAACAATAATATATTTCTAAAGTAACATTGACCTAGATTAATAAATGTTGTTGCTTTTTGATATTTCATGATACCTAATGCATTAACTGATGTAAAAATTGAACTATTGTGAAGCGTTACCAGTACTTTTACTATATGCTTCTCATTTAGTTGGACTTTTGTCGAATATGATAATTTTAGACCTTTTTAACCAACTTTCAATGGTTAGTAACAGATGATCATTCAAGTACTGCTGGTATCTCATCTATTATAAGAAATAAATTTGGTAAGGAGACTCCATGATTTTCTGAAACACCCACATCCAGACAATAGACATTCTACAAACATCATCTGTAGGTAATTGTAACTCAAAAGTTTTTTTTAACTGTTTCTACTCTGTTCTCAGCCTCTTCTGGTGGCCCTCCGGCGACGCTGTAGTCTAAAGAGCAGTCTGCCCACCATCTATGAGTACACAGAAGGTCAACCCTATTGCTACCGCATGGAGAGCTCCATTGAAGAACCCAGCCACTATGAAGAAGAGGAGGATGAAGACGAGGAGGAGGAAGAGGACCTGGAGCCATGGAGCATCGGGGAACAGAAAAGTTCAGGTAGATTTACCCTGCACCATTGTGAGAGGTGAACCAATCACGATCATTGTCACCTGACGATGGGATAAAGAAAGAACGGGAGAGCGCAGGCAAGAGATCTCTCTTCTCTCAGTACCATTTCTCCCAATCAACACCTTTTACCATCTCCCTCCTCCACTGCAGCTCCATGACCTTCCCATTGCGGTTATGTGTGAACCAACAGCATCGCATTTAAAGAGCCAACTAAGCACCTGAACACAGCAAACGGTGAAACACGCTGGTTTGAAACGCTCTCAAAGCTTCACCATTGACTTACTGTGTAGGCAGATGACGCTCCTCGACTCGAGGTGGGGGTTCATTGGAGGGGGCCACAGAGAGTTGCGTAAAAGATGCTTTCTTACGCCCCTCTTCGGTCACGAAGAACCAGTGACGGACAGGAAAAAATGCCAATAAAAAATCCCAGGGTCAGTCGACTGGCTGATGCATACCAACGGTGGATTTGAAGCTCTACGGACCCCGCTTTTAACTAAGGTATGGTTAGGAATTTTGTGGGGTCTGGTCAGGTTTGGTCGTATTTGTCAGTGTTGCATTGCTGAGGCCGTCTCTGCCGCAGCAGACCGGACCTATCACCACTCTGTGTGTGCTCTACTAATCTCCCAACAAAAGCCATGAAACCAGCTCAACAGACTATACAGCCGACCCACGTCACGTGACGCAAGCAAAACTGCTATGTCAAGACTTTTGCATCCCCCCCCCCCTTTCCAAAATGTTCACTTGTGAATACCCACGCACCACTTGTCGTGTAGTTGTGAATGATGATACAAAAAGGAAACGCCGTTGAACTGCCAGCATCTGGTTTTTGTTGTCTGCTAATGATGAACAAACTATCTTAGAAGACAACAGGTATATTTCAACAAAGAAACATTTTTGTTGTATATGAGAGGATTGTTCACCTTTTTATGTTCAGGTCATTTTAAATATACCTCCTTAATATGTTTTGCTGTGTCATTGCAGTGCTGCTCCCTTTGGAATCGTCCATTGAAATATGGCGGTTCATTATGCTACATTTCTGTATGGTGTATTTTAATATCTCAAGCACATTGATTAATCATGTCTGGTCAACTTTACTAAAACTATCTTAAATGTTCTTAACATCATGCTCAAAATAATCTTGCCTGTAACACAGAGTTGCAGCAACACCCCATCTATTTTAAATCTAATTTTGGTCATTAATGATAAAATGAATGGACCTCGAGATAAAGAGCTAATGATTGTTCCATGGCCTTCAATTACCTGAGCACTTTAGTCTGTGTTTTCATCAGGTTTGTGACTGAAAAATTTGTTGTAACGATGTCGTCTTGTAACATGAACATCTTTATGTCTTTCTGAAACAAATATGAACCAAACAAATAGTTACTGTACTAACCAGCACTTAGTTGTTTGGGGGTAAAGCTCAGATGATCAAATAGTTAAATGTCAGTGTTAATTATGATATATGTATTATTTTAAATGTGTCAGTTGTGTGTGTATTTGTTTAATGTTATCTTAATGTTTTCTCAGTGTTGACTTCAGACTATTATATTATATGTAATATCCCACAACATGTGCTAATAACTGTCCATTTTCACAGGGCCTCAACAAATTCAAATGACAAATTGACCTCTTTTTAATTTTCCAACCTGAATATAAAATTAATTTGGACTAATTAGTACCTGTGAAAAATTAATTCGTAAAGACAGCAATTTTTGCATTTGTTGTTTGGCTCCGTGTTTATTTCATAACAATTACCTGGCTTGTGATCTGCTTATCTGGGATGTTTAACCTGCATAATCTGTGTAAATCTGTAACTCATAAACACCATGATGGTGTCAATACCTACAATGCTAAGCAAGCTAATACACTCAGTGGCAGGTTATTGATAGAGGGCAGCTTATTTGTTACGTTGTTTATGTGTAAGTCTGAATGAGCTTTCTCTGTCTGTGTCATATACTGTGTCCTCTGAATCTGTGCTTCAAACAGTTTATAAGACTGACTGTTCAACGCTTCTGTAATAAACTTTTATTAATAATACCATGGGTGTGGCAAAATAATACTTGCTTGTATATTTTTAGGATGGAAAATCAGTGTGAATGCGTTTGATGGTTGAAAGTGCCTGTGGGAGGCTGGTGAGGTGCCCATCTGCTGATTGATGTGTGGAGTGCATAGAGGAGATGCAGAGAAGTTTTTTTTAATTTTTTAATTTTTTTTTTTTATGATGGGGGTGGTGCTAGGATCTGTGACAGCCTGAGAGAATATTGCGCACACACTTCTGAAATTTTAAAGTAATAGCTGAAAGAAATAAAATAATAAAAATTCCGTAATTTAGTCACCCTCATGTCATTCCAACCCCATATTTGCTGTTATTTTTCTGTGGAAAAAAGAAAATCTTTGAAGAACTGTCATGTAGCTATTTTCTTATACAGTGACAGTTCATAGGAAACTGACTTGTTTAGCTCCAAAATGGACAAAAACACAATAAAAACCTACATAAAAATAGTCCATACTCAGCTAACAAAAATATGTTCTAAGAAGGTTTTCCTAACGTTCGCGTTAATGTTATTTCTGAATGTTCTCTGAAAACGTCCATTTTTTTTTAAAAATTGTTTAAAATTTTGTTATGTGAATGTTAAGGTAACATTCTATTTTAGAATTTTGCAAATATTATGGGAACATTAAGGCTGGAATACACTACATGACTTTCAAAATCTGACCAGCTTTTAAAACATTGGGCATCATACACTTACCGACTTTGAAATAGTCACAGAGGAAAAACTGGTGATCATACACTAAACGACTAAAGATTATCCACTGCCAGACTTTAAAGTTGTTCAGATCACAACAAACTCATGCAGAAACTGCTAGATGCATGACAAATGAAAGAAATATGTTACAGAAAAAATATTCCATGAACAATGTATTTTGTGCTACAATTTTGAGAAAATTTTTGTTTAAAAAATTTATTTCCGAATGTTCAAAACATCCAGTTCCCCTTTCAGTCGGTCACTCCGAGTCATGTCGGATGACCAACGAAATTGGGATCTCGCCAGAGAGACCAATCCACTTCGAGTGTAACTAAACAAGCCAATGGACATTGGCATGCGATTATTGCATCCAGCTGCCGCTGATCACAGCGTGAGTATAAGAGGCAGCCGGTGCACCGCATTAATTCATCCTTTCGCTTCGGAGCCGAGCGGTGGTGCATCACTACTGCTCTCTACTTCGGTGTTGCAGAGAGAATGAGAGTGTGGGCATTATGGCAACAGCAGCAGTGGTCACAGTCTTGCGGCTTCAACAAAGATCGTGCAGACAGCCACACCAGGAGTGTGCAGGTGACCAGCTCCCCTGCGTGCTTCAGCACTAAAAGAGCAATTTCTCTAAAAGAGCAACACGGGTGATCGCGTCTTTTTAAAAATGTCTTATCACCCGTGCGTTTCTGGGTGTGGTCGTTTCCTGGTGCCTCAGGAAGGTCACAATCACTGCCTCACGTGTCTGGGCATTCAGCACGCTGAGGAGGCTTTTGTGGCTGGTTCATGTTCTTCTTGTGGAGACATGACCATCTCGGAGTTGCATAAAAGACTCCGCTATGTCAAACATGGCGGAGTCCCTCTGCCTCTGCCGCGATCCGTCCGGTGGAGTCAGAGGTGATTTGAGGATCATGGTGAGGGCGTCCCCAAGTGGAGCTCCTCACCCCTCAAGCACTCCGCAGCCGGTGGAGCTGCCGTTGGAACGGGCTGGGCTCACTTGTTCCTTCGGTGCCCCCTCTGACAACCAGATGTCGATTGCTGCATCGGAGGGCGAGCCCTCTCTCTCCGGGGATGACGACTCGGCTGCGTTGCCCCATTCGGGTGTGGTAGCATTGTCTGAGCCAGACCCAGAGATGACAGCTATGCTTTCCTGGGCTGCTGAGAATGTCGGGCTCGTGTGGAATCCTTCACCGCGTCCCAATCCTTCGAGGCTGGACGAATGGTTCTCGGTGGGGGTTGCGCTGGTTCTCAGCGTCCTCTCCGGTGCCATTCTTCCCGGAGGTGCATGAGAAGCTCACTAGATCGTCGAGGGCACCTTCCACTGCCCGAAAAAAATCTTGTGGCTCCTCCACCCTCACCACCCAAGATGGTGGGGCCGCTTTGGGGTACGCGGGCATCCCCTCTGTGGAGCAGTCTGTGGCCATGCAACTGTGTCCAACAGCCGTGACCACTCTGTGGGGTGACCTGTGTCTCCCCTCACAGGCCTGTAAGTATTTGTCAGGCCTAACTGGCAGTGCTTACAGAGCTTGTGGGGAGGTGGCTTCTGCCCTCCACGCCATGGCGTTACTGCAGGTCCACCAGGCCAAAGCCCTGAAAGACCTGCACAAGGGTGGCCACGACCTGGCGGTTCTACATGAACTGCGTGCTGCGACAGACCTCGCGCTTTGAGCGACGAAGGTGACTGCACAGTCTTTGGGTCGTGCGATGTCCATGCTAGTGGTCCAGCAGCGCCATCAGCAGGAGAAGGTACAGTTCTTGAATGCTCCCGTGTCACAGACTGGCCTTTTCGGCGACGCTGTCGAGAGCTTTGCCCAGCAGTTCTCGGTAGCACAGAAGCAGACTGAGATGATCAAACACATCATGTGCCGGAGGAAACCTGCTGCTTCCACCCCGGTTGCAGCCCCTCAGCCTGCTCGTTGCCCGCAGCCGCAGCAGCCTTCCACCAGGCAGCATCGTGGAGCCAGTCGCAGGCAGGACGCCCAGCCCGTCCAGGCCCCCGCCAAACCTGCCCTGAGACGGGCAACCCAGAGATGGAGGAGGGCTGGGTGGAGAATCTTTTGTTTCATTTTGTTCCGCCACTGGCCCAGCAGCCAGCGGTACCCAAAACATCAATAAAGAGCGGTCTCCTCAATCTCTGGGTCTCAAGAGGAGGAGAGTGGTGAGCCGTGCATCACGGGATTGCTTCCCTCCTCCTCTCTCGCCAGCAGGCAGCGGGTGGTTGCCCAAGAGCACCCCTCCTGCTGTTCGGGGGACCAGGTAAGGAAGGTAGCACTTGAGTCCCCACTTCCAAGTCGTCACACGCTGGGCTGTCACAAGCCTCAAGCCGGGTTCCTGTGTTTCCTCCCACACGAGGAGGAATCAGGTGAGTGTTACACTGCACACCCAGACATCACAGGCCAGGCCGTCACAGGCCCCGGGCCAGGTCCCTGTGTTCCACCTCACTGCCCCACCACGGGTACATCAGTGGTCCCGCTGGCACGGTCTCTCGGAGCCTGGCCAGCACTCCCCAGTCCGTCTTGGTGGCTCCTGCGGACCATCAGACTCGGCTACGCGATTCAGTTCGCCCGGCGTCCCCCCAAGTTCAGGGGCATCCGGTTCACTTCAGTCAAGGCCATCGATGCCCCTGTCTTGCGTGCGGAGTTCGCAGTCCTGCTGGCGAAGGATGCGATAGAACCGGTCCCTCCAGCCGATTTGAGGTCTGGGTTTTACAGCCCTTTCTTCATTATCCCCAAGAAAAGCAGTGGGTTACGACCGATCTTGGATCTGTGAGTTTTTGAACCGTGCACTTCACAAGATGCCGTTCAAGATGTTGATGCAGAAACGCATTTTTGGGTGCGTCCATCCCTAGATTGGTTTGCAGCGATCGTCCTGAAGGACGCGTACTTTCATGTCTCGATCCTCCTGCGACACAGGTTGTTCCTGCGATTCGCGTTCGAGGGTCGGGCATATCAGTACAAGGTCCTGCCCTTCGAGCCAGTTGGGTCTTCGGGTCAACTGGGAAAAGAGCAAACTCGTGCCAATGCAGGGATCTCTTTTCTCGGTATGGAGTTGGATTCGGTCAACCAGACAGCACGTCTCACCCAAAGGAACGTGCTCAGTCGGTGCTGAACTGCCTCAAGACTTTATCAGGCAGGACGGCGGTCCCACTGAAACTCTTTCAGAGGCTCCTGGGGCATATGGCTGCAGCTGCGGTGATAGTTCCGCTCGGTCTGCTCCATATGAGACCGCATCAGCACTGGCTCCATGGCCGAATCCCGAGGTGGGCGTGGAAACGCAGGACTCACCGGGTTCAGATTACACCGGCCTGCCGCAAGACCTTCAGCCCGTGGACAGATCCCTCATTCCTTCAGGCAGGGGTGCCCCTGGAGCAGGTATCCAGGCATGCTGTGATATTCACGGATGCCTCGGCCACCGGCTGGGGAGCCACGTACAATGGGCACGCAGTGTCAGGGGTATGGACGGGTCCCCAACTGCGTTGGTATATCAATTGCCTCGAGTTGCTGGTAGTACGCCTTGCCCTGGGCCGCCTCAGAGGGCGCTTTCGAGGCAAGGACGTTCTGGTCTGTACGGACAACACTGCGACCATTGTGTATATCAACCAGCAAGGCGGTTTACGCTCCTGTCGCATGTCGCAACTCGCCCACCACCTCCTCCTCTGGATTCAGAAGCATCTGAGGTCCCTTCGTGCCATCGACATCCCAGGGGTGTTCAATCAGGCGGCCGACGAGCTGTCTCGAGCGGCACTTCCTGGGCAGTGGAGACTCCATCTCCAGGTCCAGCTGATTTGGAGTCGGTTCGGAGTTGCTCAGGTAGACCTGTTTGCATCTCCGGAAACCACCCACTGCCAGTGGTTCTACTCCCTATCCGAGGCAACGCTCGGCACGGATGCACTGGCACACAACTGGCCCCAGGGCCTGCGCAAATATGCGTTCACCCCAGTGAGCCTGCTAGCACAGACACTGTGCAAGATCAGGGAGGACGAGAAGCAGGTCCTGTTAGTGGCTCCATATTGGCCCAACAGGACCTGGTTCCCGGAACTCATGCTCCTCGCGACAGCCCCTCCCTGGCCGATTCCTCTGAGGAAGGATCTGCTTTCTCAGAGACGGGGCACCCTCTGGCACCCGCGTCCAGACTTGTGGAAACTCCATGTGTGGTCCCTGGACGGGACGCGGAGGTTCTAGGTGACCTGCCCCAGGAGGTAACTCTCACTATCGCTTCAGCATGAGCACCGTCCACAAGATGGGCCTATGCGCTGAAGTGGAACCTGTTCGTCGAATGGTGTTCCTCTCACACGAGGACCCCCGGAGATGTTCGATCAGAGCCGTGCTCTCCTTTTTGCAACAAGGGTTGGAGCGTAGGCTGTCCCCCTCCACCCTTAAGGTGTACGTTGCTGCTATTTCCGCCCACCACGACCCCTTAGAGGGGAGATCGGTGGGGAAGCACGATCTGGTAGTCAGGTTTCTTAGGGGGGCCAGGAGGTTAAATCCTCCTAGGCCTCCCTCCCTACCCTCTTGGGGTTTGGCATTGGTGCTACGAGCCCTACAAACTGCCCCCTTTGAGCCGCTGCAGTCAGCCGAGTTGAAGTTTCTCTCTATGAAAACCCTACTCCTGACTGCGTTGGCCTCGATCAAGAGGGTGGGGGACCTGCAGGCATTTTCGGTCGACAAGTCGTGCCTTGAGTTTGGGCCTGCTAACTCCAGTGCAACACTGAGGCCCCGGCCCGGCTATGTGCCCAAGGTTCCTACCACTCCCTTCAGGGACCAAGTAGTGAACTTGCAAGCGCTGCCCCTGGAGGAGGCAGACCCAGCCCTAGCTTTGCTCTGTTCTGTACGCGCACTGCGACAGTACATGGATAGAACTCAGAGCTTCAGGACCTCAGAACAGCTCTTTGTCTGTTACGGAGGAAAGCAGAAGGGGAAGGCTGTCTCCAAGCAGAGGATGGCCCACTGGATAGTGGATGCCATCACCTTGGCCTACGAAGCACAAGGTGTGCCCTGCCCGCTCAGGATGCGTGCTCACTCCACTAGGGGTGTCGCATCGTCCTGGGCGCTGGCTCGTGGTGCCTCGCTAGCAGACATCTGTAGAGCTGCGGGTTGGGCGACTCCCAACACGTTCGCTAGGTTTTATAGCCTACGTGTCGAACCGGTTTCCTCCTGTGTTCTCATCTCAAACGGGTAGTGGCACTGAGAGGCCCGGCTCAGAGTCTGCTTGCAGCATTCTTACGCCTAATTCTCCAGAGAGTTCCTTAAACAAGCAAACCCTGTCGAGTCCTCCAGCACTCTGGCATCCGGATGTGGCGGAGCGTCCTTTCAGCCAATGAATTCTTGAAATCTGGTGTGAGGCTAGTGCCCATATGAGAGAACCTGCTAGCATCCCACATGTGTATTCCACGGTATGCTCATTAGAGCCATGTTTCCCCTGGCAGACCACGTTCTGCCGTCTCTAATGATGCAGCCTAAGCCATCTCAGAGACTTCCATGTGCAATAGGCCCCTACGGGGTTACTTCACATGTCTAAATGTCACTTAACGCCCTCTGGGAGGAGGTGACTCCGCAGTGTGCCTCTTCCAAGCGGAAGGGCATGCTTCCCAGTGTTATCCTAGTCCTACTGTTTGGGTTTCTCAAGGAACAACAGTAGTTGACCTTCTCTGTGTAGAGCCCAGTTCTATCATCTGCCTTATAGGAAGGATCAGGAGGCCTACACAGGGCACTGGAAGGGGCAGCTCCTGTGGCACTTTGGTAGGGATCCCAATTTCGTCGGTCATCCGACGTGACTCGGAGTGACCAACTGAAAGGGGAATGTCTCGGTTACGTATGTAACCCTTGTTCCCTGAAGGAGGGAAGGGAGACGTGACGTCACGTCCCGTCGCCACAGTCGCTGTACCACCGCTGAGCTGCCAGGTCACCGGCTCGGCTCCTCAGCGAAAGCATGAATTAATACGGTGCACTGGCTGCCTCTTATACTCACGCTGTGATCAGCAGCAGCTGGATGCAATAATCGCATGCCAATGTCCATTGGCTCATTTAGTTACACTTGAAGTGGATTGGTCTCTCTGGCGAGATCCCAATTTCATCGGTCATCCGACGTGACGTCTCCGTTCCCTCCTTCAGGGAACGAGGGTTACATACGTAACCGAGACGGTTTTTAAACATTTAATTTTAATTAAAAAAAAAAATGTCCAACTGAAAGCATTTTAGTTGAACAATGAATAAATATACTATTCTTGCGCTACCATTTTGAGAACATTATCAAAGACCAAATAACTCTGAATGAACGTTCTAATAATGTTACTGGAAGAATGTTTGCTCATACGTTTGACAGAATCTAACAATGTTCCCTATTAGAGGTGTATGAGTCTGTTGAAGTCGTACTATAGTTATTGTTAGGAAGCGACTAAATTATTATTATAATGTAAATTTTAGATTGAATATGGTGCAGATTTGAAATCATTTGCATTTGGTCACAAGCCATAAGAGAACCATTGGCATTTGATATCCAACATCACGTGATATGTCAAAAAGCATTGTGTTCATTAATATTTCTGTCTTTTCTTATTCAGTATATGAAACCGTGATTTGCACTGAAGAAGGCCTTGAGCCGAAATGTTTGTGTTTTGTCTTGCTGGTTATTAATGTAAAATAAAACTTTAAAAGAAGAGTATATGAGTGCAGACCATGGTTTTATAAACTGTGTAATTTAACAGATTGATGCTCCAAAAAAATATTAAGTGACAAAACAGCACAGTGCAAATGGCTTTGTTTTATGACTTCAGAAGACTTGGAATATAGCAGACAAAACATATAGACTGCTTTTCTGGTGCCTTTTTTGCTTGATAGCTTGATAGGAATGGTCACTATAAACTTTAATGGAAAAAAACGTTCTTCAAATCCTTCATGAGTTCCACTGAAAAACAATGAAGACAAAATACAACTGCACTCTCACTTAAGCTTATTTTTATTTATTTATTTATTTATTTTTTAATGAGAGTGCAGCTATATACTGTCTTCGTTAAGTTCTTTCTCTGACTTGCACGGCACCTCAAAAAGGTGTGCATTTGCTTCATTGCAGTACTTAAGCCACTGAAAAAAATAGCAGCAACAAGTTTTCAATGACATGAGGGCGAGGAAACAATGGCAGAATTTTAATTCTGGGGTGAACCATTACTTTAAAACATCCCTATTATCTTTCTAGAGAAATGAAGCAGGATACAGCTGCCCAGTTCCACTCAAATATGGAGTTGAGCTTGTATGGTTCTTGTCAGTGTGTGTATATAATTATGGTTATAAAGAGTGCGTGTGTTAAACATCTGTAAACAGATCTTCAGTAGTGTGTACACTTGCTTTTGTCACCGTAATCTCAAACAAGAAATGCAGACTGTTCTGCTCTGTTACATCTAGTTGTATAAACAGTGATGCTGTAACAGCTTTCGAGACAGTCCCATTGAGGTCTTGGGAATTATGCATGTCATGGTCTGTGTTGGTGTGACAAGCATACAGACCCACATTACTGCGGAAGAAATAATACCAGAGTCCTCGTCTGCCACCCCATGGCTAAACAAAACATAAAAACACAAAATAATGGTTAAAAAACATCATAGTCCAGAATGAATATGAATTTTATCACATTCTTGTTGCTTGTTCCTGAAAAGACAGTTCATCCACAAATTATTTGTCATTGTTATTCCATGTATCACTAACAAAAGTACCATTAAAGTATCAAAAGAGACATTTTGGCTTATAGTTTGTATAATTTTATTGACATTTCAACAAGGATATAGTTTGCATGTAATTTTCATTCATTATGCTCAGTCTTGAAGGTTCCGATGGAGTTTTAGGCCCAGCGGTGCACCTTATGGGGTCTTCTGTGCTGTCAAAGCAAACGGGGCCCATTTGATCAGAGCTCAAAATGTCAGAGCACAGTCAGGCAGCAGTAACCCCACCAGGATGAAGCTTAAGAATGTACGCATTCACTTGTCTGGACACTTGGTACATTTAGTTCTGAGGATATTTTTCCTCTAAGAACATTCAGCTCAAATAACAACAGTGTGATGGATTGGCTGGGTCAAGCTGAATCTGTTAAACATGAGGGCAGGGAATGTGATTGCTACAGAGTTGGCAGAGATGGACATCAAACTCATTACTCTGTTCTTTGCCATTTGTGCCTCTACTGTCACATTAGTCAGAAGGATGAAGAATGAGCGTACAAGGGCTCTTTGTGAGGCTCTTGCTTTCTAAGATATCTGCTTATGGCCTCTTTCAGTTAGTTGAATTAAATGAAGCAAGTGCAAACATAGCAACCATGCAACCTGAAAGTGAGAGAGAGAAATGATTTGTCATGTTGCACGATTTTGCCATCTAGTGGACATGGCCAAAAATAAATTTTTGGACTTTTTTTTTTTTTTTAACAAAACAACAAATAATTGCTGTTATCAAGACTGAGGTTTGGTCCTCGATTCTCCATATGGATGTGTGGCATTATAGTTTTCACAAACTAAAAGAAGAGTTTAAAATATTGATTATGCAACTTTTGTGATCACAGAATTTCACGATGATGGATTTTGCTACGTTTAAAGGCCAAAAAACCCAAAAACACGTACATAAATTGAGAATTGGTAAGCATATTATTTTGATCCCATAAAACATCAGTGCCAATTCAGCTTTTCTTAGTGTCTATGCTTTTTTATTATTATTATTATACGAATATACAGACCTGTAGACCTACTGGCTGAATAGGTGCTCACATAAGTACTGGTCCAGTTTTTCCCTGAAATTGTTGCATATGCTCCAAAACAACAGTGCACTTGTGTATCTTTGCAATATTCTCAGTCTCCAAATGCTAAAAAAAGCTACTTCACATTAAGACATTGTTCATCATTTTTATTCAACAGTTTCATAACCAGAAACAATGGCAGACAAAAATGTTGAAATGTCAAATAAACATTACTTAACAGCCAAGACAAAGTAATACTTTTAAGAAATAACATTACTTATTATCCCATGCTAATCTGAATTCTGTATGTGCTAGTGTAACTGAATATGCATTAATCTGCAATACTTTCCTTTTAATCCAATAGAGCAACATATACAATTACAAACTTTATTGTTCAGTGGTTTTCTTGTCACATGCCAGAAAAGTGGTTTGAAACATTTGCATGGTTGCACTTGCATCTTTAAATATTCCAGCTTGATTGTAAAAAGAAATTTTAAAGGTATTTTGTTTTTCAAAATCATACTTCCTTTCACAAAAATCCAAATTATTTATTAACATTACCACACACATACAAGCACACAAAGACAGGCCTTACTGACAAATCTTCTGCCAGTTTCATTCACATTTACCAAAATAACACAGAGGATCTATACGCACTTAAACATGCACAATGAGTCTCTAAAGGAGTTTGTGCACATCATAGTTCCTGTCTTTTCTTCAATATGATATTCCGCACAAGTGCTGTGGCTTCCTTTCGGATGTCATCTATGGGCTCCTCCGGCTTCCAGAAACGCACCACCTGCCCCTCAGGACTCACAAGAAACTTCCAGAAGTTCCATTTTGGAATTCTCTGAACTGAATCTAGAAATTAAAAACAAAACAGGAAATATATAAAAGATTTATTTTCATTTGAGTGCTCAATGATCTAACACCCCACCTTGGGCTGTTGTTGTGTGTTGTTGTATTGTTAGGTCAGCTTATTTTCTTTACATGTATTTTTATCTTCGTGTGTTTGTAAAATATCTTGAACACTGGCTCGTGTTACATAAAGTACTAGTCTTTTTTTATCTCACTATTAGTAGTAGAAACGGCTGATAGGGTGTTGTCAAAATATCGGTGACCATGAGGGGTCACCATTCCCCGCTCTGAAGAATAAAACAACTTTAAATATAGAAAAAACATGCCTGAAGTTAGTGTAACGTTACATCGTTCTCATGATATTCTTTTTTTTATGTATTTACTACCAAAAAGTTACTGAATGAAGTTTATTCTCAGGTAAAAGCTACCTGTGATGAATCTGAACGCGGGCTCCGCCTCAGAGCCCATTATTTTGATCTTGCTGAAGATGGGGAAGGTCACACCGTAGTTGGATTTGGCGAAAGCCTCGATTTCTCGACTGGTGCCTGACTCGGTGTCACCGTACTGCGAGCAGGGAAAGGCGAGCACGTTAAAATGAGACGTGCCGAGCTCCCGGTGAAGCTCCTGCAGAGCCCGGTAATTCTGCTCCGTTAACTCGCTTCCACTCGCCACGTTTACAACCAGAGACACCTATTATCAGAGACAGAGAGACCTCGAGTGAAAACACCGCTGCACGGGACACATCTGTACAATCATGCATTTTCAAAAGCCTCACAAATTATGTTAAACCACTATGTTAAACAAAACTTTTGTGCTTATGAGATTGCATAACTTACTTTCCCTCTATACTTCTCCAGTGAGACGGTCCTGCCTCTCGCGTCCTTCACTTCAAACGAGTAGAAATCTTTGACTTTTCGTGATTTTGAGAGTTTACTCTGCAGTAGGTACAGTGAGCCCATGCACACGGCCACACTCAGTAAGACCTTGATCAGTCCTGCTCTAGAAGCAGATGATTTGGTGGGGTATCCCCCGAGAGCCTCCATGATGGAGGAGAAATATGTGGAGAAATCTGGGCGAGAAACTTCAAGTATGGCTGTCTGCAGCTCAGAATACTGGGCGTGTCTGAATGTTATTCCAACTGGTTGAGAATGCTGTCAGTTTCACATAAGGTGGGTGGGCAGGAGGAAAGTGGAGCAGCTCTGTACCTCAAATTTATATTCATCCATCCATAATGCTGTTTTCTATTCGTCTGCCATGTAAGTTCTTTTATCATTTATTTATTTGAAGATCTGCCAGAAAGTCCAGCAGCATCCCAGAGTCAAAAAAATAAAAAACTGTGACTGTAAAAAGACATTGTATTGCTATTTCCATACTTCTTTAATCATCATAACCTCTTCAATTGTTAATTATAAGAAATGCTTCTCAAATAAAATATTATGTAATTGTTTAATACTATTAAACACAATATACAATTTGACGTGATGGAGTTGACACTTTTGTGGAAATCTTGTTTGTCTGTGAAATAAAAAAAAAAAAAACTGAAAAGTTTGTTTTAAGAGAGTTTATTTTGTAAAGTGTCCATAGTTGTTGAAATATATGATATAAAAATCTATATATTTTGCTAATGTGATGGTGTTTCTGTTACCAATCCATTAAACCAGGCATATTCAAATGGTGGACTGGTCTGTGCAATGAATAAATTTTGTAGCACAGGTGTTATACAGTTTTCTTTTTATGTTGGCGGGAGGAATGTTGACCATTTCGGTACCACTCATCAAGGAGGCCACGGGTGGGCTCTTCCGGGGCCAACCAAGCCAGGCCAAGATCCTCCACCATTATCAAGAGTATCACGACACATGCATGTGGTTCTGCTGATGTAGAACACGCATGCACTGCGCCTTGTTTACAAGCAGAGGAAAGCACACGCATGCGTTGTGGTGCTCTTGATAATGGCGGAGGATGGTGACTTGGAAGAGAAGAATTGTTGAATAAATTCATTATTTGCGGACACAAAGTATTCTCGTAGCTTTGTAAAATTACGGTTGAACCACTGATGTCACATGAACTATTTTAGGGATGTTCTTACTACGTTTCTGGGCCTGGGAACATTTCAGTTGCATTGCTGTCTATGCAAAGTCAGAAAGCTCTCAGATTTCATCAAAAATATCTTAATTTGTGTTCCGAAGATGAACGAAGGTCTTATGGGTTTGAAATGACATGAGGGTGAGTAATTAATGACAGAATTTTCATTTTTGGGTGAACTACCCCTTTAAACCTTTGAGAAGTACGATCAATGACACTGTAACATTGAAATCTGCATTTGTGCTGCCGCTGACCCAGAGACAGCATTAGGCATCAGCATGTTAAGAGCATTTAAAAAAAATAAACATATACGTAATTGTTAAAATTGGAAAAATTATTGTAGATGGCAAGGAAATACAACATGAACTTTGAAATTACTAACTAACTTTGTTTTCTGCTCATCATTTTGATTAGGTTAAAGCAAAATATAAAAATGGTCCAGACTTCAAGAGGAAACAACCGCCATACAATAACTTTTCTTTCACATGGCCTTCTTACTTAATAGTAGCTTTTGACTCAAGCTCGGTTCTTATTTCAAATGACATTGACGCTACTGTACATTTGTTTAATGAACATTGCACCCGCTGCTGGATAGAGTGGCTCCTCTTAAGACTCGACAAATCCTTGCTGTTTATACATCCCATGGATAAATGATGCCATCCGCAGCTTTAGGCGTGTTTGTCGGAAGACTGAGGGTTTATGGAAAGCGACTCAGCTCCAAGTTCACCGCCTGCATCTTAAAGAGCAGGGAGATGATCAAGGATGCTAGAGCATCTTATTTTATGAAATTGATATCTACCTGCAAAAGGAATCCTACAACTCTGCTTGAGATTATTAACTTCATTGTTTCTCCTGCTACATCTCTTGTCCCTGTTTTCTAATGATGATTGCAACCATTTTTTGTCTCATTTTGTGGACAAGGTTATGGCTGTTAGTGCAAGCATTGCACCACCAGCAAACCCCCTTATAATTACCCAACAAAGACTTTCAATTTTGGACTCCTTTGCCCCATTTCCCTTAATGACATCATTGAGTGGGTATGATGAAACTTTCCCAAAGCCCTGTGGATATTTTGCCAACATCTTTGTTTATGAAATCCATTACATCTATTGGCCCGTGTTTGGTTTCAATTATAAACTTATCTCTTAGGCTGGTCCAGGTCCCTAGGTGATTTAAACATGTTGTTGTTCAGCCTCTCTTGAAAAAGAGTAATCTTGATGCAACATCATTTAACAACTATAGGCCTATTTTTAAATTGCCTTTCATCTCTAAAATCTTCGAAAAGGTTGTGGCAATTCAGTTAAATACTGTTTTGGAGGCTCATAATATCTGTGATAAATTTCAGTCTACCCACTGACATATAAACTACCACTATGGCCAAGCCACCATGCCAAGAAACACATAGACTGAAAGCCTGTAATAAAAACTGAAAGTCAAGAAAAAACTGTGTATTATAGTGAACCGACAGGATTTTACCGTCTTTTACCGTTTTGATCCACAGTCCTCTCAAGCACCATTTAAACTTGTTCATTTCCTTGCTTTACTGTTCAAGGTGATCAGAAAACACTCCAACAGAACCCTGCAGTTTTAAAAGAAAACATTCCAATCAGTTTCAAAAATGTCTCTCCTCTTTGCTTTGGTTAGTTTTCTTCTATTTTCCACACATATTCCTGTCAAGAGTGCCGCAAACATGGATTTTCTCACCACATTCACTGGTCCAGTTTTAAACAAAAACACTCCAAACAGTTTCAAAGATGTGCGCTTCGATTAGTTTTCAGCTATTTTCCACACATATTCCTGTCATAACCCCAAACACTGATTTCGGCACACACAGAACCGTGTGCGTTTGAACTTGTGTGATGTGCACGCTCTCTTTCATGTCCACATTCTTAATCCAGCCTTATACCTACATGGAGGTACTGTGTTGGTACTGTAATTATAAAAAGGTATGCTGTAAATTCTGTTTACTTACACTGTAAATTGCGGGCTGTAATCTAAAGATTTACCCAGAAAATCAGTAATGAGCCTCTGTTTTACATTTAAACAGCAACAGCATGTTGTGTGAATAAGGTAGGCTACTTTTTTACTGACTTGTGAAATTGTAGCAAAAATGTCAGTGCTCATAACGACAGTTATCAGGTGAATACATTAAAAAATGACAATTGACACTGAAAATTAAAGTGATTTAATTTTGATGTGACGATTGAAGACCAAGTTCCAGTGAAATATCTTCACAATCCTCTATGATGCCTTTAAGTCCATAATTTTGGTGTGATTACGTGTCAGTTTTTCTCTGCAGTTGATGAGGTTGTGGGATGTGATGCATCTAAAATACACAGTTAAGTTCAGAGTTACAGTTTGTCTTTAGGTTGTTTCTTCCATTTGTTTATGTAAAAACAATTATGTTCACAAAGGCCAAAAGTAGCAAAATTAGACAATATGTGAGCCCTTCACAATATTAAAAGAAAAAAGTGATATCAGTAATAAGTGATAAGTCATGGTATAGCTTTAATATTTTTTTGTGACTGGGTATAAACCCATGTAATAATTAAAAAATTGTTTGTCATGGGTTGTCATTTACCTGTAGTCTGTGTAGCTGGATTGCTGAGCTCCAGAAAATCAGTAATGAGATTCTTTGACAGAGAAAAAACAAAAAGGCGAGAATAAAGAACCCTAAACTCTAACACAAAGAACCATTTCAGCATAAAAGGGTTCTTCAGGATGCTATGGTTCTAAATAGAAGCGTTACTACTGTACATGCAAAGAAATTTAAAAAATTTAAGAAATTAATTTTTTTTTTGTTCTTTTCTTGATCTGCCTAGCCTATTATACTGTTAACACACAACAGTGCATGCAGTACGTGTTTTTTTTTAAGACAAATATGCATGTTTATAAATGTCAAAAATATATTCAAAAATGCAAACTTTAAATAAGGGAATCTCTAATCTGTGTTGTGAACTGTGTGTGTCAACTGAAGAGTGTGTCATTGTTCTCTACAGGTTGAAGGATTGTAATTTCACAGATGAAGGTTATGCTGCTCTGACTTCAGCTCTGACTTCAAACCCCTCACACCTGATAGAACTGGATCTGTCTGAGAATAAACTAGGAGATTCAACAGTGAAGCTGTCCTCTGCTGTACTGGAGAATAATCACTGTAAACTGGAGAAACTGAGGTAAGATTATATATGTATATAAGTGTTCAGTCTCTTTCTGCTGCTGCGAGTTCATATGATTGAGCTGGAAATGACTGAAGACATGAGCTGTTGACACATACACATACACATATAGACACAGACACAAATCACTATTTCTTCCATACTGGTACAGATAAAAATAACAGAAAAGCTCACCTATGCAGTAAATAGTGTCATTAAATGTATAAAAACAATACAAACACAAACAGGGCAAAAATGAGTTTTTTTAAGTTTTAAGACAGCGTGGTGAACCTATGAACCTAACTCATATTTAAACAACTATCACTTTGTGTTGTTGGCCAAAAATGACAGAGAAACGAAAAACGGACGTAAGATAATTTTTCAATGCACCAAAACACCAAGTTAGTACAAAAAGTCCCCATATTTGGCTTTAATTAAGGCAAAACATCTTTATGTCCACTTCAGAAATTGCTCTTGAGAAATTTAATGTTTATTGTCCACCTCAACTGTTAAATGAAATTTACACTCATGCATGTAATAACAGATAATTGAAGGGAAAACTGATATTATTCACAGTTATTTTGTTATTTTCTTGGTCTGCCTAGCCTATTATACTGCTAACACACAACAGTGCATGCAGTACATGGCTTTTTAAAGAAAAACACACACACGTTTATAAATTTAAAAAATATTTTAAAATGCAAACGTTAAATAAGGGAATCCCTAATCTGTGTTGTGAACTGAGACTGAAGAGTGTGTCATTGTTCTGTACAGGTTGTATAATTGTAGTATCACAGATGAAGGTTGGGCTGCTCTGACTTCAGCTCTGAGATCAAACCCCTCACACCTGAGAGATCTGGATCTGTCCTGGAATAAACTAGGAGATTCAACAATGAAGCTGCTCTCTGCTGTACTGGAGAATAATCACTGTAAACTGGAGATACTGGGGTAAATCTCTTCACTTTAAGCAGACTTAACCCTCAACACAGTCAGAAGTATAGTTACTTGTTTACTCTTCTTTGAATTTTCGGTCTATATCATTGTTTGCTGTGTATCACATTAATCCATTGTGTCATCGCGTTCATGATCAGACGTACCACTGTATCAGCTCCATTATTTGTGCATATTTCATTTGAAGAAGACATACGTGCGCATACACGGTGCTGGTTCATATTTGGAGCATGACCCACGCAGCGAGTGTTGTTGAACTCATTGTGGAGTTCAGCACAGAATCTGTTCTTTCGCGCTCCATGCATTGTTAAACATTAAATATTGTTATGGTCATGTTTACACAGATGAACTGACAGCGCGGAAGCTCTTTCATGAGATTTGAATTTTCCAATGAAATACAACCTCATGCATAATACAGAGCAGTGATTGTATCATAAGATCATAATTCTCATGAATAAGGAAACTGATGACGTAGCCGCGTACTCTGCAGCCTCTCCAGCCAATCACCACTCCAAATTAACGCATATACGTCACTTAGCCCCGTTTACATGGAGCAACGATTATAACCAGTTTAAAAGTCCAATCTGAAGCTCCATGTAAACACCTCAATCTGAATAAAAATGCCCAAACCGATTGAAAATTCGGATTGAAAGGGGTGGAATAAATGAGAAACATCACACGAGTAGACGTGAGATATGGCTGTATGTTGCACGGCTGTGATTCGACCGTAAGTAACCACAGCGTGCTAATATACAGCCATATCTCACATCTACAGACATTGTACAATAAGCATGACCCAGGCAGGTTTGGCACTTGTTGGGGTCCTTTTGAAACATTTCGATTGTTGTCTGTGCTATTTGCAGTGCGTTTCTGTATTCGGTTGCATTGTGAGTATTCGCAGCACATGTGATGTCAAACTGATGAAGATGTTTTTCTATTTGCATGCGTTTCCTTCAGTTGCAGCACATTTAGCTCTCTCAGTCAACATAAACATTCTGTTTACACATGCAAATAATGATAGATGCTATTCACACAAACAGTACATAAAATCTGCCTCTTCAGTTTAAATGAGCATGACACTTAAAATGTTTTTTTGTTGCAAATTACCTTCCCTTATACCACATGTATAATAAAATGGTCAGAAATTAGTTTTAACATACAAAATAAAATTTATTTCCATTATGCAGAGGGTACAGGAAACAGTGTTTGGTGTGATTCATCAACACTAGCAGCTGAGGTTTCCCAGACGACAGCAGCTCCTGGTCCAGCAGGCGGAAGAGCATGGCGCATTTGTTGCATTGAGAGATGTTGCCGAGAGTGTGATGCAAGCGTGCCTGTAGGTAGTGTATGTCACTCATACACCCTTTACAGTCAAGCTGAGAGAAATACACAGCTGCCTCATCCAAAGTGTTGCACAGCTAGTTCTACAACTGCAGGAAAAAAAAAAAAAAAAAACACTTAAAGATGAATAATGAATGCAGTGAGATGAGTGACAAACATGACTCAGGCAGTCTGTGTTCCTGTGCAGCAGCTCCTGCTAAAGCCATCTGACAGTGAGCAGCCAGCAGCAGAGCTCTGCCCTTCTCTACCAGAGACCCTTGAGCTAAAACTGATTCCAACATGTGCACCAGTACAAGAGCCTGCTCAGGGATCCCCAACATCAGCTGTGAAGAGAGATGATCAATATCAGACACTCCTAGTGGAGAATCACACTATTTTTAAGTTTCCTTGAAACAGTCAACACACAGGTGTATTTGAATCCTTAGGTAAAATCAAGGATCTGGGAGATGTTTTGTGAGTATTTGCATTATCAGGAGTCTCATGTGCTTGTGTATGTTGGTGTACCTGTGTAAATGCCAGGTGTAACAGCGTTTCTGAGGTCAAGCTCTGCAGGTTGTGTTGGCATGACAGAGCAAGAGCCTGTAAGAGTAACGGCAGAGCTGTCGCAAAACCAGACGAGTCCCAGTGAAGTTGTGCAGAGGCCAGCATCACCCTGCCACACAAACACACTGATTAGTTCTATACAGACAAGAGAACAGTGCAGTTCAAATATATATTAGCAATTTGAAAATATATATAAAGTGTCCAATATTTTTTTTTTTAAATTTTTCATGCATTTTCCTGTCCTTTTTTAATTAAAGTTTTTTTGTCATAATTATAAATATTATCAGCAATAAATTGAGTGAAAAGTTGAACTGAGTTGAATGCAAGACCTAGCTTGCATGTAATGTACATAACTGTAAAATAATGTAAAATACTTTTCTTTTTTTGTATCTATTAATATATTGAATCTAATATGTAATTTATTGTTGTGATGCAAAGCTGAATTTTCAGCTTCATTACTCCACTCTTCATTGTCACATATGATCTTTCAGAAATCATTTTAATATGCCGATTTCTATTATCAGCGTTGAGAACAGTTGTGCTGCTTTATATTTTTGTACAAATTCCGGTATTTTTTTCAGTATACTTGGATGAATTAAAAGTTCAAAAGAACTGCATTTATTTTAAACAGACATTCGTTGTAACATTACACGTCTTTACTGTCACTTTTCATCAATTTAATGCATCCTTTCTGAATAAATGTATTATTTTGTGCATATAATTACTGAACCCAAACTTCTGAAGCACACACACGCCCAGATGAACTGTTCGCAAGCAGACCAGTAATGTGTTAAGAATAACCTACTGTCGGGATTTACTAAAGACATGCAGTGAAGAATTAGCGCTGAAAAGGCGTGGACACAGTTATTTTTGCGCCAGACCCGTTCTTCACTACGGGTCAAATCTGGTGCTGATGGAAAATTCTGGGTAAATGTTTGTGTTACCATAAATGGAGCATCACAAGAGAGATTTCCATGGGTTTATACAGAATTTCTGTAAATGACCTAATCGTGTTATTCTCAAATCTCCTTGATTGAGAATATCAGTAAGCAACGAACTGAAAAGAAGTCTTAAAAAAAGAGACAAGTAACTTGACAGATTAATTGCAGAGTAATATTGTAATATTAGTGCAGTGTTCTACAGGTGCATCTCAATAAATTAAAATGCCGGTGATGGAAAAGTTCATTTATTTCAGTAATTCAACTCAAATTGTGAAACTTGTGTATTAAATAAATTCAATGCACACAGACTGAAGTAGTTTAAGTCTTTGGTTCTTTTAATTGTGACGATTTTGGCTCACATTTAACAAAATCCCACCAATTCACCAATCTCAACAAATTAGAATACTTCATAAAACCAATAAAAAAAAACATTTTTAGTGAATTGTTGGCCTTCTGGAAAGTATGTTCATTTACTGTATATGTACTCAATACTTGGTAGGGGCTCCTTTTGCTTTAATTACTGCCTCAATTCGGCGTGGCATGGAGGTGATCAGTTTGTGGCACTGCTGAGGTGGTATGGAAGCCCAGGTTTCTTTGACAGTGGCCTTCAGCTCATCTGCATTTTTTGGTCTCTTGTTTCTCATTTTCCTCTTGACAATACCTCATAGATTCTCTATGGGGTTCAGGTCTGGTGAGTTTGCTGGCCAGTCAAGCACACCAACACCATGGTCATTTAACCAACTTTTGGTGCTTTTGGCAGTGTGCCAAATCCTGCTGGAAAATGAAATCAGAATCTTTAAAAAGTTGGTCAGCAGAAGGAAGCATGAAGTGCTCCAAAATTTCTTGGTAAACGGGTGCAGTGACTTTGGTTTTCAAAAAACACAATGGACCAACACCAGCAGATGACATTGCACCCCAAATCATCACAGACTGTGGAAACTTAACACTGGACTTCAAGCAACTTGGGCTATGAGCTTCTCCACCCTTCCTCCAGAATCTAGGACCTTGGTTTCCAAATGAAATACAAAACTTCCTCTCATCTGAAAAGAGGACTTTGGACCACTGGGCAACAGTCCAGTTCTTCTTCTCCTTAGCCCAGGTAAGACGCCTCTGATGTTGTCTGTGGTTCAGGAGTGGCTTAACAAGAGGAATACGACAACTGTAGCCAAATTCCTTCTGTGTATGGTGGCTCTTGATGCCTTGACCCCAGCCTCAGTCCATTCCTTGTGAAGTTCACCCAAATTCTTGAACAGATTTTGCTTGACAATCCTCATAAGGCTGCGGTTCTCTCGGTTGGTTGTGCATCTTTTTCTTCCACACTTTTTCCTTCCACTCAACTTTCTGTTAACATGCTTGGATACAGCACTCTGAACAGCCAGCTTCTTTGGCAATGAATGTTTGTGGCTTACCCTCCTTGTGAAGGGTGTCAATGATTGTCTTCTGGACAACTGTCAGATCAGCAGTCTTCCCCATGATTGTGTAGCCTAGTGAACCAAACTGAGAGACCATTTTGAAGGCTCAGGAAACCTTTGCAAGTGTTTTGAGTTGATTAGCTGATTGGCATGTCACCATATTCTAATTTGTTGAGTGAATTGGTGGGTTTTTGTTAAATGTGAGCCAAAATCATCACAATTAAAAGAACCAAAGACTTAAACTACTTCAGTCTGTATGCATTGAATTTATTTAATAAATTCAATGCACACAGTTTAATACACGAGTATTAAACTGTGTGCATTGAGTAAATTTAATACACGAGTTTCACAATTTGAGTTGAATTACTGAAATAAATGAACTTTTCCACGACATTCTAATTTATTGAGATGCACCTGTACATTGTAATAGATTTATTTTGCTTAGTGGAAGCTTTAAAGGTAATTATCTCGTCAATAGTTTATGTTCCTGCTTTAACTTAAAAATTAAAAGCAAAGCTTGTATCACAAATTATTCACTGTAGAAAAACTTTACAAAAATACCACAATAACTATTGTTTTTTACCAATAGTTGCAACAAATGTATGCAACAAACATGCAAAATCTTCACTAATATAAAGTAGGCCTACTAATATATATACAGTGGGTACGGAAAGTATTCAGACCCCCTTCACTTTTTTCAATTTTGTTATGTTGCAGTCTGATACTACAATTGTTTAAATTCTTTTTTTTTTGTCATTACTCTACACTCTGTCCTTTATAATGACAAAGTGAAAACAGAATTTTAGAAATGTTTGTAAATTTATTAAAAAGAAAAAACTGAAATAATCACATTTACATAAGTATTCAGACCCTTTACTCAGTACTTAGTTGAAGCACCTTTGGCAGCAATTACAGCCTCGAGTCTTTTTGGGTATGACGCAACAAGCTTTGCACAACTGGATTGGGGGAATTTCTGCCATTCTTCTTTGCAAATCCTCTCAAGCTCGGTCAGGTTGGATGGGGACCGTCTGTTGACAGCCTTTTTCAGGTCTCTCCAGAGATGTTGGATAGGGTTCAAGTCAGGGCTCTGGCTGGGTCACTCTAGGACATTCACAGAGTTGTCCCTAAGCCACTCCTGTGTTGCCTTGGCTGTGTGCTTAGGGTCATTGTCATGTTAGAAGGTGAACCTTCGGCCCAGTCTGAGGTTTTGAATGCCCTGGACTGGGTTTTCATTAAGACTATCTCAATATTTTGGTGCATTGAGCTTTTCTTCTACTCTGATGAGTTCCTCAGTCCCTGCCGCTGAAAAACAGCCCAACAGCATGAGGCTGCTACCACCACACTTTACTTTTGGGATGGTACTCTGCAGGTGATGAGAAGAGCCGGTTTCCTTCAAACATGATGCTTAGAATTGAGGTTCATCAGACCAGAGAATCTTGTTTCTCAGAGTCTGAGGGTCCTTTAGGTGCTTTATTGCAAATTCCAAGTGTGTTTTCATGTGTCTTCACTGAGGAGAGGATTGAGTTTGGCCACACTGCCATAAAGCCCAGATCGGTGGAGTGTTGCAGTGATGTTTGTCCTTCTGTAGGTTTCTCCCATCTGCATATATGATCATGAAGCTCAACTAGAGTGACCACCAGGTTCTTGGTCACCAGTCTAGACAAGCCCCTTCTCCATCAGTTGCTCAGTTTGGCTGGGGACCAGCTCTTGGAAGAGTCCTGGTTGTGCTAACCTTCTTCCATTTGAGAATTATGGAAGCCACTGTGCTCTTGGGAACCTTCAGTGCAGCAGAATTTTTTTTGTAGCCTTCCTCAGATCTGTGCCTCAATACAATCCTGTGTCTGAGCTCTGCAGGCAGTTCCTTTGACCTCGTGGCTTGGTTTTCGCTCTGATATGCATTATCAGCTGTGAGGCCTTTTACAGAGAGGTGTGTGCCTTTCCAAATCATGTCCAATCAATTTAATTTACCACAGGCGGACTCCAATCAAGGTGTAGAAACATCTCTGCAATGATCAAGAGACATGGGAGGCACCTGAGCGAAATTTCAAGTGTTGTTGCAAAGGGTCTGAATACTTATGTAAATGTGATATTTCAGTTTTTTCTTTTTAATAAATTTACAGACATTTCTAAAATTCTGTTTTCACTTCATCATTATGAGGTACAGAGTGTAGATTAATGAGAAAAAAAAATTAATTTAAACAATTGTAGTATCAGGCTGCAACATAACAAAATTGAAAAAAGTGAAGGGGGTCTGAATACTTTCCGTACCCACTGTATATATATATATATATATATATATATTTGGTAATACCACTGGTACTTTGAAATAATCCGTGTAATTAATGTACCATGGATCAATGCATTATGTTATTTGGTATATGGTAAGTACTTCAAAGAATATCATGGTTCATGACCCCAAAATAAAAACCAACCAAAAAAAAAAAAAAAAACATTGTATTACTACGGTACTTTTTAGTGTTGGTATTACACATTGAGAGAGGTCCCATATGAACATACTTTTACAGTACTGAATAAATCTTTAGGAACTATTATTTTGGCTTTAAAGACAAACACATTTTTACCTACAGTACATTTTTGGATGATGCATTTAAAATCAAAACAACTTTAAATGAGCATGACAATTAAAATGTTTTTTTTTTTGTTGTTGTTGATGCAAATTTGCTTCCTTCATCCTTGCATGTATAATAAAATGGTCAGAAAATAGTTTTTACAAAAAACCAACAACAACATTTATTTCCAGTATGCAGAGTGTACAAGAAACAGTGTTTGGTGTCGTTCATGAACACCAGCAACTGAGGTTTCCTAAAGACGATTGACCACAGTCATCCCAGACGACGGCAGCTCCTGGTCCAGCAGGCGGAAGAGCATGGCACATTTGTTACGCTGAGAGATGTTGCCGAGAGTGTGATGCAAGCGTGCCTGTAGGTAGTGTATGTCTCTCAAACGCTCTTTACAGTCAAGCTGAGAGAAATACACAGCTGCCTCATCCAAAGTGTGCACGGCTAGTTCCACAGCTGCAGGAAAGAAAAAAACATCACTTAAACATGAATTATGAATACCGAGAGATGGGTGACAAACATGACTCAGGCAGTACCAGTCAGTCTGTGTTCCTGTGCAGCAGCTCCTGCTAAAGCCATCTGACAGCGAGCAGCCAGCAGCAGAGCTCTGCCCTTGTCTATCAGAGACCCGTGAGCTAAGACTGACTCCAACACGTCCTGCACCAGTACAAGAGCCTGCTCAGGAATCCCCAACATCAGCTGTGAAGAGAGATGATCAATATCAGACACTCCTAGTGGAGAATCACACTATTTTTTCATCTCTCTAGAGACAACAAACACACAGGTGTAGTTAAAAACACTTGGGATATGGGAGATGTTTTGTGAGTATTTGCATTATCAGGAGTCTCATGTGCTTGTGTATGTTGGTGTACCTGTGTAAATGCCAGGTGTAACAGCGTCTCTGAGGTCAAGCTCTGCAGGTTGTGTTGGCGTGACAGAGCAAGAGCCTGTAAGAGTAACGGCAGAGCTGTCGCAAAACCAGACGAGTCCCAGTGAAGTTCTGCAGAGGCCAGCATCACCCTGCCACACGAACACACTGATGAGTTCAATACAGACAAGAAAGCAAGTGCATGTTCAACAAGATTTTTAAATATATATCAGCAATATATATAGGGCAGTCGTGGCCTAATGGATAGAGAGTCGGACTTGTAACCCGAAGGTCACAGGTTCGAGTTCCAGGTCCGGCAGGAATTGTCGTTGGGGGGAGTGAATAACTCAATACCATGACTGAGGTGAGACCCTTGAGCAAGGCACCGAACCCCCAACTGCTCCGGGTGTGTGTTCACTGCTGTGTGTGTGGACTTGGATGAGTTAAATGCAGAGCACAAATTCCGAGTATGGGTCACCATACTTGGCCACACGTCACTTCACAAAATTTCTTAAATTACAGATTTTTTGTTGTAATCATAAATATGGCCAGGAGTGAAAAGTCATATCTAATATGATCCCAGAGTTGTCATAAACACACCTGATAATCATCTCTGTGTTTTTACTCTTCTCACACTGCTGCTGCAGCTGCTGGAGAATCTTAGAGGCTTCAGACGTTTGATTCAGAGCTTTCAGTAACTGCGCTTTCCTGAACAGACAAGCACATTAGCAATCTCTTGTACAGGTTAATGTACTAAAAGAGTACAAATCTGCAGTTATCTACCTGTACAATCCCTCAGTGCTGTTTAAGGCAGAGATAGCTGTGACATGGGGTTCAGCCAAGTGGTATTTCCCATCATTCATAGCCTTCTCAAACTGAATTTTCAGATCACACAGCATCCAGAGCTGTTAAAAAGAGAGAGAGAAAACATGTACTTAATTGGAGCTTCTGCTGATCAGTACTTAATCAAGCCTGTATGGTGTTCAGTAGGCTTACATTGGCATGTTGGGTATGAGGAGGAAACTGCTGCTTCAAGTGTTTCATGATGTCACTCACAACAGCATAAAGGCCCTGAGGATGATAAAAAACAAACACAACAGACTAGAAAACATGCCAAAATGTAGCATTCAACTCATTTTGACACACAATACATGAAATCAAGCTCATGCACCAAGAAGCATGTGTGCTCATGTAGTTGTGTGGGAGTTCAGGTTACCTGCTCAGCATGGAGTTCAGCCAGATGACAGAGGGCGACAGCAAAGGCCTCAGTGTTGTTCTGCTGCACACAAAAGTTCACCGGCTCCAGACTGTTCATGTTCAACAGGAGCTGAGCCTGCTGCCGTGCCATAGTGCTACAGAGAACGCAAATAAATTCTGCTTGAAATACATCAAACCAGAAAAACTCTATGAGTAGATCAATGCAGAATGGAAGATCTTAAGCCTCGTTCAGACTGTCAGCCCAAATCCGATTTTGTGCATATCCGGATGGAATCCGATCTAGACGACTGACTGTCCACACAGTGTATCGCAACTGTTCATATTCGATTTGTGTGGCCATTCCAACGCTAAAAACAACAATAACAGCAATTCAGTTTGCAATACAGATGTTGTCTTATGACATGACAACATGTTGCCGTGATGCTGGATTATTATTATTATAGATTTCGTCTTATGAGCCAGCAGCAGAAACGCAGTAAGCTGGAATGTGCAGCTTTATTCCGTGCTGCGGTCTCCACTACTTTCAAAACTCAAAGAGGTACGTATACTAGAAGTATATTGTGTTTTTTCCACTTGACTTGCACTTCGCAATGACACAAGCTTGTTTCTGCAAAGATGTTCAGCATGTTTTCTGCAAAAACATCTGATGTGTTTACGTTTTACGTGGCGTGAGGACGTGAGAAAGCTACGCTAAATCCGATCTGACCGGTCAGACTGAAACGGATTTCCAGGAATGTGATTTGAATAGGATTCCAAACCACATACGAATGTAGCTCAAAACGGATTTGCACAAATCTGATTTCATGTAGTTCGTTGCCATTCAGACTATCTAAATATGATCGGATTTCAATCGGATTTGCACAAAAATCGGATTTGGGCTCACAGTCTGAACGAGGCTTTACAGTCTGTTTAAAGATCAAGAATCTGTGTTATCTGACCTTTTGCCGTACATCCTCCATATAGAGGTGGTCTGTGCCAGACTGATTTCTATCAGCTCAGAGAGGCTTTGCTTCCAGTGCATGATGTCGGTTCCTCGCAGGGCATCCAGCAGCTTGTTGGCCGGCATGCCCTGTTTTGCTCCCTGCTGGACCAAAGACTGAATGCCTAGAGATGCCAAATACTGCAAAACACAACAGGAGGTGTTAATTATTTACTTCATGGCACAATGACCTTGCAAGAGAATAAAATGTACTGGATTATTGTTGCAAATACCATTTCTTATTGTCTACTGAAGAAAACATGGCAAATAGATAAAAAAGGGTTTAAAATGGATCAATTTTAAAGAGTTACTTACAGGGAGACAAAAGTGAGCTGCAATTTTCACAGAATCTTCAGTTAATACCATACTATCAGATCCTTTCAACTGTTCCAGTGTGTAGAGCCAACTCTAAAATCAAGAAAATAAATAATTATATTAAAAACTGAAAAAAAAATAAAATAAAATAAAAAAAATTGGAACTTTTTTGCAAGACCGCCATGTACGTTTCATGACATATTTGATGTGAAATGTCCACTGAGTGGCACTAAAAGAGTGTTTGTTTTTGTCCCCCGGGAACAGATGAACGTACATATGGTATGTTTTATGTGACGCTTATGTGACGTTTTCTATGTGTCAACGCAGTTCTGATTTGAAATGTCCATTGAGTGCCGCTATACCTCTAATGCTCCGTGACGTTTTAAAATAATGTACCATCTACACTACACCTAAACCAACCCGATATTATGAACAAATGCCATTTTAGCTTGTTTTTTGATCTCTCATTTTTTCAGCTCTTTCATTGTTGAGTCATGTTTTTGATGGGATTCGCACCCAAGGATTCCGCATCCTAAGTCCAATTCCGTGCCGGCTGAACTACCGAACAAGCTTGTTACGTCCGGAAAGTGAACCTTATGGAGCTGTAATCATTACTGTGTACGAAAATGATTACGAGTGCTTGCTGTTTTACCATCTCTAGTGTTTATTTCTGCTGGAAACTGCAGTGATATGTACTTACTGGTACGAATTTCACGTCTTGCGAAAAAGTTCCCACAAGTACATTTTCGTCATGAGATCATTTCATATTAAATATTTGATTTAAATATGCAATTTTTCATGTTTAACATTATAATGTTGTGATTCACTTGTCACATTAAAACAACTGTTTTTAGTATTTAGTGTTTTATTTTTAAATGTATTTAGACTAAATAATATAGAAACTGAATACTGACTATTTACTAGCTGCTGGCCATGAAAATAATTATCAGCCCGAATTTTAATAGTGATTCATCCCTGTTGCATATATTAATGTTGAAAAAGAACAAAGAAACTGTTCCTACCAGACAGTGTTGAAGACACACATGGTCATTTGCTTCTTGTGCAATGCGAATCGCTTCCTGTAGAGCCAAATCAGCCTGCTGACTGCACAAACACAAACACAGAAAGCAGTTACAGTTCAGTTCAGAAGCTAAAATTCTGGCTGCTCCCTCTTTTCCCACCAAAAATAAAACTAAACATAATCTGGCAACTAATACGCACTAATGTCCGAAGCGACAATGCAAGGTTGCCAGATTCAAGACAGCGTAGCGCAAACTGCGGCCATAGCCTTCATCTCCATTGCTCTTCCCCTCTCCACCGGAAAGAATGAGGCGGTCAAAGTAGTGCAGGAGGCTGTGAGTGGAGATGTAGATATCCTGCACTCGCATGCTGTTCAGATAGCTGAGGTAATGCTGTGGAGAGAGAGAGAGAGGCTCAGTTATATTAAAAACAGATTAATCATCTGTTTCTTGAAAGGAAAGATTTCAGCTTACAGCTTCAGCAAAGTCAGGATTGAATTTGAGAATGTTGTTGAGCTCGTCTTGTAGCTTAGCTGGCGACATGGCCTTGTTTTCATCATTCTTAAGGAGGTACGCCTGAGAAAAAAAACAACATGGTGACAATTAAATGGTGTAAAATGTGTTCATGAAAGTCAAGTCTCTTCTAGGTTATAACAAATCATGGGTCAATAAACTAGATTGATTATGACAGTCACATTTAATAAGGTAATCATAAAAATTGCCCTTATGAAGGTAAAAAAAAAAATACAAATAAAATCAATTCCAGGGGGCAAATATTGCCCGTAATGGAAAAATTAATTCCTGACTCTGTAACAAACCTGTCGTGCAAGGAAGTATTCTGCTTGTTTCTGAGATAAAGGACCTCTGGTCTCGTCTGATCTGATGAAAACAGAAAATAAAACCCAAGTCATATTCATTCCAATTCAACTAATACAACTCTGATTGCACTAATAACACAAGTAACACGTTATTCCCTCTGACCTCAGTTCGGACTGGTGTAGAGATGCTGTGTCCAGCTCGTCTTTGTCTATGTGGTCAGTGCTAGGATCCTCATTGCTCGTGAGCTCCATGTCTTCAGCAGGCAGAGCGGACAGTACAGGCTGATTATCACGATGGCAGTACTGCTGCAGGGACTTGTAGAGTTTATACACCTGACTGAAAGACAATTTGTTGTAGGCCAGCAGCATCTGACGCATGAACAGACCTAGAAACAGAGAGAGAAACTGACTAAGGGGTCTTCAGAATAAAGTTATCTACTTATCTACTATTTTCATGTTCTAACATGTATTAAAATTAAAGATATTTTGTACTGCCAAAATGCTTTTTAAAAACTGTTCTTATCTTTTAATCTAACACATTTTATAATATGAGTTTTTTTCTACTGGAAAATGAATTAATGCACAAATATATTAAGATTTAAAATTTTAAATCTGTTGTATTAGACAAGGAAATCGCAAGAAAAAATTCTAAAGAACAACTTCAACTTTTTTTTTTTTCTCACAGAACTCTTAAATTGGGCAATATTTGATAAGAATAGTAGTTATGGCCCTATATGATACATATTCGTACCAACAACACTAGTTTTGAATGTCTCTGAGTCACTGAAAGCACTGGGCAGGATTGTAAAAAAGTGCTCCATATCCTGCAATTCTCCATCAGCCATTAAAAACAACCTGAAAAACAGAAGGCAGTGGTTTATTCATAAAATATTCATCCATAAAATTTGACCAAAGCTGAACAGTTGTTTATTATGAGAAGACACATACCTGAGTTTCACAGCATTGCGAATGCGAAGACAGCACTCCTCTACGATCTTCAGAAACTGCTCCAGGGTCAAATCTGGACCCTGATCATCACAAACACAAATCAAACATGTGTTGTATAATTTGATCTAGAAAAACACAACACGTGTGTGGACCCTTGTGAAAAAGAAATGTACTTAATGGTATTGAATGTGCACTTGTGACTGTCTTGTGTTATTTAATATCACATTTAAATAAATACATTTTAAATGCACTGCAAAGTGTTCATTACAAATGTGTAATATGAATATATTTAAATAATGAGACGAGTCTCAATAGAAAAGTAGTCAACACAAATGCTCGTAAGTACGCAGCAGTACACTTTAAAAATATCTAAAGACAATAGTATTACATTCATATAAATATTAAAGACGTCAAAAAGCACTCCTAAATTCAACTTATTGTATGTAATGCACATTTAAACTACAATACATTTTAATTTAATTTTAACGAACATGCAAGTATTATAAAGTATAGGAAACATGCTGCATACCTGTTGTAAAGGTAGGATGAGTTTGTTCAGGCGTCTTCTGTCCAGAAGCGCCATTGGTTTAGTTGTGGACATCTCATAGAGTAAAGCTAAGACTGAGATCTTGTATGGAGTCACCCAGTCCTTTATCCCGAAGATATTAGCATGAACCACACCGTTTGTCATCATGGGGTTAAAATACAAACTTTCATGGACACTGGCCATGGCCTCCCTGGACTTATATTCCTCGAGGCTCAGCAAAATGAAGTATATCGGTGCAGTAAATTCTATAATTTAATAACGACAGTAACTACGCTGTTATGGCATAAACTAAAATAATCTAGCTTACATTATATTGACAATATAGTAAAACATCAACGGCGTTTCAGATGAAATAATGGCAATTTGAAACCTTTTTTACATGTGGAACTCTATAATTACCACTATGTTTGATGCGTTAGGTTAATAATCATATTGAACATATTCATATGGATCATTTGCTAACCGACGAAGAGGTTTCTTCAAAATACCCTCCAGTTCCGTTTACGTTTGAGGGCGCGGTGTAGAGCACAGACGAATCGATTATGTTTTAGTGCGGTTCAGTTCTGAGAGTCGGTTCTTCTGAACAGTTCATTTCAGTGAGTCGCTGAGCTGTTAACACGGATCGGTGGAAGTCTGGTCGCGGTTGAATGAAACTCGAGACCGATTCAGTCTGATGTGGATGAATCGTTTAAATCAGTTTTATAAAACCTGTTCAATTGACTGATTGAAAAGATCCGACTCAAAAGAATAATTAATTCATGAATCGGACTGTTACGTTTTAGTACGCGATGCAGAGCGCTGATAAATCGATTCCGCGCCGTGGGCGACTTGAGACAACAACGTTTTTATTTATTTCCCATAATACAGCTTATTATAATTTTACATACGTTTTAATGAATTATATAAATATTCCTGAGACAAATAAGTTATGTCTTGTTTAATCGTTGAATCAGGTCAGGTGTGTGTAAATAATGAAGAAAATTATTTTCATTTTACATACGATAGAGGACGCCAATGTTCAGAATATTTATGTGGCATGCATGACATGGTGTTACAGTTATCTGAAAATAATAAACTTTTAACCTATTTGTCATTTACAACTAACGAATAACTATTAAACAGTATATTATATTATAGTATAGCACAGGGGTTTTCAAACTGGGGTCCGGGGACCCCCAGGGGGCCCCAAGTAAGTGCTAAGGGGTCCTTGAAAATGTTTGGAGAAAAATCATAAAAATGTAAAAAAATAAATAAATAAATAAAAATAAATGTAAAAAGTTATATTATTATTAATTTTCATAATAATAATAATAATAATAATAATAATAATAATAATAATATATTATTATATTATATATAATTATAATAATTATAAAAGAATTACCACAAAAATATGATTGAATAAGAATTAAAAAATAAATTATCCATAAATGTATTAAAATCAATGAGTAAAAATGAAAACAAATAAATAAATACAAAATATATTCAAATAAATTCTAAAATGTAGATTACAAAGATACATAAATAAACACAGTTGTTTAAATACATTTTAAATAATACTTTTAGAAAAAAATGTAATTTAATAGAAACTAATTATTTTCCAATTAATGTTTTTGACTTGCTTATAATATGAAATTTTCGCCGTGTAAATTGGGTATTTATACAAGAAACTATATAAATGTATTTTACATTTACAAGGATGGGGGTCCCTCACACAATGATGATCATATTTGGGGGTCCGCGGCACCTAAAAGATTGAAAACCCCTGGTATAGCATACTGTGGCATTAGTATGTCCTATAAATGCGCGGCCACTGGTTGTAATTTTGTTTCTTTACTTCGTTTTTCTGTCGAATCATATTTTCTTTTCTTCACAATGCCAGTGGAGAAAATAATAACAATGGTTTAATTGTCCAACATAAACAAGAACAAATAAATAAATTCACTGTCAGTGAAATCTCTGATGAGTAAAAGTTTGCATATTCTGACAGATATAAACTGAATAATCAGGAATACACATGAACAAACTCATAATAATAAATAAATAAACTCATAGGCCAATTCATTATGAGAGATTTTCACACGTTAGGTCTATGTTCAGGTGATTTGACAGAGAAGAGCAGTGTTGTTAGTTTGGATTCACTCTGGACCTGAAGGGGACTTGATAATATTAATATATCTTGAATTTTTTTGGATCTATCCACAAACACATAAAAGATGTTCAAAAACAACTTCGGCTTACAGTTTGGCAACACATTTATACCACTAAATAACAATTCTGATTTTCATCATATAAATTTAATCACAAAACCTTTCATGTTGACTGATCTAAAACTACTGATCAATTTTTGATTGTGATCTGCTGGATCAGGTGACACCATTAATTATCCAGTATCTGAATCAGTTTATCTATTAATAATAAACATTGGTTAAAAATTAGTGTACATAGGTGCTATACCACTAAATTCATATTTAAAACACTATTTATATTTTATTACAATTGTTTATGTTTATAATTCTAACTTTTTAGCTTAATAGCAAATTAATAATACCGGGAAAATGGTTCTAAGATGCAAAATAATTTCGCCTGGGCTCAAACAATCATGCTAAAATTATTAAACCACATAAAAATAAAGCAATTCCATTACATGACGTGTAATAAACATGGTATAAAAATGACTCTCATCTCAATGCTTCCGCTGCACTATTGGAGGTAAAAGATGATTGGCTGTTTGGTATTGCGTCACAGCGTTTCCACCGCTGTGATTGGCTGAAAGCGTTTCATTACAGTTGCATAGCGATCCTGGTGCGGCTGTAGACAGCGACTGAAAATAAAGAGTTAACGTTAGCCGTTTATGAGCAATGGCCAGGCTGTCTTTACACACAGCTGGGTGACTCCCCGCGGTGTTTTGGAGTTGCTATGAAGGTACAGGCATTTCTCATCATACCCGTTGAGTTTTGAACTTGTTTCTGTATTGGCTGCGTATGGTGCTAGCATTAATAATCTGCTGCCTTTGCTATCAGCGACTGATTTCCAGTTTAGCATTTCATGCATATTTGCGTTGTGTGATTTTGTGCATTGATGACATGTCTTAAATATATGTGTATCAATCAGCATCTAGCAGTTGATATCATTTATGTGTTGAATATTAGTATTCAACTGTTAGATGCAATGATCAGTAATGTGGCTGTTTGTTTTTAACTCTTCTGCTCTCATGTTTTCATTTGTTGAGAGGTGAGACCCAGCAACAGGACGATCCTTCACTGTGACACACAATGACTATTGGGAGTTGATTATCAAGTTGGCTCCCTATGAAAATAAAAACACCGTGGTTACTCTCTGTTGAGTGTCACTAAGAGCTCTGGCTGCAGTCATAAGTCATTTAAAGCACACTAATATCTTGTTATGGCTTGTCCCCATCCCTCTCTAATGGGATTGATCCCAGTCAATGGGAACTATTTCAGGGCAGGACATTCTGAATGACCCAGAAAATGTGGGATAATAAAGCACAGCAGCTCAGACTTACTATTGTTATCGTGCACATATTGCAGTTTTTACATGTTGGAGTCTTAAATAGAGGTCACAATATATTTAAATACAAAATGGATAGGGAAAGCAACAATATGTATTGGCCTATTTAGAGAAGACTGATTTAATATAGGCCTTTATTCACAAACAGTGGTGGTCAAAATTATTAGAACATTAGTATTTTAACCAGCTAAAATATGGTTTTAAGTCAGTTATTTACTGTAGTGTGTCAGTAGGAAATATCATTTTACATTTCCAAACATTCATTTTGCCATTAATTGTAATAATCCAGTGAGATTTTTGTATGCACAAGGAGTCTGACAACAGCCAGTACTCCACGCAGAGATCTGATCTCATCATCATCCAGTCCATCTGGAATGACATGAAGAAACAGAACAAACTCAGACAGACTAAATCCAACTGACACACTACAGCAAAAGATAGAAATAACTGACTTAAAGCTGGTGAAAATTCTAGTTTTCTAATAATTTTAGCCACCTATATAAACAAAGATCAGTGCACATACAAAGAGCGCATCAGATATGGTAAACCTAGAAGCTCACACATTTGAGCTCCCATGTTTAATAAAGTTGTCATGAAACAGAAGTTGTAATCGTCTTTTCTTCCCTATTGTATTGAGTAAACTTTCCGAGGCCACATGAATTTAAAAAATGTGCACGGATAAATAATTTGCAATCTATAAAAAAGAAGAATTGTCAATTTTGATTTCACAGTGACTTTAGTTGTTATTAATAAATTTGATAAAACACATTAATAGATGACAAAAATGTAAAATGTTTTCAATGTATGTAGTCAGAGATAAACGTTTAAAATGTCATGAGAGTACTGTATTGTTAGGTGTCACAATACAATCATTGTCTTCTAAAGTCTTTTGTTTTCTGTGCAGGCGGGGGCCTCGTCCATGTGGGCATCATGCTGTGGTCTGCTGAATGAGGTTATGGGTACCGGAGCCGTGAGAGGGCAGCAGCCAGGTTTTGGGGCAGGTGCGGGGCCGTTTCGTTTTGCTCCCACTGCAGGATACTCCACGTACCCGCCCACCAACTCCACCAGCACCAGTCTAGTGTGTCAGGCCTGTGGACAAGCCTTCTCTGTCTTTAGGAGGAGGGTAGGTAGACCTGCACACCTGCCATGGCTATTATCTTTGCATATTAAACCTAAAAACATTTATTAGGTTAAAGAAGGCATGAAACAGTTTGACAAACATTGTATACTATCCTACATGCAAGATGAGTCATTAATATTTTTCACCTATTTTCCCAGAAGAGAAAGACTGTACACTTTTAAAATCTACAAAAAATCTACTGTACACTTTTAAAATCTACAAAAAATCTACTGTACACTTTTAAAATCTCTGAAGTTTATTAGGAATATGGTAGCATATAGATGACATCAAATCTAATTTACATGGACTAAAATGCACAAATAATTTTTACCCATGTGAAAGAGAAGTACACTTTAAAAAATTAGTGCACTTAAAAAACACTTAAGCGCGAACTGAAATGTAATGTAATGTAATGTTTTCACACACTTAACTGCATGATATTTGCAATTAAATAAAAATGTATTATAGATAAAATTTATATTAAGTGAAGTTGAATTTCAAAAATGAAGGGGTGTCAAAAAAAAATTGGAATTTCGAATATTCGTCGAATTTAAAATAAAAATCCACATTCGAATGCAAAACGTTGCATTCGAATTTTTGGGGTGCGTAAGGCAGCCTTATCAGTGGCGCACGAGATGCGATGAAGATGTAGGTAGGTATCATTGCATTTTAATGTTTTTTTTAGCCTATCCAGTTGAACCCACTGGATACATTGTTCATTTAAAATACTGCGGAAAAAGAGAACACCAATGCGGAGATTATGTTGTTTATGTCAAAACTGGAACCAAGCCGTTCACACAGAACGCATATTTATCGCATTTTCTAGAGGGACTTCTATCACCGTTGCACTCGCGTCTCGCAAAAGAGAGTCGGATATTTAGAAAGCCATTTAAAATTATTGTAAGTTCAGCTTTGAAAAAACATGTCTCAACTTTATGGCGGGACGGGTCTCTCCCCATTCCACTGCATCTCATGTTTTTAAATGAAAAAAGTAACGCTACTCTTTGTGATTGGTTTTCCGTGCTTTGTATTAAACTTGTATGCATGATGCTGTTTTGTTTCTAATTGTTTAAGCAACTTAATTATATAAGGTTAAACATTATTTTAAACATTATGCACATTTTTCAAAGATAGTCATGCTATTTTATGCTTTGAAGAACCGTGGATTAGTAATATTTGCTCGATGCGCCCTCTTGTGGCTTCAGGAGAGAAGCCAAAAGCTTTTTTCCCCCTAACTGAAATTATGCCTTTTAAATTCGAATATAAATAACATCAATTTCATGATTACTTCTGTTGTCTTTGAAATATGGTTTAAATGTAATGCTGACTGTATGGACAAGCATTTATGGTAAACTAAAATTTGATGTCATTTCTATTGTATGTCTTGTATTTAAATATATCTGTAATTGCACAGTTGCATTTTAGTACATTTTAAATGTGATATTGAATAACACACTACAGTTAAAATTTACAATTATAACCTTGTATTTTGTCCTTTTGATTCAGCACAGACTCTCCCTTTTTCTCCTCCGTAGCACATCTGTTGTGACTGTAAGAAGAGTTTTTGTTCGCTGTGCTCAGTACTTCAGGAAAACCTACGTAGATGCACAACTTGTCACCTGCTGAAGGGCACTGCATTCCAGCGTCCCCAGCTCATGCGTCTGCGTGTTAAAGACTTGCGACAGTACCTCACGTTACGCAACATTAACACGGATACTTGCAGGTACTTTTGCACAAACATTAGAATGTGAGCGTTATTAATAATAGGGTATATTATGACAATATTGTTAGTGTTTTGAGTTGTTTAATTGTTTTCTTAGGGAGAAGGAGGACCTTGTGGACTTGGTGCTTTGCCATCAAGGGGCAGAAAGTGAGGATGATACAGACACACCCTCTCTGCAGTCACGCCCCCTGTATAGCCCACCACCTTCAATTGAAGAGCCCACTTCCCCTCTCTCAGCACTCTCTCCAACTCAAGGAGAACCAATCAGTAGGAGTATCAGCTCAGAGTCCACCAATCAGGTGTGTCCAGTATCAATTTAGGTAGTGATTTGTCTTATTTTAAAAACTTCAAGTATTTCGATATGCAGTCTTACAATAAAAGGAGTACTTGTATAGCAAAAGTTATATACTAATAGAAAAAATAGGTAGCACTTTATTTTAAGGTGTCCTTGTTACGTTACATGTACTCAGTGGTGTATTGTAACGAAGTAATAATACTTTGTGCAATGTGCAATGTGCAATGTGTGTACAATGTGACTTACATTTTAGACATAATATTGCTTGTTTTTGCTCAATTTTGCCAACGAAAATAGTTCCAAACAAAGATCACAGCACTGTTTTTCGTCTCTGAGCAATGGACGGTGTTTACTTATTGAATGACTCAGCTTTTTGAACGAATCGGTTGAATAAATGATTCACTCATTAACACAGTCAAATGCTTTGTTATCAGCCGTTTGAATGAATCGGTTGAATCTCAATGACTCACTCATTAACAGTCACTTGCTGCCACCTACTGGCGGTTTTAATTTCAATTTTCGACTTTTTTTTTCATGTTTAAATTATTTCAAATATCAGTATTCAACATTTTATGTTAAAAACAAGAAATTAGGCCTGTTTATGCATCTGTAACTGCAGTTTAAATGCATCTGTGTTCCCTCTGAGATACATAAACTGTAAATACATCTAAATGCTATTTCAGATGCAGATTCCAGAAATGTTTGTGAATAATGCACTTAATTGGCTCTATCTCTCTCTCTCCTCTCCACCTGTGGCTGGTGTGCGGTGAGCGCACTGGCGCCGTTGTCCTGTGGCTGCCGTCGCATCATCCAGGTGGATGCTGCACACTGGTGGTGGTTGAGGAGAGACCCCTCTACATGATTGTAAAGCGCTATGGGTGTATGGCAATACACAAGAAAGCGCTATATAAATGCCTCATTCATTCATTCATTCATTCATTCATTCAATGAAGTGCTTCTTATTCTTATCCAAAAATACAAAACGGAAGAAAGAGTTAAAACTGAACATAGTCTTGCTACTCAAGCTGTATGAATATTTTTTAGATATATTTATTTGCTTCTTTTCCGTTTTGCATTTACTTGTACTTTTACTTTCAATACTTAAGTACGTTTAAGATTTAATAAATACTTTTCGTACTTAAGTACAATTTATATCACATACTTTAAGATTTTACTCAAGTAATATTCTAAACAGTGACTTCAACTTCTACCAAAGTCATTTTTTGGTAAGATATCTGTACTTTTACTTGAGTATGGCTTTCAGGTACTTTATACACCACTGCATGTACTTACTATTATAATAACAATAAGTTATGCATAATTACATGCAAGTAACCCTAAGCCAAACCGCAATCCTAACCCTAACCAAATATTAAGCACAAGTAGTTAATTAATATTACTCAGTACTTAAATGTATAATTGCACTGTAACAAGAACACCTTAAAATAAAGTGTAACCAAAAAATAAAACTGTAACTTATGTATAACTGCACCTGTTTCTGAATATTTGTTGAATTAAGTTCTGTCAGAATTTCCAGTTTTGGCAGCTCCATTAAATTAAATATTTAATATACATTATAACTTAACTCCAGGTTTAAAAACAGCGAAATATTATAATTAAGGAAATTAAACTAAAAGGCAAAATAAACTGTGTCTAACTTGGCAATAATTGCAAAAGGAAAATGAGAGAGAAACATTGGACCTTATGAAAAAAATAATTTAATGAAGTCACATGCCTCTGTGCATTCAATATGCACTGTTTATAATTTTTATAATTATCATAAAAATGTCCACTTTCATCATGAACCTAAAATTAGATTTTCTTCAACAATTCTCCCCACAAAACAAAATTCATTTCAAAGAGATTTGATAACACAGAAACACAGTCAATGTGAGCAAGTCGGGTAGACAGCATAATCAGATATCAGATATTCTGTATGGTGATTATTGATTTAAAAAAAAACAAAAAAAAATGTCACCCAGCCCTAGTTTGGAACAACACATTTACATATTCCAGAATACAATTTTTTATATGCACTTGACTCAAGCTTCCTATGTGTGTCCTATATGTGTGTTTTTCCTTAAATTACTTAATTTTTTTATTAATTTAATGACTAAAACATTACACAACTGATTTAAAAGAGCAAAATAATGGGCACCACTAAATTAAATATGCAGTATGTCGAAACCATGTGACCGTAATAGCATAGTGCTGTTTGAAACATAATACTTACTGTTAATGTTCCTAACTTCCTATTAAGTAGGAAGCATATAATACAGTAGTATTTCATGTCAAACATGGCCTGTTCCTCAGCTGATCCATGGAGCAGAAGTGTAACATTAGTTAGTTCTCAAAAGGCGTGTGGCAAAACTGGTTTGCACACTTTTGACTTTGGAAGTGCACTTCATTCCATTTATACCTCTATTAACAAAAAAACTAATATGATGCCAAACTTGAAAGATACTTGTTTACTTGTGGCAGGAATCTTAAAGCTGTAAGGGGCTTAGCATGGATGGCTAATTATATTCTTTCTGTGTAAACATTCCTTGCTGATAGGATATTGAGGACTCCACTTCAGTCTCACTCCTTAACCTTGACCAGACAGAACACACGCCTGAGGTGAGTTAAGTCGTGGAAACTGAAAGGAATGACAAGGTTATTCCAGTAACTGTTGAATATGATAATTTATTAAATATCATTGATGATATGCTCAGAATGTGTTTTTACCATCAGGTTAGTCCTCAGACGTGGCGGCGAGCTAGAGCTTCTCTGTCAGACCTGTCCTCTCTTGATGACGTGGCGCAGCTGACCGTACGGCAGTTAAAGGAGATCCTGGCGAGGAACTTTGTGAGCTTCTCTGGCTGCTGTGAGAAGTGGGAGCTTGTGGAGCGTGTCAGGAGGCTTTACCGGGAGAACGAGGACAACCGCAAATCTAGTGAGTGCTAAATGCAGAGCTGCACTAACACTGCTCCATATATAGACCTTTTTCTTGAGTAACTGATGAGCAGCGCCATGATGGATTCTAACTTCCATTTGGGTGCTCTCGTGTTCCAGTCTCCATAGAAATCCATGTTAAAACAGGGTAAAAAAGATCGACTGAATTGAAAATTTTGTGATATAACTAAATATAAAAATGTGCGCAGGGTTAAGCTGTGCTGTTGGCTGCCACAGTAACGGCAATAAGCTAAAGGTATTCACGTTTCACGTTATATTATCGGCTCTAAAATATGTAAATGTGACTAGAAACACCAGAGATCAGAAATGTAAAGCACCGCTCCGGTCGGGCGAGACTTCCGCGTTCAGAAAAAGGTCTATACAGCAACAAACAGAGTCTAAGATTAACTTCTTGACATAGCTGCCAACTGTATGTAAATTGAAAAAAAAAAAAAAAAAAAAAAAAATTTAAAAATCTTTAAAAATGTTCTTGAAAAAGAAAATATTGTTGCTACATTGTTCCTAATTTCTTTTTCTTTTCTTTTTTTGTCAGTGGAAAATGTGAGCAACCCCATCACTGCAGGTAGGAAATTACTTCACCTCACAGTCTGACTTAAAAAGTTCATACAAAGAGTGAAAATTGCATTTTTAGGTGTAGTAGTTGATTTCATTAATGATCAGCTCAGTTTTTCACAGTAAATTGAATAGGTTGTTTAATTATTAAACTCATAGAGTCTAATAGCTGTGCTTTGCTCCTCTCACTTAAGTGGTAGCTTATCCCCCTCCAATCTGCAATGGTGGAATCGGAGGTAAGGCTTGCGATTGGTAGAAATGTTTCCTGGTCACACCCACCATTGCACTGAAGTTTGTGATGTCATTGCACTTCAAACCCCCTCCCTGCATGGCCACTGCCAGATAGCATGTACTCTTAAGAAAAAAACGGAAAGGAAAAATTAGTGCCGTTGTTTATACTGTAATAAATGATTAATAATGCATTTTACTGGTCGGGTTAAAGGTCATAAAATGTGTCTTATGTGATGTTTTACCCCCATTATCCCATTCCATCTGTGCCCTTCATCAAGTATTATTATGTTTTATATATATATATATATATATATATATATATATATATATATATATATATATATATATATATATATATATATAAACTGCACAATGCAAGAGTTGGGATTTAGTGATGCACCAAAATGATTTTTTTAACCAAAACTCTGATACTGAAAATACAGTTTTGGTAATTAAATTTTGTTAATTTAGTAAGCGAACTCTGCATGCTATTCAAAATGTCATGTTCACAGGTGATAAACTAGTTGTTAAAATTCTTCGCCAACGAATCACTTATTTCACTTTAACAAATTTTACATAGATGCTACTCAAGCAGCATTTTTGGTCACGGTGAAGTGTGTCCACTTTGCTGACATTTTTTCTTTTACACATTTTGTGTACGAAATAGATGCTGACACAGTCAAAACACTTCATCTGAGAAGCGCTAACTATTTCAATGAACGATTTCAGCCCTCCAAAACTGCTACTGCCAAAAATTTGTTTTTCTTTTTGCCATTTCAGTCGAATATTTTTATTGCCGAAATTTGGGTGCATCACTAGTTAGAGGAATTCAGTTTGACTTGTGGCCATCTCTGGTTGTGATTGGTTTATCATACAGGAAATGAACTCATTGATTAAAGTCCGAAATACACTTCATTTTTTTATGCGCACAATCCAACGCTCAGCCTTTCATAGAACTGCATTTGACAGCATGTGTGAACACAAGCACTCGACACGTGTGCTACAAACATTGGGCCTTGTTCAGGGTCAGTGCTTTTTCTCTCTGAAAGTTTTGAGCGTTAAATATGTCTTTATACGCATTAAAACTTTTAATGCGTATAAAGACATATTTAATAAAGACATATTTTATTTTTAATTTTTTTATTTTTTAATCCACTAACACAAGATTTCGTCAACATGGCCATCTATTGTTTTTGCCGTCTTGAGTAGTTTATGTTCTTTTTGTTCTGTATCCTCTGTTTCTTTTCCAGTTGTAAAAACAAAAATATTTAGTGCAAAAAAGAAAAATCAACTTGCAAAACATATGTGTAAAAAAAACGAAGTATACTTTGGGCTTAACTCAAGATCCTGTACAGACCGATAGATCGGCACCTGTAGTAATGGCTCATCTTTTTTTTCCCTTTCTCTCTCTCACTGCAGATGGTTGCAAGACCCAGTTATCAAATGACGACAACCTGTGTCGCATTTGTATGGATGCGATAATTGACTGCGTGCTGCTGGAGTGCGGTCACATGGTCACCTGCACTAAATGCGGGAAGCGCATGAGCGAATGCCCTATCTGCAGACAATACGTTATCAGGGCTGTGCATGTTTTCAAGTCTTAATACTGCTGGGAGAACATCCCGCTCCACCTGCGGACCATTTTGGATTAGAGACTCGGTGAGGACGTGCACAGCAAGTGTCCCGTCTTTACATCTGATCAGTGAGGAAGACAAAATTCTCTGCTTAATTTTTCATGATGTTTCAAGAAGCTTTCAGACAGTGGTCTGCGATGGCTTTGTCAATAAATGCTTCAATAAAAACATTCCACAAGCTCTTCAAAGAGGCTCTGTAATATGCAGTTGTTCAGCAGCAACACCTCGCAGCCTTGACTTGATATCCTACAGCTTTGAAGACATTCTGCTCACCTGTCACATGCAAACACTGTGAGAACCTCAAAAAATGAGAATTACTCAAGTGTGTTCATCATCATCATGCGGCATAACTCAGGATGGAAGGATCTGAATGTTCCTGTTCTTTTATTTTCATTTTTGTTGCACCATCTGTGAATGGGCTTTTGTTTCCTGTTTGGATTGTGTAGCCTCTGAGATTTTTGAACAAAGTTTTGGAATTCCTACAAGTTACATTGTACCTCCTGATAACTTGACACTGGTACCATTCAATGATTTCATAAGTGGCATAGTGAACATGTTCTTGTGGTACACAACAGGTCATTCTTCTCCGCATTCAGCAGTCCTCTGTTTTTTGTTTTTAATCATATGTTTTTAAGACTTCCTTTCTTTGTCGAAAGCCTAAGAACATTTGCTGGTTTCTCAGTCACTGCTGTTCTCTGGGGTCATGCGACTTTTGAGTAAGTGACTGGAAAACCAGCCTAGAAACCTTTAAATCAGTGTAAGTGGTGATAAATGAGAAGGGATAGAACTGTTTTGTATGCAAAGTAGGACCGTAAATGGGCCAATATAATAATGAGTCAATATAATTTGAAAATGTGCAATTTATGTATGTGCAAAGCAACAATAACTTAATCAAACTGCACAGTGTAAAATGAGAGGGATGATTTAGGTGCCAAAAGGTGCATTTCTGTGTCTTCAATGCACAGTTACATTTCCGTTATTTTTAGTACTTGATGTTTAAGTCAGAAAACCTTAAAAAATGAAATAAAAATAAGGACTCTGCTTGAGAGAGATGCCCCATACAAATGATCTACCCATATTTTGTAGCCATTACTCACTTGTGTGATAAACCTTATTAAATGTTGCATCATGGCACATTGCATAGCGCTGACAAGCATCAGCTGCACAAACGAATGCTTCACATAGACACCACAGCAATACCAGCCTCTCTGTTTCGATGTATATTCAGATTCATTACATCCTTGTTTAACCTGACATAACTTTAATTCCTGTGTATATGCCTATTCAGATAAGTTTATTTTTCTTAACACAAAATAACTTGATATTTGTTTCTTTTGGTCAGTTGCTCTGTTACTTTAATATAGAATTAACAAACAAGATAAAGCAATATGTATGTACTTAGTTACCCTTGTGATACATAAATAAAAGTGCAAAGAAAGATTTGTACTGGATTGTGCTACATTGTGATTCTTAAATGTCAAATTGATGTACTGTTGCATTAAGTCAGTATGAAACCAGTTTTCTTTTTGAAAATTTCTACTTTTTCACTTATATGTAAGATTATGAAAGTAATATGGATTAACAATGGCTCATAACATTGAAAATGTTCCCTGCTTTAAGCAACTTTTTAAATTTGATATTTAATCTAATACAAATGCATTTGCATATTACTGATGTACTTTTTTTTTTTTTTTTTAAATAACTTCTCTTTTCAAATGTCCCACAGTAAAATCATTTTTTTTTAATTACATACAAATATAAATAGCCGAATTTACATTAGAGTGTTTTAAATGGCAAACTATGCCTTAATTTATAGTGGTACAAGTATGGTGGCTTAGATCAGATGGCACACTCCCTCTTTCTGATAGTCACCATCCTGAGACAAACTCACAATAATACACACTATTAAAATCATCTCTCATCATCACAGTTACCATTTAACAATTATAATCACTGTGGAAGGAATAAAAACACATGATGACTTTCATAGACAAATACTGCATGGACGTTCAGCAAAGTCTTTTTTGATCTCATGGAAAAAATGCAGAACTACCTGATTGTGTTGAACAAAACAAAATTACTGAGCTAGCTGGAATACGTAATCAGCAATTTGTTTGGTCTAACACATGTAGAACCACGCTCTACAGAGTCATAGCTATGAAATATACCGATAGCTGAAGTTTTGCCTGTTACAACTGTGTAAAACAACACAGATGGAATATGGCACTGTTTTATAAATAGACCTCAAAATAACAAATTCTATATCTGCTCTGAGATTAGAACAGCAAGTACTTGAAATTCAAAGCAGTCAAAACTCATGACTGAAAAATGCTGATCAGATTGAAACATTCCAATACTGATGACATAAAATTGACAGAGATGTTTAAAAATTCCATTCTATTAAAAAGAAAAAATAGAGAACAATACATATACCCAATACTGAACCAAATACAGCACAGAAATCTGAATTGATATATCTTTTATACAAAAAAAACAGTTTGGAGGGTTTTGAATAACAATGTACAATCATGCTTACTCATGAATTAAGTGTTTGTAGTATCCAGTGAGTATGTGAATGGTGTGTGTGTGTGTGTGTGTGTGTGTGTATGTATCTATATATATATATATATATATATATATATATATATATGTCCACTGCTTCTTACCACACCACATATTAAATACAATCTCTTGGTAATAACATGTATAATCTCCTCAAAGTTTAACAGAATTTTCTGGAAGAAGTCCATCTTCAGAATACACCATTTCAAATAGGAGCAGAATTATGTGCCTTTAAGTGCAATATTTCTGATCTTCTTTCCAGTTTGAAAGGAGCTGACAAACACTTTGTCCACATACATGTTGCAGTGCTTTTTTTCAAATGTGTGAATCCAGTTTCAATCCAAATGCGAGTGCACCTGATACATGGTATCATTTTAGATTGGCATTCAGTTCCTCCCAGACACTAGGGGGTGCTGTGAAGTTTTTGGAGCAGTTTATCCTCTTGCAGTTGAAAGGGAACGATGACCGACATCTCCGCAATGAAGCGCTCACATGCCTGTCGGCTCACCTGCTTGCAAAATCTCAGGTCAATGCGGCAGATGCTTCCACAGCGTTTGAAGTAGCTCAGCGACTGATCAGTGACCCTGTTACACGCTAAAGAGAACATCAAGAAAGGAGAGATCAGTAATCAGTGAGGGAGAATTAACAGTTTTAAGTATTAGACTCAGTGAACCCTTCAAAAAGGAAAGTTATTTAAACTCTTTTGTTAGTCCTAAGTATTCCTGTGGTCTAACATGGTCTAACATGCAAGTAATTTTTTCCATTGATCGAATCCAGAATCCTGATATGCCTTTATCACTGAAATGCCTGGGGATCTGCAGGACTCTCTCTGAACAAGACCACAATTCCACTGATTTAAGAAAGAAATAATGTAACCTGCCCAGACTGAATACTTCCTGTATTGACAGCTTCTCTGATTAAAACGAGAGCAATTTTTTTGTGTCAGTCTTGCCAGACTTGTTTTGGAAACGTTAAGTGGTGATGACATTTTCCTGCCCACAAGCCCCTGATGTTTCTGGTTCGAGACCAGAAGGTTTATGGGCCAGCAGGGAGTCAATTTCCTTTGGTGGAAACAACGGAGCAAGACTGGGCACTGGTTTGACTTTGGCACCAGCACTGTGTTGGTGAAAAAGGGCATTAACTCAGGAGGAATCTGAATGGTTTAAAAGCATTTGTTGTTGTATTACAAATGGCATTAAACAGTGCAATTACCAGAAAGGTTGACATCGGTTAAAGAGTCTCTAGTGGTGGTCCCTGCGGCAGTCAGCAGGTTTACTGACTGGTCATTGACATGGTTGCAGTAACTCAAGTCCAGACGGGAGAGTAGAGGCATATTTTTAATGATGAGACGCAGAGAGCTGTCTGTGATGTCCAAACCAGCCAGACGCAGGTCAGTAACATTCCGTAGTTTGCTGCGTGTGTCCATCTGACCTGTTAGAGAAAGCCCAAGTAGAGAATACACCATCTGAATAAGTAACTGACTTGTATGAATCCAGTTCTGAGTTCAGTGACGTGGAACTTGGATGTGTGCATATCAATCTGGAGTATTGTATATTACCTGGTCTGTTGTCAGTCGGAGGGGATAGTAGGTCCCTCATCTGGGGGTCTTTGAGCCCCTCCATCCACTGCATGTCTAGAGTACGTAGTAGAGGACAACTGGATGTGCAGAGAGCTGAAACGGCCACCCATGAACACCCTGATAGGAGAAGCACCCTCAGTCCTGCAACCAAACACACAGGTTAGTTGTGTGCTTAAAGACACCTACATAGATTCAGATGACGTGGATCCACATACATGCTCACATGAACACTGACCTGGTAATCGGTTAATAAGCCAGCTTAATTGCTTCTTGGAGATGTTGGTCCAGCTCAGGTCCAGAGTGATGGGCTGTCTGCGAATTATCCCACTTAGCATCAGTGGGGTGATGGACTTACAACGTTTCAAATCGATATGAGTCCATAATCTTTTGTCACAGCACCTAAACCAACAACAAAATGTCATTTTAATAATCGCATTTAGGCCCTGTCCCAAAATGGCACTTCAATTCTCTTGGCCTTTGTTTGTGCATGTCCGTTAAAACCACAAGACTGTAGGGCAAGAGTGTCCAATCCTGCTGCTGGAGGGACAAATACCTGCAGAGTTTAGCTCTAGTCTGCTCACAACAAGGGGTGCAATGATAAATCGATTCGTGGATCGATTCTGGGATTTTCCGAATGTATCGCGATTCTATCTGGAATCGATTCTGAGCTTAGTTTTTAACAGTAGATGGCACTCTTGGCTATTAACCGCACACTCAAATGCTCATGAAGAAGACTGCTTGTGCGTTCGGCTGAGTAATGTAAGTGGTTAAATGTACTTGCACCTCGGCTTTTATGCTTTTATGATGCAGGATTGATGTAAACACAGCCCACTATGAACACTCTTGTAATTTACTTCAACCTTTTCGAACTTTATGAATGACTATTTTATGTTCAAGTGGTGTGTGTAAGGAACTGGAAGCAAGCAGAGTATGGCTGTTTCTAAAGCACGCAGTGCCATCTGCTGTTAAAACTAAGCTTAGAATCGATTCCAGAGAGAATTGCGATGCATTCAGAAAATCGCAGAATTGATCCACGAATCGATTTATAGTCGCACACGTATTCACAAATGCCTGGAAGTTTTAAAATAGCCCTCAAAACCTTGATCAGCTGGTTGAGGTGTGTTTAATTAGGTTGAAGGTAAACTCTGCAGGAATGTGGCCCTTGAATAGAAGGTCTGGACATCCCTGTGGTAGGGTGTCTGATTTGTCATTTAATGGTTGAAATAGGATTTTGCAATAGTCCACAACAGGTCTGGGCAACTTCAGTCCAGGAGGGCCACTGTCCTGCAGACTTTAGCTCCAACCCAAATCAAACACACCTAACAAGCTTACAAATGTCTTCAAGATCACTAGAAAGCTACAGGGAGGTGTGTTTAATTGGGGTTGGAGCTAAACTCTACAGGACAGTGGCCATCCAGGACCGAAGTTGCCCAGTCCTGGTCTACAAGGCCAGTATTTCCCAACCCTGTTCACATTTTGAATGTATACCTTATTTGACCCATCCATTTTAGGTCCTGGAGTCCCTACTAATGAGATGAGTTGAATCAGCTGTGTTTGCTTAGGAAGAGTTTGAAAATGTGTACTGTTGGTGTGCCTCCAGGAACAGGGTTGGGAAACACTGTACTACTCCAGTGGTTTTCAACCCTGTTCCTGGAGTTCCCCCAACACTGCACATTTTGAATGTCTCCTTTTTCTCACACACTCATTTTAGGTCTTGGAGCAGGGGTGTCCAAACCTGCTCCTGGTGGGCCACTGTCGTGCAGAGTTTAGCTCCAACCCTAATTAAACCCTATTTAAACACACCGAACCAGCTAATCAAGGTGTTACTAGGCATACCAGAAACTTCCAGGCAGGTGTGTTGAGGCAAGTTGGAGCTAAACTCCGCAGCACAGTGGCCATCCAGGACCTACTCATTCTACTAATGAGCTGATGACCTGAATCAGGTGTGTTTCATTAAGAAGACATGCAAAAGGTGCAGTGTTGGGAGGTCTCCAGGAACACAGTGTAAACCAGGGATGCAGAACTCAATTCCTGGAGGGCCGCAGCCCTGCAGAGTTTAGTTCCATCTCTGCTCCAACAAATACCATGTAGTTTTCAAATAAGCCTGAAGCACCTAATTAGCTGCATCAGGTCTGTATAATTAGGGTTGAAGCTAAACTCTGCAGGGCTGTAACCCTCCAGGAACTGGTTTCTGCACCCCTGGTGTAAACTAATTGAGATGGACCACAAGGATTGAGGGTGGCATCTGGGACAGGGTCTCAGATAAGAAGTCTCAAGTTTGAAGTGTGAACAGATAAACTAGTCTTTAGGTCTTTCTTACCAGCGATTCCATGTTCGGCACACTCGCATGCACACGCAGAGTTCACGATGGCTCAAGTGACTGAAAATAGTCAACCATGCTTCTCTGGGAGCGATGTGATTGCGCCCATCAGCTAGTGGTAGCCTATCAGGTGGAGGGCAGATTGGAGGTGGTCGGATCACATGGCGCTCCATCTGAACACACTTGGGAGGAGAACGTGCAGGAAGTGGTCTGACTGTAGGTGAACAGCGGTTCAAGCCAAGCGGGGTAATCTGAGGTGGGTAAAAGTGCCGCAGCTCCCAAGATGTCCCATTCATCTCCCTTGCTCGTAAGTGCGGCCGCTCCCCTCCTCCCTCTCCACCGGCTCCTCTCTCTACTCCTCCACCTCCTCCTCCGTTTCCTGCAGTCCCATTCCGTAAGCCTCTCTTTGGTTCCTCGTTCTCGCTGTCCTCGGGTTCACTCTTGAGTGGCTGTTGGTTCTCATTGGCCAGTGAATGCTCTGTGCGACGGATCTCCATGTTGAGCTGCTTGCTGAGTTCTGCACTGAGCTGGCGGTTAGGGGGCTTGCGCCGGTGTCGCTTCGCTCGAGCGCGTGGTGCCTTCTCTTGCGTCTCACTACCTTCGCTGCTCGGCCCTGCTCTTGGGGAGCTGCACCGTGATGCGTCACTCTCAAGCGATAAGGAGATGTTCTTCAGTGCAGGGCTGCTGTCCCTGCCTCGTTTGCCATTATTGTCCTCCTCCTCGTCCTCATCATCATCTTCCTTTTCTTCCTCTTGGTCTTCCTCCTTCCGGAGGGTGTTGAACTCCTTTAGGGATCTGAAAGATGGATCTCTATCCTCCCTCCTCTCTTCCTCATGCTCTTCCTCTTTTCTTACTGTGCTGTAGTCTTTCTTAAACGAACGACGAGGCAGTTCTCGCTTCTCCTGCCTCTCTTCCTCCTCATCAGAGTTGTCTTCCTCCTCTTCTGTTTTCATATGAGAGAGTTTGGGAATCAAAGGCTCTTCAGGCCTCCAGGGTTTCTTCGGCTAAAAATATGTCATTCAAGTTATTCAATGCAAAAGCTACAGCAGATTTGTTTATGTAAATAATGCATGTCTGTGTAAATGTTACCTTCTTTTTAACACTAGCCTCCTCTTCCTCTTCATCATCGTCAAATAACTTCCTCTTCTTCCTCAAGAAGTTGGGCACTTCAGATCGTGGTCTTGGCAGGCCACTGGGGCTCAAGAGTGGGGGAAGACGGGAGGGCAGATCTTCAGTCTTCAGTCTGGGAGTTTCCTCTCTCTCACTCTTCCTCTTGATGGATGAAGCACCTGTGGATGTCTGGTCCCCTTCCTCTCTTCCGTCACGTCCTGCTTTCTGCTCCCTCAGCAGGGAGCCTGGCAGGTTGGATGCGTATTTAAAGCCTGGGCCCCGTTTTTGCTTGCAGGCCAAAGAGTGGCAAGAAAATACAAAAGACAACTTTATACCTTATGAATGTTATACATTGTTCACCAAGCATGGATTGGTATGATATACTTCCTATGTATGACATGTTTCATTTTTAATTGTTAAACATTTCAGTGTTTGCATTAAGGAAAATAGCTTGACAGCCTGTCAGTTACTGGACAGAATTAAAATGATCACAACACATATCTATTTGCATTTTATTTGCATCTAGATCTGGTTTGACAGTTTCCTTATGGGTTTGTCATACTAAAAACACAGGCCCCTTAATGCTTTTTGTCAGAAACTAAAACAGGAACTAAATAGGTGTTAACAAAAGTTCAAAAAGTGAAATTAATTTATAAAATTACAAAAACCTATACATATATCCGCTTTACTGTAAACCACATTTCATCTTCATTGTCTCCACTACTTTCTTAAATAGTATCTCTTTTCAAATGCAAATCTTTGTTGTATGCTATCAAACCACTCTACCACTGTTCCCCAAATACTCACTTTTCCCGTCTTCCCAGCGTAATTGCATTTTGGACATTCCCAGCAGTTAGGAAGCTCATCATTTACTACCCCAGCTGCATCCTTCACCTGTATAGGCAAGAGACTAGACTTAGAACAGAAGAGAGATCGTTTATGAAAACATTCTCGGTAAGTATGTGAATACACTCCACCACCACACACTAAAGAGGAACTTTGTTGTTAAAAAATGTCAAGGCCACCCACAAACATGCACTTCAGCCCAATCACTTCCTTCTTCTGTGCCCACACAAAACAAAAGAGAGTGCAGTATACTGCTTTGCATTTACTTTAGAACTATATTCTTAGGCTAGTGGTTAGGTTAGAGTTCAGTCAGTCTGACCTTGAGGCAGTTTGGGTGGACAATCTCGTTGCAGATGGAGCACTCCATGAGCATGGCGTTAAATTTTTCATCTTCATCATCAAGCGTGTCTTCTTTACCGGCTTCACCACACACCACACATACCGCTGTATGCGGTAACACAGGCTATGGAACCACATGGCAAAAATTGAATATCCAGAATATCAACAATTTGGAAAATGTGTGGTTACAAAATATGCATATTATAAAATATGATAAAACATTTGTGATTGTTAAAAATAAATTCATCTGAATTACAACCTTTAGTTGTACAGTTCGATCATATATTCTGAATCTCAGCATGTATTGATACATTTCCATCATTACATCTACATGGAATTCTACCAGTTCCTCGTACATTTGCTCAAGCTCTATGAAGTAAGTGGTAAAGGTTTTACAATTCCTCAATTTCAATGAAATTTAGGTAAACAGCCCTGAGTACTGGCTAGAGTGGATTCATCACAAAGAATGATTCTACATTTTATTCTGATTTCAAATCGCCAGATTTCATCATGAATTTACTTCGGCTCTAGAAACAGGTGTCTCTCATGTAAAAATTCAGTGATTTTATGTATTAGCTGTGTGACATTTGATTCATGAATCATCTCAGTATCTGTTGGAATTGACTTTCTTACCGCTATACATTGTCTCATAATGCAAGACTGTTTCATTCGACCAGGTCCTCCAAACTTCTTCATGTCCTTACAAAAGTGACACTCTCCACATTCTGTCCGCACACATGCCTCGCATTTTCGACATCGTGTGCGTCTACGGCGAGCTCCAGAGGAGGTTCGATTGGACGGCAGCTTGACCGCTGTTGCAGTAGCTGAAGAAGTGGTTGCTGCTGGAGTTGTTGCTGTTGATGCAGCCATCTTGAGCTTGGGTCTGTTGGGTAGCCGTTGCTGATGGGAAAACATTAAGAATGGAAATTTAAATAATATAATAATAGATTACAGCCATATAGAACAAACAGTTGCCCATAAAACTTTAAAATATGATCCAGCTCCAGTTGAAAGACTTATTTGAGGCTTAAAATGGGAGAATCGCCTACATGCCGTTTTGATGATTCTTTGATTTACTGTATAATGCTTTTTTTGTCAGTAATTTGGTTCCGATTTTTGTTGTCTCTGTACGTCAAATTTTGCTGTATTTGTGGATGCTAATAAGCTAAACTTGCTGTTAGTTTAATGTTTCCATTAAAACTAGCATGTAAAATGCATACTTGTAGCCCAAATGGTCTTTTTCACCATTTGCTTGACAAAAAAAAAAAATGGCACAGGCACCTGGTTCACATGTGATTAACTCACTGGTAAAAAATTAAGTGTCGAGTATCACAGGTGCTCTTCTGAAAAGACTTTAATCTGTACATTATACAGCTCTCCATGGTTCGAAACTCTTACCAGCCCCTCTTATTGTCCGTTTACCCACCCACGATCCCTGTATGAATCTACTACTTGATTTTATGAAGCACTATGCTTCAAAATAATCTATGCTCATATCCTTTATTCTTTCACCCTTGCGATTAACAACATTTGATTGCTATTGTTTATCATCACTTCTAACTTGACTCTATGCACCTCTCTTGCTAGCTCAGTTGTTGGAATATAACCTATTTAGGAACCTCATTATGCCGCTCTGTTATTGGGATCATTGTGATTGCTCTCTAATGTAGTAATAAGCAGCAAAATAGTGGATTCCAGAAAATTTGTTCTGGTTACACATGGGATCATGTACAGCAATACTTTGGAAATTTAATAATGTTCAAAACACAGGCTAGTTGCAAGTAGAAAATAAAGTTCAGGGCTCCAGTCTAGCATTACTACATAAACTCTGGTGCAATATCTACTATATCTATAAATGAAACTTGCAAGGTCAAATCAAAATAAAAATGTAATTCCTGTTGTCCCTATACACTATATTGCCAAAAATATTGGGTCACCCCCTTCTAACGAACAGGTTTGACTACTTTAGTAATTTCCATGAGTACAAATCTTAATGTTTAATCATATAATGATATTCTAGGGAATTGTGTGCTTCTACTTTTAAAGCAACAGTTTGGACAGGACCTTTTTCTATTCTAACATGACAATGCCTCTGTGTATAAGGCAAGGTTCAAAAAGAAATGATTGATTTAGTCAGTGTGGAAGAACTTGACTGATCTGCAGAAAGCCAAGTCCTAATCCAAGCTGAACACCTCTGGTGTGACTTTAAATGCAGACCTTGAGCCAAAAACTCATCACCAAACACCAATGACTTGTACATATGGGTACAGTCATTTTAGAGATTTCCAAAACTGTTGCAACAGAGATGGAAATACAATTTTTAAATACATGCATTATGTTTCCATCTTTGTTGCCACAGTTTTGGAAGTGCCTTTTTCTGTTCTAAAGAAGGGGGTGTCCCAATACATTTGTCCATATAGTGTATGTACAAGTCATTGGTGTTTGATGATGAGTTTTTGGCTCAAGATCTGCATTTAAAGTCACACCAGAGGTGTTCAGCTTGGATTAGGACTTGACTTTCTGCAGACCAGCCAAGTTCTTCCACACTGACTGAATCAATCATTTCTTTTTGAACCTTGCCTTATACACAGAGGCATTGTCATGTTAGAATAGAAAAGGGTCCTGTCCAAACTGTTGCTTTAAAAGTAGAAGCACACAATTCCCTAGAATATCATTATATGCTTAAACATTAAGATCTGTACTCATGGAAATTACCAAAGTAGTCAAACCTGTTCATTAGAAGGGGGTGACCCAATACTTTTGGCAATATAGTGTATAACATACAACATAACATATAGGATAACATTTAAATTTTCTTTGTCATGTAAATATGCAATTGACATAATTAACATTATTTACATTTACATTATGTTTAGCAATCCAGAACTGTTTTTAACTGGTTGTTTTTCCACTGGTACCAGGTACTACAGATGCATATGTGTGAGAACAATTAGTTCTTTATTACATCAGCTTACGTTTTTATTTCCCACTGTACATTAAATCTAAGATGTAACCTTGCTTATCATTACTGATGTCTTATATTAGCATCAATGCAATGCATATAATCATCACCCTCTCCAGAAGAATCCTATCTTGCCTTCCAGCTCAGATAATGAATATATTACAACGCTTGCACAAAACTGCAGTGCAGTACTGGAAGTCTGTCCTTCTGCATTGTAACCATGGCAACACAGCAGTTCTTGCTGACTGGTGGAGTGAAGGAATACTTCTATTCAACATTTAATTGGCTCAGAAGGGGGAAGTGGTTGACGATTGGGTTTAACGTCAGATTCTTTTTAATGATTTCGTTTCCCATTGCAGATGGTTCCTCTGAGGGACTAAATAGTAGCACTGTAATACTGAAATATCCTTAAGATCAATGGTGTTATATTCATCTTGATTGGATGTTTTAGACATTGAGATCAAATAATGTCATAGAGCTATTCCTGCCTTTGCAAAATCCTGTATGAAATCATTTCCTTACAACAAAACAACTGGAACACAACCATTCCCGAGCGCTATGTTTCATCATAACAGATTCAGGGAGCTGCAGAGCAGTGCAGGCTGCTGACTGTAAGAATGCTTACTATAGAGCACAACACAGCTGTGACCTCTATTCCCACTGTCCGAGTGTGGAACCCAATATGAGAGATAGTTGTTTCAAAAAGAATGCTGCATCACAGCCAGTATTAATCAGCTGTCCAAAGACTCCACATGTGTGAGGACCTAAAATGTAATCTCCAGCTCAAACAAATGACTGTTTGGACTGATGAAGCTGATACAGACCTTTTGAACACAGTACAACACCAGAAGTTCTCCAGTTACTCTTCCATTATACACTGCACCATCAGTGGATATGAAGGATATGAGATCTATCTACAGATACCTGAGTCCAGCAAAATAAATAAATAATCAAGCAAACAGAACAGACTGTACTTTCTGAGGATTCTCATGCCTTTTAATGTCTTCTGCAGGTTGCTTGTAATGTTCTATCAATCATTGATTTGCTATAGGTTCATGAAGAAACCATTACATTCTAATGCTCTACAAACTACATCTAGACACATCAAGTTACATCAGCCAGGCTCCTCATTGCTATCCTAGAGACATGCTTTTTCCAGACTAAGTCACACATAATTATTCTCTTTTCTGAAAAAAATCCACATGTATCATCTGTTGCGGTTGCACTAAAGCCCTGCTTGTGAGTTTGGAAATAATAATTATGCTGTAATGTCCATTCAAGTGATTTTAGTCTGAATAAAATGGACATTCTGGGCAATTTCATGTTCCTTTCTCGACTGTCCACTTCCTGACAAAGAGGAATCCTTTTAGCACTAATGCAGCAAAATGAAGAGAAAAGATGCACTTGTGTGTAAATGACGCCTTACATGTGTATTTTATCATTATTCTTGTGCTTCCACAGAGAATGATGTGAAATGAAGCTTGGTCACACAAACCTGTCTTTTCATGTGTTTTCTGATTCATTCTTCAATGATTGTACTGAAAATAAATACAAACTAATTTGTACCATCTTATAATACAACTTATAATGCTCAATACTTTAGTTGTTTATTGACACGCCCCCCATTTTAAAGCAAAATGATGTGCAGTCAATTCATAAATACAATTCTGACATGACTTGATCACGTCACACACAAATGTGAATGATGATCCTAAAACACTCACTCATTTTGTAGACCATCCACATGTCATCTTGTGTACACTCCAATAAAAGCATAATTACAATCTGTGTGAATATGTTTGGTCATGGGTGAGAGTTTATGTCTAATTTCTGGCACTTTATTGTGCCCACGCCATGACACAAGTCAAAAGACCCAATGAGTCATAAAGCAACTAGTGCTCTAGAGGAATTAATTACCGCCTCTGCACAATAGTGATGACCAAGTCAATGACAACATGTTGAACTTTAGGTCCTCTGTGAAACAAATATTTGGAGATGAAAGCAATGAAATAAATAAATTTGAATCACTGTGATTGCATGAAATAAATTGTATTCATTTACACAAATTGCACAAAGCTTTATGGTTTGGTCATATTTGCGATCAGGAAGGCGAAAGATTTCCACACACAGATTTCGCAACGGGTTCAAGCTCATCATGTGAATTTACCACGCTGACTAACAGAAAGCTGCTTCATACATAGTTACAATATTGACAACAGACAATGGACCTTTTTTGCCTGCAAATGTTTGATGAAATTCATTCATTTCAATAGGAATTCATCTGAATTCGATCAGGAATTTCATGTGAGGAAAATATTTTCCCTACGTGGATTTTGCAATGGGTAAAAGTTAGTCATGCAAAATTTTGCCAAAATTCTGCTAATGTGACCATATCTTTAGATCAAACACACATCTAAAGAGTCTTACCAAATATATCTTTTGACTTATAGACTACCCAGGATGAACTCAGACAGGGGCCCCGAGAGCAGCCGGGCCCTCCTATTGTTCCCCCCACACTTTGCTTCACCCCTCCCCCAGTCTTCAGCATAGAAACTGTTTTAAAGATACGGGACCCAGTTATAGGTCATGACAGGTATTGAGAGATTTGAAATACATGCATTATTTGTGTTGTTAGTGAGCACACGTGGCTTACTTGGTTCAGTGACATCCACATGCAACATGTACTGCGCCGCAACCAATATGTTCCTTAGTAAATTCAAGAATTTGTTAGCGAATGCACAGGTGCCTTTTGCAGAAGTCACGCTCCCTGTTATGTTATGCTGCCTTAGAAAATAAAATCCTACACCTAACCTACCACTGTTCTTAGTTATTTTTGAAGCTTTCAAATGAAAGCATATATATGTATCGCTTTATTGTATAACATACTCCAATCATATTTTATTTACAACTTTGAAAGATAATTTTTACAATGTACTCAACATTTTGTCCTCACTTAAAAACAACAAATCAAGCATGTTGTTCTATTTCCTAGAAAACAGCAGTGCATCTTGGGAAGGGAACTTAAGGGCAACACATGTCCAGTCATGCTGTTGCTTTGAGGAACTTCAGTCCTCCTTTAAAACAGTTTTTACACCCCAACAACCCCACAAATGTGTGAAAGTCACAGTCCATCACACCCAAAAAAGTCTAACTACTACATTTTACTACTTACCAGCTACTACATTTGAGTTCTCCCAACAAAACAAAGGAGACAAACCAGTATAAACTACATCCAAACACAAAAGTAAAACAACGGGAACATGCTTTTTTTTTTCTTAAACAAGCCTTTCTGAAGGAAGCACACAAGACTCAAACCAATCACAACTGATAGATGAAGCTCAATGGAGACAAACAAACAATAAGACAGAGCCACTCTTCTCTGTTGTATTAGTTTTTTCCCCTTCCTGTCGCATAGAAACCTCTCGTTCTTATACTATTACAATAAAGCAAAACCCAGAAACGCTTTCAGAAAGAAAGATGGTGAAGAAGGTGAAGAAAGCAGACAGAGGTGGTGAAAACACATGCCATGGTGCAACGAGGAAGGGAACCTGAGAAGACGGCTAATTGTTTGTGTGGTGTGTATGTAGAGAGAGAAAGAGTGTGTTCTGACCTGTTCGGCTGTGTCCGAGTCATAATCCTCATCGTCGGCACTCAGTGACATGGCCATGGTTGCCTGATCTCATAGCCAGCCAGCCAAACAGAACATAGACATGATTACAACCCCCCTAATCACAGTCACCGCCGTCTCCTCACTCGATTTCCTTTCTCTATTCCTCTTCCTCTAACCTTCCCCAATGTCTCGCTCCTGTTTCTCTCCCTCTCTTTTCCTGTCTGGCTGCACAGGCACACACCAGCCTGCTATCTCATGCATATGCACCAGAAAAAGAAGAAGAGGGAGAGGAGGCCTCAGCTCAGCCAATCACAGACCACCTGGCGTCCAGTTACGGGCTTGCCTACAAAGAGCACACATTGTACCGTGGGTTTGGGTGGGAGATGGAGGGGGAGGTGCGGCACTGCTGCACACAAAGAGCTACTGACATTACTGTGCGAGAGCAAGGTCTCGCTCTGCGGGTGATTCAGAGGGTCTGATGTTGTCTTCCTCTTACAAATACAGGAAGTTACCAGTTGATCTGGGTTTGATTGTTTTAGTCTAATCAGAATCAGAATGAGCTGTTATTGCCAGGTATATTTACACATACGAGGAATTTGTTTTCGTGACAGAAGCTTCCACAGTGCAACAGAATGACAGTGACAGAACAAAAAACACAGTAATTAAAAAATAAAACAAGTAAATAAGGAATAACAATATACAAATTGACCATTTGTAAGGTGTTGCTTGCTTTCTAATGTGTTGCTGTGTTGTTTTCTGCAAGTATCGGTGCATGAAAGGCTCATACAGTAGTGTTAGTGAAACAAGCTGGGGGGCTCATTTGAATGATCAGATGTGTCACATTTAGGTGCCTTTATGTTTTTTTAGGAACTCTCACTGGAGTCAAATTTAAGGAAGTGGGCTTTGTTTGGATCAGCATTTATTTTACTAATGTAACCCATTCTGCTGAATGGCAGATTTGGGAATTCACATTTGGGAAGTTGTTTGAACTAAAATAAATCAGTTAAGGTTTAACAATGTTAAGATTAAAATCAAAAGGATGAAACCTCCAGAAAAGCCTGTCCAACCATTTGCATCTATTCAGGAAAAAAGGAAGAAAAAAAAGACTAAAAAAAAAAAAAAAAAAAAAACACACACACACACACACACACACACACACACACGTTTGTTTTTGTGAAAAGTGGGGACATCCCATAGGCGTAATGGTTTTTATACTGTACAAACTGTATGTGCTATTGCCCTACACCTAACCCTACCCCTTACAAGAAACTTTGTGCTATTTCAGATTTTCAATACACTTCATTCTGTGTGATCTGTAAGTGTTTTGAAAAGTGGGGACATGGGGTAATGTCCTGAAAAGTCACCTTCTCCTTGTAATACCTATGTCATACCCTTGTCATTATACAAATTTATGTCCTCATTTGTCACAAAAACGCGCGCGCGCACAAAAATGTAGTGTCATTTTTATTATTTTTTCTATCTATATAGTTTGTGTTATTTTTAATTTCAGTTTTCATTATTGTAGCACCTCAAGTTAAACTAAATCAAAAGGAGAAATGCTGACTTTGCTGACTAAGCTGAAAATATTTTTAATTTATATTTTATATTTATTTTATTTCTGTTAATGTTTATTTTATTTCAAGTAACAAAAACATGTTATTATGGTTTTAGTTTTAATTACCTATTATAACCCTGTCCAATTACACAACAACATTTTGTTTTCATCTTGAACAGATGAATCATTTTAAAATAAATAGGGTTAATTCATGCCAACTTTAAATTTGAAAACTATAATTACAATATTTATTGGCCAAAACTATGCTTAAGTATTTTTGTATGCTACATTTTTGCTTTCATTATTTTTTTTTTATTTTATAATTTCTTTGAAACCACATAATTTATTTTTGCATATTTTCCCCCAAACCACAGACCTTTGTTTCAGCGTTATGGAAATAGGCTCTGTGATCGCCCTGACCAATGAAACCTTTGCAATTTTTTTAAAGCCACTACTTTATAGGTAACTGCACTGTCATGACTGTCTTTTCAAAATTCCGAAATTTCATAATCTCTTATAAAAACTTACCATAGCTTTACTATAGTAACACTAACTACAGTAACCATGATATTCTAGTGATAATGCTGATTCATGCTAACAATTAATGCAAATTGAGCTCAACCATTTTATTAGGCCTACAATTATGGCAATGTAATTATAGAATCTGTACTCGTATAGGCTTCTATTTTTATTAATAAATGGCCTAGTTTGTAGAAACTACAGTTACATTGATTTAACCAGGAGTCCATTCATGGTTTGACCTGTGGTTATTATGGCCTCACTACAAATACCACAGTATTGGTTATGATGTAAAACCTATAGTAAATTTTAAAAACAGATATAAATAGATATAAAACCTCATCTCAGTTTCTTAAACACAATAGCATCCATCTATATTTGGCTGTGTACCTCCTTATCAGTTGTAAAGCAGCAAACAATGAACGCCAAATTAGAGGTAGAGTGATTAGGCCTACCTTATTCATTCATCATACAGATTCCTAATGCCAGTTCACTTCTGCACCTGTTAAAGAAACAACAACGCAGTCAGTGTGAGGGGCAATTCAGATGAATTTAGACTTTTGGTGGGTTTCATTAAGAAAATGAATTCTTTTGGGTCGAGAATTAAGCTTGAAAATGAGAATGAGAGTAGGGTATACAAAATATATTAACTGCAGGAACATAAAAACAATTTCAGGACATGACAGTTCAAATCGAGCCCGCGTGGGAAAAAAAAGAAAAAAGAAAATGTTATGGACTACAAATCCCACAAAGCGTCATATGCGCACTGACCGTTAGCGGTGCATTGTGGGTAGCTCGACTTGTAGTTTCTGATGGATCAGACTGTAGTGCAGAGAAAGTAGCTGGGGTTAGTCATTTTACAATCTGAGTATGTCACAGCGGGTTGAAGGGCTTCGGCAAACATACGAAGGGTAATCAAGAAGATACAAAGGCGATCTCGAGATTCAAGCATAAAGTTTCAAAACTTCTGAACTTACACCGAAACAAGCGCAATGAGTTCAAACGAGCACTCTCTTCAAGCTTTATCATGGAGACAACTTTACTTGAGTCGAGCTAAACTTAAAGCGACCAGCAGAACCTCTGCTCTGCTCTCCGGCTTTGCCATGGTGAGTTAATTAAGTAATTACTTAACACTGTACGCAAAGGAGAAACTTACATCGCAAGTTAAGCAGAGCCATGTAACATGACACATGACATGTCAGTCACTTTGATGTGCAAACACACCTGTCATGGATACACCGTAATCAGAGGGCTAACGTCTGAAACTTTAGCCCTTTACACTAGCATTGTATGTATTGTATTGTAAGTCCTTCTTCGGCGTAATTCTCAAAAGTGTTAGTTGCTGCTCTCAGTATTGAGCATTTTGATTCACCCCGGTGACTCGAATCTTTTGAATCCGTTCACTAAAAAGATTCATTCGTACCTGTTCAGTGGTCCTTCTGCAGGTACACACCAGCAGGGGGCGACGACAAGAGTGTCTTACTGTGTCGTAGGAATGAATCATTGAATAATTCACTCAATAGATTGGTTACTAAATTCGAGTCCCCTGTCTGTAGATTCTCATTTAATAACTATCTTTCGACTCAAAGTTCAGCAAATGGGGGCGTACTCGTTAAGCAGGTGTAACCAGTGAACTGACTCCAATGCTACTGGTTTATGCTGTATTGGTTTATGTTGGTTTATGTTCTTTCCAGTGAGGGAAAGAAAGCAATCGCTTTAAATGCCTTCAGTGAACGGAAAAAAACATTAGTCAGTGCGTGGGAGTACAGGAGAATGCCACATGCACTTAAAAGATTCATTAACGAAACTCCTCTGAATTAAGTTGTTTAAATATCAAATAGTACTGCACTGAAATAACTACTGCATTAATGCATTAAGTTGAGGTCTACAATTTTAATAGGGAACTTGTATTGAACACTACTAATATAAACAAAAAATGAAAAGCATCTTACAATACTGAGACAAGGTCTTGCATTATTAATTATAATTGTATAGTAGAAATAACTGTATTAACTATTATTTTGGCAGTAGGTGCAGTTAAGATGAAATTTGTGAGGGCCTCGGTATCATCACTGTGAGATGTTTCCGTTTACTGGAAGATCTCTTGCGCAGAGGAAATGTACTTCCTTTGACAATGTCATGTTAAGTAAACTGATAAAAGTCTATTATGTGAAATAGAATCATGTATGCCTGTTATCTTTTGCATAAAAATATTTTCAGTGATGGGTGTGAAATAAACTGCTAAATGTGGAAAGTTAGACGGGTATTATAAACATTATCATCATGAATTTCTATAAAGGAAGTGAAACGGCTTTGAAGCGGTGTGTATTGTCAAAAGCGCTATGCAAATAAAAATAGCCTTGAGTTGAAATTTTATTAAATTTGTTGTAAAAGAAATTAACATTTGGGGTTTACAATAATGCAGATATTCCCTGACTGCATTTCAGTTTTTCTCAATACACAAAACTGATTTTGGTTTGCTGCTGAGAAAGTGGAGACCCAAAACAAAATGTGTTATACAAAAGTAAACTAAATGTCCTTGGTCAAAATATTAATATGAGGACATGTTATGCAACCTGTTCATATTGTAGTGATGAATTTACACTGAAATACTGTGAAGTTTGATTGAGAACACAGCCTTTGATTTCAACAACAAAAGATATGGGAAGCATTGTTTACTCTCCTTTAAAAGTTGATAAGCTGTGCTTGTAACTACAGTTTCGCTCTTGAATAGACAAACGACTGACCTAAGAATCAGAAATATGTCATAAGTTTCCGGAAATGGGTTTAAGCGACTGGAAAAAGGTGTAATATTCTTTCAGAGGGTGATTATTGTGCTTGAGCTTAGTCTCTGAGCAATAAGCGAAGCACAGGAAGTGAGCTGAACATGAGTGGTATGAGGAAACTGCATTTCATAAACTATCTCTTAGAGATCAGTGTGAACATGCAACATAATTACACATTTCAGTGGTAGTGTTTGTATTTAGTTGTACTGACTGTTACAAAAGTAGCACACTTCTTTTATAACCTACTATTGACTTCCAAACTCGTTTTCATATTTGTGGCACCATGTAACAAGTTGGGCTGCTTTTAGGCCTCATTAAACAGAGGACATGTGATCTGTGGTGTTTTCAAAGCATGAGAAAAACAGTTCGTCTACCAAATTAAAGTTTGTCTGCCACACTGCAAAAATTATTTTTTCAAAATTTTTGTCTTGTTTTTCAATTTTAAAAAAAATTGAACATCAATAAAACAAGTTTAGTAGCTAAAATTACGTTTAATTACATTACAAATAGATTAAAAGATATCCAGATATATATTTTTTTACTGCTTGATCAGTTTGGATAGTTACAATGAGCTAATGCAACACATTTCCTGAACATTTTGTTTCAATTTTAATTGCATACAATAAATTTAAATTTATAAAATGGAAATGCATTTGATCCATTTGCTATGTCACACCTATTCAGACAGACAAATTGATTGGATGTTAGCATTTATGTTTTAATCAAACAATATACAGTCAACCAAAATTTATTCAGACACCTTCAACATTTCTCACATTATCACAGTTTATTCACTATAGTTTAGAAAATGGTCATAAAATATGACAAGAACTCAAGAGTTAAACTGTGTCAGAACAAATTCATCTTGATAATGTCAGATAACTTTGATAGAAAGTATGTAACAAAACACGATCAGGTCAAAGTGTCAAATCAAATTTTTGGTCCCAAATTTTTTATCAGTTTTACTGTTAGTCCACTGTATGAAGAATTTTTGGGTATGTCACAGTTTACTTTATTTTGCTATCCTTACTTACATAAATGAACTATAGTGTCCTGCACCCACTAGTAAAAAAATATATATCAAAAATTATATCTGGTGTCTGAATAATTTTTGGTTTGACTGTATATGTCCTTGTAAAAGGTTTATTATATTTAACTAAAACCATCAAAAAAAAAAAAAAAACATTATATTTCTGGTTTGCCAGAGTTTTACTTTTGTTTCTAGTTTTACTTGATGCACTAAAATAACTAAACTAAAACAAATATAAAAATTAGTAAAAACTGCATGGACATATTTAAAACAAAAAGTAAAAAAGAGACAACAAAATTACTAAAACTCGAAAATAAATAAAAACGAATTAAAATATTACTAAAACTGTAATAGTATCTAAATGATGCTAAAGTAACACTGTCATGTAGTTTAATTTAATAATCTATTTATTTCTTATATGCCAAAATTAAATTAGCCAGTTTTTTTAGCCCAAAAAAAATTCAAAATTATAGGAGTATTTTTCAGTAAAGTAACTTCATCAGAGGAGCACAGCTGTGCATGTTTTTCTTGATTTAGTTATTTGGATGTTTATTTCATTCTATCTTCAATGTATTCACTCTATCTTCAATCTAACATAAAATAATGAGGTTTTTGCTGAAACATGTTTACTGACGTTAACTGAATTTCAGTCTTATGTTACCAATGAATGTGCTTTCAGGTGGCGATGGTGGAGGTCCAGCTGGAGGATGATCATGAATACCCTCCTGGCTTATTGATTGCTTTCAGTGCCTGCACAACAGTTCTGGTAGCCGTCCATCTCTTTGCCTTGATGATCAGCACATGTATCCTGCCTAACCTGGAGGCCGTGAGCAACGTCCACAACCTCAACTCCATAAAGGAATCACCACACGAGCGGATGCACCGCCACATCGAGCTGGCCTGGGCCTTCTCCACCGTCATAGGCACCCTCCTCTTTCTTGCAGAAGTGGTTCTTCTCTGCTGGGTGAAGTTCCTCCCTCTGAAGAATAAACATAAAGATTCTTCCCCGACAGAGAATGTAACTGAATCTCCAGGGATAAGCCCAGGGGAAGCTGCAGCAATCGCCTCTACCTCCATCATGGTGCCCTTTGGCTTGGTGTTCATTGTTTTCGCTGTGCATTTCTACCGTTCGCTGGTCAGCCACAAAACGGAGCGGCAGCACCAGGAGTTGGAGGTTCTGGCCAAAATCACACAGATGCAAAACCAACTGGATCACAGGGGAGAGGCATCCAACCTGTCCTCTTCAGCACACTTCGCCTAGTTTATTGCACTTATGCGAGTTTATTGCACTTGTGCCACCTCTCTATTTTAACTGGTATTCTTTGCACACAAATAAATGCAATTTAAAAAATAGATTTTGCTACAATTACAAAATTGTTTGTTTGTACAAAAAGTTGGCATGAATCAGAAGTTGTGATCGTCTTTTCTTCCCTATTGTGACGAATATCAGAGTAAAACGGTTTCTCGAATAATAAAAAAAGTAGGACGAGACTTTGTCTAACGGGAATTTCTGACATCATCAGAAAAGAGATGAGTAGTTGTTTCAAGAGGGTGGGGAAGATATTTTGATGGCACTTGAGGGCACATGAATTTTAGAAGAAAAAAACTGAAAATTCTATTGTAATAAATATTTAAATATTTCATTAAAAATAAGAATTTTTAGGAATTTTAAAGGAAAATATTAATGATGATTGGCATCACTGAATTTATTCAATTTAAGGTTAAAATAACATTAATGTTAAAATTAATATAACATTAAAAAAAAAAAAAAAATATATATATATATATATATATATATATATATATATATAATATATATATATATATATATACTGTTTTGATCCTCTCCCTTTCCCGCTGCTTTTAGTGGTCTTTCTCAAGTTTTAATTTTGTTTTCAGTGAATTGGATGCTTACGGCTTGGAAAATATATATAACTGCTGGATTCAAAAGCAAAATACTAAAGATTTAGGTCTTTTTTTTTACATTCTGATTTGGTAGTTGATTGAATAGTGACACCAACATGTTTTCCAGAGCTGTTTAGTTGTTCCAGTTCAGTATTTCCATTTACTGTTTGGCCAGATTATTACACCCAAATGCATAGTAAGAATGTTTTCCAGTATTATGATAATATATATTTTTTTTTCTTTTTTGTGCAGTTTAGCTGCATAAAGCTAAGTCTAAATATTTTTTTGACAGTGCAATTAGAATTTCACCTTGTGAGCGACAAAGTGTCATACATGCATGAAAGTGTCATTGAAAATAACATTTGGTATAACATTTTGTAGACCCGTTTTCCTAAAACCCACTTCTTAAAAATAGCTGGAATTTTTTTAAATGATATTTTGTGATTCAGCAAAATGGTATGTTGCGGGTGACTACATTTCAATCATTCATGTGCTCAGGCCGTATGAAAACATATTGGAATTGCTGCTGTTTAAGCCATTAAGACCAGAAATAATGCTTTGCTGGAAGTTATCTTGCTCTGAGGTTACAAAGAGCTCAAATGTATATTATAAATATTGTATATTTTCTTTTACTCTGTTTGTTCTGCATGTTTTTTTTATTGTGTGAACACAAAATATTGACTTTTAAAACAGATATTTTAAAAAGCCTTTTGCTGTGAACAGGCTATTGAATTATACTGGTATTATTTGTTTACAAATATAATCTTGTATTAAGAGTAAGATCTTTTACAGTTTTTTTTTTTTTTTTTGCACACCTGCTGTAAAGTTATAATAAAATAAAAGATGAGCAGTCATTTAAATGTTTCAAATTTTTCAGGCCACCTCCGATTGCGTGTATACATCTTACATCTATTAAGTCTATTATTGCTAATTGACTTGTGAAGTTGTGCTTGATAGAATTTTTGAAAAGTCCATTTTTGTCCTTGTGACTATCCAAAATTTCTAAAACTAGATATATTTTACTGGTACTGTTTTACCGGTAGACACTTTTTATTTCTGTGCCATTTCATAGGAGAGTACTTCTGATGTTGTGACAACTATGGATTGTCTTTATAAAGAAAATAAGTAAGTGCATTGTTTTTATATTTTATATACAATTTAATTTTTACCCTGTGAGCATCTGGGCTGCTATCCTTTGTAAATCTTTTTAATATCCCCACTTAATAGAAGTTAAACGAAACCTTATTTTCATATTTCTTGATTTTATAAGACGCTAGAGTTGTGAGATGATGTTTTATTTTATGGTACTTTTTTGTCAGATTTGCAAAATAGAAATTGTGCATTTGCCAAATAAAAATGTGTAAGTGAAAAATTGCTGACTATTTCTTGTGTGAAAACAGATTTAAGAGGGTTAGCTGAGTAGTATTTTATTTTTCTTCCAGTATTTGTTTCAAACATCAAAAAGAAAAAAGTCCAGATGCCCTTTTGAATTTTGTCTCTAATTAGATACGCTCTTGATGGGGCAAACAGAGCATTTGTCATACACAGGCATGTTTTTGCTCGTCAGTAAACCGTTATCTTTGTCAAGTCTGACTGCTAGTGCACAATATGCATAGAACAAGAAATAAATAATTTAAAAAAAAAAAGTCCATAATAGTATTTTGAGTGCAGGATTTGAATTTCTGAGTTCCGTGCGCCCTCTTGAGGAAGACAACTGAACATCTAAAGTTATAAACTCTTCTTTAACAGCACGTACTACATACCATATTTAAAATAATAATAAAAAAATAAAAGTACAGGGAGACAATGCTGTGATTACACTTACTGAAACTATGATAAAGATTAAAGATATTAGAAAATTATTCAGGAAGGCAAAAGATATTAAATGCCGTTCTACAGGTTTTTGTTTTACAAATTTCCTGTCCAGGGTTTTTATCGTTAACTAAAATAGGTTTATGTTAAAATAATAACATAAATAAAACTAAATAAACTAAAGCTAAAAACGTAATTAAAACAATAAACACAAAAGCACAACAAAAAAACGAAAACAGAAAATATAAAAATACAGTCTAATTCAAATAATAACAATATTAACACTGCTTTGCTCTCAACATTCATTAAATGTATTTAAAAATAATGTTCAGGATGAAAGTCTTGACTGATTATAAAATAGACTACTATAACTTGTAATACGTTTCTTTCATCAGCAGATGTCAGTGTTAATCAGGTTCATAAAGTGCCTTGTGTTTTTGACCTACAGCTGAGTAGGGAAGCTGGAAAATATACCTCAAGAAACTTAATAACTAGTTGTAACCTCTATTAATATGTTTCATGGGTAATAATGATCAGTATTTGTTTCCAAGAGCCTTGTGTTCCTATCATGCTATATGTGACATTTCTTCAGTGAAATGATGGGCATGTAGCTCATGGGTCTTTCTGCTGGAGGTGCAGGTGAGCCTCAGTTCATGACTGCTTCAGTGTGTTTGTTCGGTTGCGTATTGACCCTGAAACGATGCTCAGGGTGATCAGTGATGTCTCTGTTATCTTAAGCGTGACTGTGTTGGTATGCTGCTTTGCTTCTCAAGACATTCAGAGAGGGTCATCTCTCTCTCCCACTTTTCTTTCTCTCTCTCTCTCTCTCGCTCTGTTTCTGCTCACTTCCCGTCACTCTGTAGCTTTGATGGGGTGCCATGTATCTCTCACACTGGAGGTCTTTTCATTGGGAGCACCTGTCAGGAGGAAGTAGGGAATGGCGGTTTGTTGTTACAGGCAGGGAATTCACAGCAATGGCCAGATGAGGCAGAAGTGTGTGTCTATTTGTGTGTGTGTGAAGGGAAAGAGATGTCTGCTAGGTGACAGATGAAGAAAGAGAGGTGAGAAGTGGAGGCTAAAAGACTGCAAAAGATCTCCAGTCAGTTTGGATGCAGTTTTGTGTGTTGGCGGTTTTGACTGAATTTAACCCGACCAAGCAAACACAAACAAACACGTTTATTTAAATGGGGACATTCCATAGGCCAGGGGTTTCAAACTGGGGTCTGTAGACCCCCATAGGGCTGCAAGTGTGTGCTAGGGGGTCCAGGAAAAGTTTAGAGAAAAACAAAACAATTTTTTTTTTTTAAATACATAAATAATAATAATAATAAAACAGTAACATTAAACTACTTAACATTCCGAATATATGGATAATTTAAAGAAAATACACAAAAATAAATTCATTACTTTAAATAAATAAATAATATATCCAAGAGGACAGTATAAGAGTAAGTAAAAAAAAAAAAAAATTAAATAAATAAATAAATCAAAATAATATAATGACATACCATAATATAATGATGTACCATAATAGAAACTAAATATTTTCTAAATAATAATTTAAGCACAGGTTAATTATAATATTTTTTTTTTTACAGTATAAATTGGGTCTTTACTATATATAGCTGCTTTTCAAATTTTAGTGTGGGGGTCCCTCATACCAGAATCATATTTGGGGGTCTGTGGCATCTAAAGACCGAAAACCCCTGCCATAGACTTAAATTGCTTTCATATAATATAATATTATATTATATTATATTATATGTATGTATTTATTTATTTTCAAATTAGGACAAATTACAGATTTACAAATTTTTAGATTTAGCTAATTTCTTGGTACAAATTTGTCCCTAAAATACCTAATGTGTTAATTAGGGCTGTAAATAATTTATTAAATGTGACCCAGGACCACAAAACCAGTCATAAGGGTGAATTTTTTTTTTTTTTTTTTTTTTTAAATTGAGATTTATACATCTGAAATTTAAATAAATAAGCTTTCCATTGATGTATGGTTTGTTAGGGTAGGACAATGTTTGGCCGAGATACGACTATTTGAGATTCTGGAATCTGAGGGTGCAAAAAAATCTAGATATTGAGAAAATCTTCTTAGCAATGCATATTACAAATCAAAAATTCAATTTTGATATATTTATGGTAGGAAATTTACAAAATATCTTCACGGAACATGATCTTTACTTAATATCCTAATGATTTTTGGCATAAAAGAATAATCGATCATTTTGACCCATACAATGTATTTTTGGCTATTGCTACAAATATACCCGTGCTACTTATGACTGGTTTTGTGGTCCAGGCTCACATATTATCTGCTTTTATACTGTATTAATATCTGGGCCTTGATACAGTAAGATTAGAATTCTTTTGTGATCTAATATTACAGTTATATTGAAATCTATCACTTCTTTTTCATTTGCATTATTATATATTCAATTTGCTTTTTGAGATTTTGGCCCGATAAACTGGTCAAATAATTAGTTAAATGGTGCATGGTCAGTGTTAAATACTTAAAAGTTAAAATAATTAACTTAAAATTAGATGTGAAAAATTCAAATTCAAATATTGATTCTTGGTACGAAAATATCTGTATTTTTATGAGAAAAAAATATTTCAATATAATAAAAATATACACCCATACTGTTTATCTACACTGTTAAAAATGAAGGTTCTTTATTGGCATCTATTATGGTTCCATGAAGAACCTTCAACATCCATAAAATCTTTAATTGAACAAATGGTTCTTTATAGTGGAAAAGACTCTATTCACACAAAGAAAAAAAAAATTGTTCTTTTAACAATGTTTTTGGGGAACCTAGAATGGTCCTGCTGATACATCTGTGTTAAAACCTACCTTTGAAATGTTTGTTTTTTAAAGAGTTTAATAAAGGTGTTGACCCAATTTTTGTTAGCAAGCAAGAGGAGAAGAGAGGAATGCAACAGCACAAATTTAGTCTGTTTGAACACCTGTATGTGACTGTGTGTTGGCCGGATCTGGATGCAGAAACGGCTCATCCTTCCTCCTGGAGCTACAAAGAGGCTGTTTAGGTGCTCGTGAGAGGATGGCATTGTGCGGGCTGCCCATCCCTGGCTGCCCGTTAGAGAGCTAAATGATTCTGCTCTCACTGCCAGTCCAGCTGGCCATTCATACAGACACACTCATATAAACACACGACATCCTCCCGCCAAAATCACCATCGGATGCAGCCACAACCCTCCAGTGAAAGACTGAGAGACGGATGTGTAATCTTTCATAATATTGTTTCATAATAATTATTAATACTTTGTGCAGATTTGTGCACTTCTCGTTGTGGGTGCATGATGGAATTATGAATGGGTTGCGACTGCAGTAATGCTGCGTGTGCATTTCTTGCACATTAACCTCAAATGGTCAAATCCTGACCCAGTTGTAGCATCCTGGGGAAACAGCATGTTTAATCCATTAAGAAGCACAATGTGAGAGGAAGACCTGCCTGTTCTCAGGGCAGTCCGAGACTCACCCTCCTGATCTTATCACAAACACAGAGACACGTAAGCACGCACACAGGCCAAAAACATCTTCTTGGAAGCTGATGTGGTTTTTATATTGTGTATAAATATAAATGTGCTATCATTATAATTTATCAGCATTATTGCCACTTAATAATGTTAAATAATTAAAAAAGCTCAAAACACAAATCACCTACAAATGAGTTTGTAATAAACTTGCCTTTTACAAATGAAGAAATATACATGCAGTTAAACATAAACATAAAAACACTAACAATTTTAGATAATTAAACTTTAGAAATATTGCAAAATTGCCATGAAAAAAACAAGCATTTTGTTTAATCTTTATATAATTTTTTGGAAGTTTTAATTCAAAAAAAAAAAAAATTTGAAAAAAAAAAAATTGAAAAAAACATATACATATATATACTTTTAGTTGTAAATTTGCTTATTTAATTAATTTGTTTTTTTTCAGCAGCATTGGAAAATTTACATAAAATACCTTTTAAAAACATAAAATATATTAATAAATAAAAATGATACTGCTTGGAGCAATATTGCGAGGCATCAGTCTCCTTCTTAGATTATGATTATGATCTTAAAAAACTCCCTCTTAAGTTATAAGTGTTTCATCAACAAGTTTAACTTTATTGGAAGATGATCTATAAACATAACTTTAGCCTCCATAACATCCTGTTGTGGAATTGTAGACGTGTTATTTAGAAATAAATCTTAATATCATAAAAAATGTTCCAAGTCTAATGATAGAACTGTAAATTTCCTTTTTTGCATTTCCTGAATTTTGCATTTCTCGTTATTTCCGATGAATATCTCCAAATTAATAAAGGAAAATGTAATCTTTGGTATATTTATGAAATAAAATGAAATATTTAGCAATTGCCATAATTATTATCCTTGGAAATTTATTTTTACATGAGAATAGATTCCTGAAAACTTTCTAGAAGAATGTCTAGAAGAATGTCTTGAATTTCTGTGACTGAACAGAGAAACTTAAACATGCAGAAAGCTATCTTTTGTCCTTTTCTTTCCTTTATTTATTTATTTACTTACTTACTTACTGTTCCTCACTTTCTTTTATCATGCCTGTCTGTTTTCTGGCTAAGACATTTTCAATTTGTTGTATCAGGCCAACTTTCCACTGTTCAATAAAGTTCTTGCATAAAAACATATTGCAATATTACAAAAATCTTGTCTCAATTTACAATTTCTCAATTTGTCATTACAAACCATGTTTTTTTTCTTCTGTTCAGCACAAAAGGAACTGAATGAAAGATGAGCGAATGATGATTGTGCTGTACAATATGGTTATTGTTCTGCTTGCTGGTACTATATATTATCTTTTATTGTCCAAACATACAGACATATAGGCACATAGAACGAGACCCTAAAATGTTGCTTGGAAAACTACACTGAACTTGAATGAAAGTCAATGCAAACAAGTTTAGTTAGCTTTTGTCAGCACTTGAATGGAGGGGCCACTTTAGTCTTTGTCTGATGTGAGTTCACACATGGACAGGTTTGGTCCTCTCTGGGTGTGGTCACCGGGAGTTGTAAAGAATATACACATTCAACAACATGCTTTTACTTTGGTTTTGACATTGTGTAACAGGATCATCAACATCAGCTGTGTGTATTGCTTGTCTCCTCCATTATTATGGATATCACTCATCCAAATCACCATTTCTTCAATTGCAAGATCTGTCTGAATAGCTGCAGTGGGCGCTCAAAATACAATCTCAAAATACAATCAAAATACAAAAAAGCAGAAAGGAACGCAGTCTCACCCTGAGAACGTCATAAAGCAGGTTTGACCCCTTAGACTTGCCATACAAGCTTAGACAGTAAACAGCATCTGTAGCTGGACCCAAATATGAATTCATGAATGAAAGATCACAGACACCTGTGTAAAGAGAGAGAGCGTGTTTCTGACTTGAATGTAACTTCTTATGTCATCTGTTAAAAACAGGTTTAATAAACATCCCATGTCACATGACACTGCAAACTCACACGCAAGGCTTTTTCAAATGCTCAAGTCATATAGATTCCCCCGAATCAAATTTTCCATGACATTAGACATAAACAGCTGGAAAATAATCAAATTTCAAGCTTTGGTAGATTATTTCTAACAATTTAACACAAAGAAAGATTCACTGGCTGACTACACTGAAAGAAAAAAAAATGGTGTAAAACAATTTTCACTTTTTTTTTTTTTAATTTTCAGAAATTGTTAGTAAATTTCACCAATAATCACAAAGAAATAGCATGGAACATATTGATTTAAATTATTATTTCCTTATATTTCAATTTAAATTAGTATTTTCTTATAATTCAATATTTTATTTTATTTTTTTATTTTCTTTTTCTTTTTTTTTTTTAATTTTTTTATTGTTTATTTAATTTTTTTAATTTTATTTTACACATGTTGTACATAACCCAGAGAAAAGGTTCACAATTTGGATGTTTTTTTTTTTTTGTTTTTTTTAAAGTTTTTCTTCTCTGGTCTTTTGGCTAAGTTTAAAATGACATGTTCTAATAATAGTTAAATTCAATGAATCATTCTCAATAAATCCAGAGAGTTAAAATTTTCATCTTTTAAGGATCTGAAATCGGCTTTAGTAGTAGTAGATGGGTACACTATAAAACCACAAATCCTAGACATATACACTCTTTGTGAATAACTTCTCTTTAGTGAAATGTTTATCCTAAGGCTAATACTTTCTTTTTCTCCCAGAGCTCATTACTGCCTAAAGAGAGGAGGAGGAGAAATCACATTAAACTTCAAAAGAGCCCAAACCACAGGGGTGAACAAAGAGGAGATGAGAGAAAATTGGGTAAAAAGTTTCAAGGTATAAACAGAGATTATGAAATCATGAATAATGGAACATACGATAAGAGAGAAGGCAGTTTCAGAATGGAAAGAAGTCTAAACTTTTTCCATAGATGAAAAATCATCACAACAGGGAGGCCAGAAGGATGATTTTTTGACTAAACACAAATAATGAACCTGAAATATCAAAAAGACTGAAATAAGACCCATCTGGCTTAGTTTAGAGACTTGATCTGATGCCAAACATCATATGTGATTTATTTGGGAAAACCACTATAGAAAATTCCCAGTGTAGACATCACTCTCATCTGTCATATAGACAGTTGTGTAATTCTCACACGCAAGGCAAATTCAGGAGCTAATGTGTTACACATTCTCAGCGAGCTCTGCGCTCCATCACACAGTAACGGGAGACACCACAACTCTCCTGACATTGTTTTTTATTTCACTCATGAGGATGTTCTCCTGTGTGACTGTGTGTCCTCAAAGATGGCCTCTGTGTTTTGATAGATGAGAGGCTCCATTGTTAAGTCTGGTCTGGTGTTCAGCTAGGCCAGACAAATTTCATTATTAACGTCACACTCACTGTGTCTGTCTGTGTTCTGTATATGTGAGTGTGTGCAGGTATGTGATGAGAGCAGTTGGTATCTGTCTGTCCTTTAAACTGGAAGAGAACTCAGTATGAGAGCAGCATTAGGCCTAACAATAAAACACAAATGTATGTAGAACTATACATGTAAAAGAAAATGTCATTTGGATTTTTTTTTGAAACAGAGGGTGAGTGTGTAAGCTTTTCCACCTACAAGTAAAAATAAAAAAAGCTCATTTTGAGATAAAGTTTAAAACAAAAAGGTGCATTGTGAGATATAAAATCACATTCTAACATATAAAGTGACTTTAGAAAAATAAAGTCAATTAATGAAAAGTAAAGTCACAATTGTGTAAAATGAACTCATATTGAGTTCTTATGAGTTTTTAACGACATGAGGGGGAGTAATTAATGACGGAATTTCCAATTTTGGGTGAACTATCCCTTTAAGCATGCTTTGGCCCTAGCATTTTGGTGCACCTTAGTGTTTGGTTCATTTGGATATTGCAAACTTTTTTTTTATTTTCATAATTTGTGCGCACACCCGTGGAAACCCGTTGTTCACTTCGTAAAACAGCACCAAAGGTTTAAAAACATG